>OX457082.1:10284525-10297025 GCA_949752815.1 Conops quadrifasciatus | reverse complement strand
TTATTAACTTAAATATAATAATACCATAGATATGAGAAAAATAGGAATCCTATTTTACTCTAAAAAAAATACATTTTCGTCAAACTAATAATTTATTAATAAAATCATTATAATATAATTTTATATACTAATATTCAAACTCATATTTGCATTACATTTTATCCACTCACTTCTTTCCTTCATCGAGACCGCAACAAGCACTCTCTTATAAAGGTTTTCTACAATTACCCAGGCAAAACATATTTCTCTAAAGATAATATGAAAACATTTCTCTAAAGATAATAAAAAAAAAAAAAACAACAATAATTTTAAATTTAATACTTCTACAAAATTAAGAAACTATTGTAATCGCGAAAAATTTTGAATTCCAGATTTCAGCCAACTTGGCTTTTGAGCATTCATTTTGACTAGTTTCGTCGTGACGTCTGTACGTATGTATGTACCTGTACGTATCTCGCATAACTCAAAAACGGCTAGCCGTAGAAAGTTGATTTACAGTTTATAAATTTTGTATTTAAGATTGTTTTAACATCTAGTTGTGCATCTCCCTTTTTTCTTACAATCGATTGTGCCGTACGATCACTTTTCTTATAGGGTTATGTTGAATTTTTTTATATAACTCAAAAACGACTAGCCATAAAAAAATGATATTTTGTATTTTGGACTGTTATAACCTCTTGGATTTTGGTTATAATTGATTGTGGCGTAGGGGCACTTTTCTTAAAGGCACTTTTGTAGAATTTTAAATATAGCTCAATTAATAGTTGTACAAGGAAGTCATATCTTTGCACGCATCAGATTTTCTTCATTAACAATAGATTTTAATTTTATTATTCGCATCTAGGCAAATAAATATTATTGCATTTCAATTCTTTATATATTTGTTATGAGTAATTTTTTCGCTTGGCAATAAATTCTCTTTTTCTTACTTTATTTCCCATAGAATTAAATCTAATAATTTGAATTATTTCCAATAGAAATATATATTATTATTCGAATCAAGACTTTTTCTTATTACAGTTCATACTTGAATTTGTTGAGTTTATAATTTTGCTTTACTTCGCATGGAAATAAATTATAATTATCGATTTAGTTTCCATTTTCATAATAGCTGCCGTAATACAACATCACTACATCACTACTATAAATATTCAAATCAAATTTCCATTGAAACACAATAAACTGTATCTCTTATAAATATAGGGTTTTCTGAAATTACCCCGGCAAAAAATTTTTCTAGAAATAAAAAAAAAAAATTGCATATATATATAATTTTTTTTTTTTTTTCTTGGAGAAAAAACTTTTGCCCGGGTATATGTAGTAAACCTTTATAGTGGTGTTGTGAGGTTACGTCAGATATTATTTGATGTAGAGCGGGATCTAATGCTTCTAAAGCTTTTACAGGCTTATATGATCTGTGGTTTTATGCAAAAGAAAATAAAAAACACTATATTTAAAAACTCTAGAGAAGAACTCTATTTATATATATATGTATAGTGTTTTTTATTTTCTTTCGCATCAAACCACAGATTATATAAGCCTTTAAAAGCTTTAAAAGCATTAGATCCTGCTCTACTCTTAGAAGAATATCTTTTGGCGTGAGCTCAACATCACTTTAAAACGGTTTAATTACCCGGACAAACTATTTTTCTCAATGAATTGAATAACAAATCCTGCATTCAAAATTCTACCCACCACTCTCTCACACCATAATTATATGCTGTTGCTGCTGCGCTCTCTCCTATAATGCTAAATTATATCTATATATCTTCATCCTTTCGTTCGCTATATATGTATATACTAAATAAAATTAATAACATATATATATACTTCTTCGGTGTAAGCAAAACGCGCTTACGCTTTTTCGTTACAAGTTTCATATTCACGAGATTAACCTTAACGAGAGATAAAAATTATTTATTTATTTTAAAAATATATTCCACAAATATATTTAACAATTATAATTATTATTAAATTGGGATGCTACGCGACGCGTATTTATTTTATTATTGCAATATATATATTTGTGTGTAATTTTAATGAAAGTTAAACTTAATTTAAAATATTTACAATATGCGTCCGTCGCGCAACGCGCTTTTATTATTGATATAAGTAACTTTTTTAACATAAAAAGCAAAAGTCGTTAACCATAGCAAATGTGTGGGGGGACATTAATTTTTTTTTTTTAATTTGAAATTTTCAATTCAATTGATTGAGATTCAATTAATTCGAATAAAGAAATCGAATTAAATTCAATTAAAAAGTAATAAATTTTTAATCGAATCATCAAGCAAAGGATGAGCTTCAGTGGATCGCAGTATGGCAGCTGCTCTACCACTTACAACACCTTGCCCGTTACAAAAGTCGTTTACAATTGATTCTAGGCATTGTCATTGTATTAAATAATGTTTTAATAAGCAACTAGCGCGGCATTCAGGTGATAATTAATCCTCCCGAATTTGCTATGTCACTAATAACATTGGCATCACATCCATTGCCGTTTATAAATTAATATAAACTTTAAATGGTTTAGAAGCCATACAATGCAATTGCCCCATTTTTATCATTGCAGTCCAGCACGGATACGACCTTAGAGGCGTTCAGGCATAATCCAACGGACGTAGCGTCATACCACTGTTCGCTCGAACAAGTATTGTGCCATTGGTCCGTACCTGCGGTTCCTCTCGTACTACGCAGGAATGCTGTCGCAACAACAATATTGTCATTAGTAGGATAAAACTAACCTGTCTCACGACGGTCTAAACCCAGCTCACGTTCCCTTGCATGGGTGAACAATCCAACGCTTGGTGAATTTTGCTTCACAATGATAGGAAGAGCCGACATCGAAGGATCAAAAAGCGACGTCGCTATGAACGCTTGGCCGCCACAAGCCAGTTATCCCTATGGTAACTTTTCTGACACCTCTTGTTAAAAACTCTTTAAACCAAAAGGATCGATAGGCCGAGCTTTAGCTGTCTCTGTGTGTACTGAACACCGAGATCAAGTCAGCATTTGCCCTTTTGCTCTATGTGTGGTTTCTGTCCGCACTGAGCTGGCCTTGGGACACCTCCGTTATTATTTGAGAGATGTACCGCCCCAGTCAAACTCCCCACCTGGCAATGTCCTTGAATTGGATCATACCTGAGTGTTGGAGTTATACCAAATCTCAATTATAATAATAACATCGAAAAGATGCTATAATTTCATTAATATCTGTTTACAATTATATAACAAACTCGTGATATTTTGATCAAGAAGCTTGCATCAAGACCTAATACCATAAGATATATAAATATATCCGTATAACGGCTAGGAAATGATACACGTTCCATTTAATCAAGTAAGTAAGGAAACAATAAGAGTAGTGGTATTTCATTGGCGATAAATGAATATAAATTCAAATATCTCCCACTTATGCTACACCTCTTATGTCTCCTTACACTGCCAGACTAGAGTCAAGCTCAAAAGGGTCTTCTTTCCCCGCTAATTATTCCAAGCCCGTTCCCTTGGCTGTGGTTTCGCTAGATAGTAGATAGGGACAGAAGGAATCTCGTTAATCCATTCATGCGCGTCACTAATTAGATGACGAGGCATTTGGCTACCTTAAGAGAGTCATAGTTACTCCCGCCGTTGACCCGCGCTTACTTGAATTTCTTCACGTTGACATTCAGAGCACTGGGCAGAAATCACATTGTGTCAACACCCGCTGGGGCCATCACAATGCTTTGTTTTAATTAGACAGTCGGATTCCCCAAGTCCGTGCCAGTTCTGAATTGATTGTTAATTGATAATCGTTATAATTTAAAAAGAATATATCTTGCGATAATTCCTTAAAAATTTTAGCAAGAAAGTTCCACAATTGGTTACGTAACTACTATCCGGGGAACAAGATCCGAAAATCTTTATTTATCCAGAACGAGCACATAAACCATGTTATTGCTTCCCAATCAAGCCCGACTATCTCAATCTTCAGAGCCAATCCTTATCCCGAAGTTACGGATCTAATTTGCCGACTTCCCTTACCTACATTATTCTATCGACTAGAGACTCTTCACCTTGGAGACCAGCTGCGGATATCGGTACGGCCTGTTGAGAAGTTTGCGTGACCCCACCATAAATTTTCAAGGTCCGAGGAGAAAATATCGACACAACAGTAAATGTCATGCTCTTCTAGTCCATCTACCATATCTCTCTTCGAAAGACTTCCATGGTAGTACGACTATAAAACAGAAAAGAAAACTCTTCCGATATCTCTCGACGGCTTCTTTATGGTCGTTTCTGTTGCCAGGATGAGCACAAGGCCCATTTTTAATAACAAACGGATACTCAACAGGTTACGGAATTGGAACCGTATTCCCTTTCGTTCAAAAATAATCAAGTGTTTTAAATCCTAAATATATATTATAGATATATAAATATATTTTCTCATTATAACTTGAAAATTTTCGGCTTTCGCCTTGAACTTAGGACCGACTAACTCGTGATCAACCACTGTTCACACGAAACCCTTCTCCACTTCAGTCCTCCAAGGTCTCATTCGATTATTTGCTACTACCACCAAGATCTGTACCAATGGCGGCTCCATGCAGGCTTACGCCAAACACTTCTAAGCACACCATTGTACCCTCCTACTCACTAAAGTTTCAAAATTTAAAATTCAACCGAAATTGAATATAAATCATTTACTTTAGCGGTAATGTATAGGTATACAACTTAAGCGCCATCCATTTTAAGGGCTAGTTGCTTCGGCATGTGAGTTGTTACACACTCCTTAGCGGATTACGACTTCCATGTCCACCGTCATGCTGTTTTTAGCAACTAACGCCTTTCATGGTATCTGCATGAGTTGTTAATTTGGGCACCGTAACATAACGTTTGGTTCATCCCACAGCGCCAGTTCTGCTTACCAAAAGTGGCCCACTGGGCACATTATATCATAACCTCAACCTTCATATCAAGAAAGGTGAGGTTCTTACCCATTTAAAGTTTGAGAATAGGTTAAGGTCGTTTCGACCCTAAGGCCTCTAATCATTCGCTTTACCAGATAGGAATATTTTATATAATATTAAAATGCACCAGCTATCCTGAGAGAAACTTCGGAGGGAACCAGCTACTAGATGGTTCGATGAGTCTTACGCAGCTATACTCAATTCTGACAATCGATTTGCACGTCAGAACTGTTTCGGTCTTCCATCAGGGTTTCCCCTGACTTCAACCTGATCAAGTATAGATCACCATCTTTCGGGTCACAGCATAAATGCTCAAGGTACGCTCCAGTTAGAGGTATAAATAATATAAATATTATTATACATAACTATATAGAACGCCCCGGGATTGAATCAATAATCTATAAATAGATTAAAAACTTATCCCATTTATATTACATTTAAGTTAATTATGCCTTTGGGTTTAATAAATATAAGTCCCAATGACTTGCACATATGTTAGACTCCTTGGTCCGTGTTTCAAGACGGGTCCCGAAGGTATCCTGAATCTATCGCCATTGTTAATCATATTAGCGCATATAATAAACATAAAAATCATAAGATATTTATGCCATTATAAAATTCTATTAGAATTTAAGCACTATATATAAATCAATCTATCAACCCTTTATCAAATCATAAGAATTTATTCGATATTAAAATACGAAAAATCATATTAATTTGAATAAACTTAAATCTCATTGATTTTATGATAAATATATTAATGTTAATAGATTACAATGTCCTTATATAGAAAAAATGCACACCATTTCCATAATATTATTAAAATATTATATTCATAATGTTGTATTTTCTATAATGGATATTCAGGTTCATCGGGCTTAACCTCTAAGCAGTTTCACGTACTATTTAACTCTCTATTCAGAGTTCTTTTCAACTTTCCCTCACGGTACTTGTTTACTATCGGTCTCATGGTTATATTTAGCTTTAGATGGAGTTTACCACCCACTTAGTGCTGCACTATCAAGCAACACGACTCTTTGGAATCATCTTCTAGTAATCATTAACGTTATACGGGCCTGGCACCCTCTATGGGTAAATGGCCTCATTTAAGAAGGACTTAAATCGTTAATTTTTCATACTAGATTATAGATGTTCCATACACTGCATCTCATATTTGCGATTAAGGCAAAATGACTTAGTGCTGAACTATTTTCTTTTCGCTCGCCGCTACTAAGAAAATCCTTGTTAGTTTCTTTTCCTCCCCTCATTAATATGCTTAAATTCAGGGGGTAGTCCCATATGAGTTGAGGTTGTATAAATTAAATTATACAATATACAATTATACAATAACCTTTAAAATTCAATTATTATTCTAAATTATAATTAAAAACTTTTATATAAATAAGAGACAATTCTAGTTATATAAAAAAAATATATTTTTTATGCTAGACATTCCTCAATATTTATATAAATTATAAATATTAGAATCAATTTGAGGTTATTTAATTTCAATAATATTATGGATGAAAATCTCATCCAATAATATGACATGTGCTTAAGATTCTTATAAAAAACAATTAAATTTTAAATAAGAAATCGAGCAACTTATTTTATATATTCTTACAACCCTCAACCATATGTAGTCCAAGCAGTACAATAAAATTAATTAAAGTACATAACAGCATGGACTGCGATATGCGTTCAAAATGTCGATGTTCATGTGTCCTGCAGTTCACACGATGACGCACAGTTTGCTGCGTTCTTCATCGACCCATGAGCCAAGTGATCCACCGCTTAGAGTCATAAATTTTTGAAAATTTCTATTTATATAGAAATGTCACAAATATTTATTGAAAGAATTTAAAAAATCCTTCAATATATTTTTTATAATTTGAACATTATTTGTTGCGAATGTCTTAGCTTATATATTAACTAACATATATATAAGCATTAACTTTTAGAAAAAAAATTTCTATAAGTACAACTATTAAATGTTCAAGTTTCATATATTCAATATGTGAATTTATGAATGTCACTATTTAGATGACGAAAATTTTGTTTATTTTCTCTGTTTATTATTGTTTTTAAAAAATTCATATAATTATATTTTAATATATATTTTTGGTATACAGGAACACATTAATGATCCTTCCGCAGGTTCACCTACGGAAACCTTGTTACGACTTTTACTTCCTCTAAATAATCAAGTTCGGTCAACTTTTGCAAAACAACCGTAACACACGAATGGCGTCACAGTGATCACGTCCGGAGACCTCACTAAATAATTCAATCGGTAGTAGCGACGGGCGGTGTGCACAAAGGGCAGGGACGTAATCAATGCGAGTTAATGACTCACACTTACTGGGAATTCCAAGTTCATGTGAACAGTTTCAGTTCACAATCCCAAGCATGAAAGTGGTTCAGCGGTTTACCCGGACCTCTCGGTCTAGGAAATACACGTTGATACTTTCATTGTAGCGCGCGTGCAGCCCAGGACATCTAAGGGCATCACAGACCTGTTATTGCTCAATCTCATTATTGCTAGACGCAATTTGTCCATTTAAGAAGCTAGTGTCTTTATAATGGGACAAACCAACAGGTACGGCTCCACTCATATAAACACATTCAAACACTTATACATTTTACTGCATTCATGAATGAAGGCTATATAAGCTTCAACACCATAATCCTGAAAGCATCTATTTAATATATTTGAGTCTCGTTCGTTATCGGAATTAACCAGACAAATCACTCCACGAACTAAGAACGGCCATGCACCACCACCCATAGATTCGAGAAAGAGCTATCAATCTGTCTTACACACTTATGTTCGGACCTGGTAAGTTTTCCCGTGTTGAGTCAAATTAAGCCGCAGGCTCCACTCCTGGTGGTGCCCTTCCGTCAATTCCTTTAAGTTTCAGCTTTGCAACCATACTTCCCCCGGAGCCCAAAAGCTTTGGTTTCCCGGGAAGCGACTGAGAGAGCCAAGAAAGTAGCTACACCCAATTGCTAGCTGGCATCGTTTATGGTTAGAACTAGGGCGGTATCTGATCGCCTTCGAACCTCTAACTTTCGTTCTTGATTAATGAAAACATCTTTGGCAAATGCTTTCGCTTAAGTTAGTCTTACGACGGTCCAAGAATTTCACCTCTCGCGTCGTAATACTAATGCCCCCAAACTGCTTCTATTAATCATTACCTCTTGATCTAAAAACCAATGAAAGTAGAACAGAGGTCTTATTTCATTATTCCATGCACAAAATATTCAGGCATTTTGAGCCTGCTTTAAGCACTCTAATTTGTTCAAAGTAATTGTACCGGCCCACAACAACACTCGATGAAGAGCACTGAAGCAGGTTTAAATAGGAGGTATATATAAAAAATACATGTACTAATTATATATTAGAACTCCACCGGTAATACGCTTAACATACATAAGGTAATGTACAGACCACAAATATAGTTGTACTACCCGTATGAAGCACAAGTTCAACTACGAACGTTTTAACCGCAACAACTTTAATATACGCTATTGGAGCTGGAATTACCGCGGGTGCTGACACCAGACTTGTCCTCCAATAGGTCCTTGTTAAAGGATTTAAAGTGTACTCATTCCAATTACAGGGCCTCGGATATGAGTCCTGTATTGTTATTTTTCGTCACTACCTCCCCGAGCTGGGAGTGGGTAATTTACGCGCCTGCTGCCTTCCTTAGATGTGGTAGCCGTTTCTCAGGCTCCCTCTCCGGAATCGAACCCTGATTCCCCGTTACCCGTTGCAACCATGGTAGTCCTAGATACTACCATCAAAAGTTGATAGGGCAGACATTTGAAAGATCTGTCGTCGGTACAAGACCATACGATCTGCAAGTTATCTAGAGTTCAACCAATATAACGATCTTACGATCGCTTGGTTTTAGCCTAATAAAAGCACACGTTCCAAAAGGTCCGTGTTTATATTGCATGTATTAGCTCTAGAATTACCACAGTTATCCAAGTAACTGTTAACGATCTAAGGAACCATAACTGATATAATGAGCCTTTTGCGGTTTCACTTTTAATTCGTGTGTACTTAGACATGCATGGCTTAATCTTTGAGACAAGCATATAACTACTGGCAGGATCAACCAGAATAATGCTATATTTTATTATAAATGTTATACGCATATGGATTTTATAAATGCATAAAAAATATCTAAACCAGAATAAGCTATTTATTAAGCTATATCTGTTATTTCTATTATTATATTTCTAAATCAAATATTAGATGAATATTTACATTTCCAAACTCAATATATGAATATGTCTTATTATAACATATCATTTTATTTACGAAATGAAATTAAAAATTTCAATATTACACACATTTCGACATCTCTTAAATACCACATGAGTAAAAACTGCCAGAAATATTAATCGTAAATTATTATCCGCGATTTTATATTTCTTATTCTTTTATATACAAATAAGTTAATTTTTATTAACTTAAATATAATAATACCATAGATATGAGAAAAATAGGAATCCTATTTTACTCTAAAAAAAATACATTTTCGTCAAACTAATAATTTATTAATAAAATCATTATAATATAATTTTATATACTAATATTCAAACTCATATTTGCATTACATTTTATCCACTCACTTCTTTCCTTCATCGAGACCGCAACAAGCACTCTCTTATAAAGGTTTTCTACAATTACCCAGGCAAAACATATTTCTCTAAAGATAATATGAAAACATTTCTCTAAAGATAATAAAAAAAAAAAAAACAACAATAATTTTAAATTTAATACTTCTACAAAATTAAGAAACTATTGTAATCGCGAAAAATTTTGAATTCCAGATTTCAGCCAACTTGGCTTTTGAGCATTCATTTTGACTAGTTTCGTCGTGACGTCTGTACGTATGTATGTACCTGTACGTATCTCGCATAACTCAAAAACGGCTAGCCGTAGAAAGTTGATTTACAGTTTATAAATTTTGTATTTAAGATTGTTTTAACATCTAGTTGTGCATCTCCCTTTTTTCTTACAATCGATTGTGCCGTACGATCACTTTTCTTATAGGGTTATGTTGAATTTTTTTATATAACTCAAAAACGACTAGCCATAAAAAAATGATATTTTGTATTTTGGACTGTTATAACCTCTTGGATTTTGGTTATAATTGATTGTGGCGTAGGGGCACTTTTCTTAAAGGCACTTTTGTAGAATTTTAAATATAGCTCAATTAATAGTTGTACAAGGAAGTCATATCTTTGCACGCATCAGATTTTCTTCATTAACAATAGATTTTAATTTTATTATTCGCATCTAGGCAAATAAATATTATTGCATTTCAATTCTTTATATATTTGTTATGAGTAATTTTTTCGCTTGGCAATAAATTCTCTTTTTCTTACTTTATTTCCCATAGAATTAAATCTAATAATTTGAATTATTTCCAATAGAAATATATATTATTATTCGAATCAAGACTTTTTCTTATTACAGTTCATACTTGAATTTGTTGAGTTTATAATTTTGCTTTACTTCGCATGGAAATAAATTATAATTATCGATTTAGTTTCCATTTTCATAATAGCTGCCGTAATACAACATCACTACATCACTACTATAAATATTCAAATCAAATTTCCATTGAAACACAATAAACTGTATCTCTTATAAATATAGGGTTTTCTGAAATTACCCCGGCAAAAAATTTTTCTAGAAATAAAAAAAAAAAATTGCATATATATATAATTTTTTTTTTTTTTCTTGGAGAAAAAACTTTTGCCCGGGTATATGTAGTAAACCTTTATAGTGGTGTTGTGAGGTTACGTCAGATATTATTTGATGTAGAGCGGGATCTAATGCTTCTAAAGCTTTTACAGGCTTATATGATCTGTGGTTTTATGCAAAAGAAAATAAAAAACACTATATTTAAAAACTCTAGAGAAGAACTCTATTTATATATATATGTATAGTGTTTTTTATTTTCTTTCGCATCAAACCACAGATTATATAAGCCTTTAAAAGCTTTAAAAGCATTAGATCCTGCTCTACTCTTAGAAGAATATCTTTTGGCGTGAGCTCAACATCACTTTAAAACGGTTTAATTACCCGGACAAACTATTTTTCTCAATGAATTGAATAACAAATCCTGCATTCAAAATTCTACCCACCACTCTCTCACACCATAATTATATGCTGTTGCTGCTGCGCTCTCTCCTATAATGCTAAATTATATCTATATATCTTCATCCTTTCGTTCGCTATATATGTATATACTAAATAAAATTAATAACATATATATATACTTCTTCGGTGTAAGCAAAACGCGCTTACGCTTTTTCGTTACAAGTTTCATATTCACGAGATTAACCTTAACGAGAGATAAAAATTATTTATTTATTTTAAAAATATATTCCACAAATATATTTAACAATTATAATTATTATTAAATTGGGATGCTACGCGACGCGTATTTATTTTATTATTGCAATATATATATTTGTGTGTAATTTTAATGAAAGTTAAACTTAATTTAAAATATTTACAATATGCGTCCGTCGCGCAACGCGCTTTTATTATTGATATAAGTAACTTTTTTAACATAAAAAGCAAAAGTCGTTAACCATAGCAAATGTGTGGGGGGACATTAATTTTTTTTTTTTAATTTGAAATTTTCAATTCAATTGATTGAGATTCAATTAATTCGAATAAAGAAATCGAATTAAATTCAATTAAAAAGTAATAAATTTTTAATCGAATCATCAAGCAAAGGATGAGCTTCAGTGGATCGCAGTATGGCAGCTGCTCTACCACTTACAACACCTTGCCCGTTACAAAAGTCGTTTACAATTGATTCTAGGCATTGTCATTGTATTAAATAATGTTTTAATAAGCAACTAGCGCGGCATTCAGGTGATAATTAATCCTCCCGAATTTGCTATGTCACTAATAACATTGGCATCACATCCATTGCCGTTTATAAATTAATATAAACTTTAAATGGTTTAGAAGCCATACAATGCAATTGCCCCATTTTTATCATTGCAGTCCAGCACGGATACGACCTTAGAGGCGTTCAGGCATAATCCAACGGACGTAGCGTCATACCACTGTTCGCTCGAACAAGTATTGTGCCATTGGTCCGTACCTGCGGTTCCTCTCGTACTACGCAGGAATGCTGTCGCAACAACAATATTGTCATTAGTAGGATAAAACTAACCTATCTCACGACGGTCTAAACCCAGCTCACGTTCCCTTGCATGGGTGAACAATCCAACGCTTGGTGAATTTTGCTTCACAATGATAGGAAGAGCCGACATCGAAGGATCAAAAAGCGACGTCGCTATGAACGCTTGGCCGCCACAAGCCAGTTATCCCTATGGTAACTTTTCTGACACCTCTTGTTAAAAACTCTTTAAACCAAAAGGATCGATAGGCCGAGCTTTAGCTGTCTCTGTGTGTACTGAACACCGAGATCAAGTCAGCATTTGCCCTTTTGCTCTATGTGTGGTTTCTGTCCGCACTGAGCTGGCCTTGGGACACCTCCGTTATTA
>OX457082.1:8643603-9067159 GCA_949752815.1 Conops quadrifasciatus | reverse complement strand
ATAATAATAATAATAATAATAATAATAATAATAATAATAATAATAATAATAATAATAATAATAATAATAATAATAATAATAATAATAATAATAATAATAATAATAATAATAATAATAATAATAATAATAATAATAATAATAATAATAATAATAATAATAATAATAATAATAATAATAATAATAATAATAATAATAATAATAATAATAATAATAATAATAATAATAATAATAATAATAATAATAATAATAATAATAATAATAATAATAATAATAATAATAATAATAATAATAATAATAATAATAATAATAATAATAATAATAATAATAATAATAATAATAATAATAATAATAATAATAATAATAATAATAATAATAATAATAATGATAATAATAATAATAATAATAATAATAATAATAATAATAATAATAATAATAATAATAATAATAATAATAATAATAATAATAATAATAATAATAATAATAATAATAATAATAATAATAATAATAATAATAATAATAATAATAATAATAATAATAATAATAATAATAATAATAATAATAATAATAATAATAATAATAATAATAATAATAATAATAATAATAATAATAATAATAATAATAATAATAATAATAATAATAATAATAATAATAATAATAATAATAATAATAATAATAATAATAATAATAATAATAATAATAATAATAATAATAATAATAATAATAATAATAATAATAATAATAATAATAATAATAATAATAATAATAATAATAATAATAATAATAATAATAATAATAATAATAATAATAATAATAATAATAATAATAATAATAATAATAATAATAATAATAATAATAATAATAATAATAATAATAATAATAATAATAATAATAATAATAATAATAATAATAATAATAATAATAATAATAATAATAATAATAATAATAATAATAATAATAATAATAATAATAATAATAATAATAATAATAATAATAATAATAATAATAATAATAATAATAATAATAATAATAATAATAATAATAATAATAATAATAATAATAATAATAATAATAATAATAATAATAATAATAATAATAATAATAATAATAATAATAATAATAATAATAATAATAATAATAATAATAATAATAATAATAATAATAATAATAATAATAATAATAATTTCCAAGCCTAGACAAAAAGAGGCTAATCCGAGATCTTTCAACTCGAATTCGTCCGATAATTTACATTTGATATCCTCGATATCTTCTTTATTTTTCGCAGCCACTAAAATGTCATCGACATAGAGGACTACTAAAATTAACCTTTCATCTTTTTTATCAAAAAACAAGCATGGCTCACTAACTGTGGCTTTAAGACCCATGCTTCTAAGTTTTGAACTAATTTTGATATACCATCTGCGGCCGGACTGACGTAAACCATAAATAGCCTTCTTTAACCGGCAGCAGTCCCCGCCGTTTTCTATTTCGTTCAGCATTTTCCTCGCCCTAAGCCCAAAGTAAGACTCTCGGGTGAACTTCAACTTTATACGTTGCAACATTTCATACAAAATATTTGGGATCTGCATGAGTACTCGCTCTTCTAGCGAACTGTTCAGGTATGCGGTTACAACATCAAATTGCCAAACCTTCAACCCATAATGCACGGAAAGTGCCAACAGTAGCCTTAGAGTCTCAAGTCTAGCCACCGGAGCAAACGTTCCATGAAAGTCAATGCCATACCTTTGAGTATAGCCCTTGGCAACCAAGCGTGCCTTATGCCTTTCAATTTTTCCATCTAAGTTGTACTTGTTTGTCAAAACTATTTGGCATCCAACGATATTATCATCTTTTTCACGCTTACAAATATCAAAAGAATCATTTTGTATCAGACTCATTACCTCTGTCTCCACAGCCTTTTTCCATTCATCGCTGTCGTTCCCTGTCAGGGCCTCCTGAACACTTATCTCGGCCATGCCTACAAATAGTGCATCTTGGAAGTCATCAGCTTCTGTTTCGCTCTGCCCAGCTGCAGCTTCGATCTCGGCTTCATCCGTAGGTTCACGCTGTAAAGGAGATGCTTGTGACTGATATTGTTTCTTAGGACGCCCTCTACTTCCAGTTCGTAGCAGCCTTGGTCACCCGCGCGCCCTGTCAGACATACGTACTCCTTCCTCACGACCTGCTGACAAAATGTTTTCCGTTTCCTGGGTGATTGAATTGGAAAATCAATCGAAGAAGGTTCATCGCAGCAATTTTCTTCTTCATCGGAATATGTGAATACATTATCATTTGACTCATTAATTCGTCGATAGGAAACCTCTTCCAGAAACTTTATGTCACGAGCGTAAACAATTTTTCTTATTTCAGGAATCCACACATTGTATCCTTTCCGATCGTGTGGGTATCCCACAAAAACGCCTTCTTTTCCGCGCTGTGCTAGCTTGTCTTTGTTTGGAGTTTTATCTAAAACGACGACCTTTGACCCAAGAACTTTAAAGTGGTCCAAACTCAAATTCTTTTTGCTCCACAATTCGAAAGGAGTTTTACCTTTTAAAGCGCTTGAAGGGCAGCGGTTTCGAATATAGCAAGCTGTAGCGACAGCATTCGACCGAAAAGAAGACTCCAAATCGGATTGCAACAACAGACACCTAGCCATGTCAATCAACGTGCGATTCATACGTTCTGCAACTCCGTTTTGTTGCGGCGTATGAGGAATGGTCAATCTACGCTCAATTCCCTGACTCAAAAGATATTTGTCAAAATCATTGTGGCAGTATTCGCGGCCGTTATCTGACTGAAAATATTTTATCTTTAACCCACTTTGCCTCTCTACAAATTTTTGGTACTGAATAAATGCTTCAAGTACACCACACTTTCGCTGCAAGAAGTAAACTTGACACCACCGTGTCTTGTCATCTATGAATGTGACAAAATATTTTTCATGGTTTCGACCTTGAGTTCGGAAAGGTCCCACCACATCTGAGTGTACGATTTCAAGTTTTTTAGGACTCATATCTTCGCGCTTCCCAAATGGAGCTGCTGTAATTTTTGCTTTTAGGCATACAATGCAATGTCTTATCTCATCAGAATCTTTCATATCAACGGTAGGCAAAAAACCCTTTCGCCTCAAAACAATCATATCATTTACGTTTAAATGCCCTAGACGAGCATGCCATTTTGAAAACTCTGAAGATGGAGACGCTGTCTGTGCAACCGAACATTCTGCATCTTGACGAATGCTATATACTAAGTCACCCTTTCGGAAGGCTGAAAGTATAACTCTTCCTTGCTCATCTCGAACATAGGCATCATCTTTACGAAAAACAACCTCGTAACCTTTATTGGTTATCTTCGCCACAGAAACCAAATTGGTTCTTAAATGCGGAACAAAAAGTGTATCTTTCAAATCAATATCTTTGTTTTCTATAGAAATCTTTACGACGCCCTTTCCTCCTACTGCAGTGCTCGATCGGTCTGCAAGATTTAGTTTTAGGCCTGATGTTTTTACCAAATTTTTAAAACATCTCTCATCGCCACACAAATGAGCCGTGCTCCCACTATCTAGAAGCCAAATCTTGTCGTCGCTTGTTACAGGTGGTAATGCCACATTTGATGCCATATGGCCCACAGCGAACGACACATCACCGTTGCCACCAGAACCTTTTGAAGGACAAGCATTTGCCTTATGCCCCATGGCACCACACTTAAAGCATTTAAAAACAGCTTTTTTAACTTTAGCATTACACTCATTGGCCTTATGACCAGGGGCACCGCACTTATGGCACTTAAAGTATAAGTCCTTTTTCTTATACTTAGTTCGCTCATTTGCGGCTGCCATCGCAATGACCATACCGCCCGATGTTTGATTACGAGCTTCATTTTCTTCAATAATTTTAATTTTTAGCATATCTGCAGAGGGCAAGTCATCCCTAGACTCTATGGCGCAACGAAAATTTTCGAACGTGGAAGGAAGGCTATACAACAGCATTATGGTAAGCAAATCACCATTGATGTCTACCTCCATGCTCTCTAGTTTGTCGACAATATCGAAAAACTTCGCAATATGTTTGCGAACGTCACCGCCTTCTTCTAATTTTAAAAGCATTAGCTGTTTTAACAAGGCAGCTTTTCGCGTCGGTCCCTTCGAGGCATATACTGATTGTAATTTAGTCCATACCTGATGTGAGGTCTCGCATCCTCGAATCTGCTTCAACTCCGATGGTTGAATTGACAAAATAAGGTCGGCCTTTGCCTTTTTGTCCCTCGCCGTCCAATCAGCCGCACTTGCACCGTCAGGTTTCACAACCTCACCTGACACATAGCCCCACAAATCGTTTTTAACGAGGAGTGCCTCAGCCTGCAAACTCCACGTATCATAATTCGTTTTGGATAGGAGCTCGAATCGAACCGTAGACGCTGCCATCTTAACAAATCAGCTTAAAATTCTTCTCGCTAAGCTGGGCCCATAACCTGTTACAAATTGAGCGTTTATTAGATTAATCGAGATTATATTTATATAAAATAAACAGGAATTGTAAGGAAAAATGTTGTGAACAGCTTGACAGTAGTAAGTAGAAGAAGGGAAGTAGTCAGTGCAGACAACTAGGAATAAACGAATGACGGTAGACCAGCTGACGATGGAGTATTGCCAGCTTCAACAATAATAATAATAATAATAATGATAATAATAATAATAATAATAATTATACTAATAATAATACTATTGACATAAAATCACTCTTCAAAATTTGCGAAGATGATAATACCATACATACTAACCAAGAAGATTTCAATTAAAATTTTTTTATAAGGAAGGGTATAATATATATAAATATAAAACTTCGATAAGTTTAGTAAAGTCTAATGAAAAAGAAACAAAAATCTTATACAAAAAATATAAAGTAATATATGTATATAGAGCATAAAGACCATAACCAACATCACCAACAATATTTGAATTGTCTATTTGTAAGAAATTTAACAAAAGGAACAATAGGAATATACTTAGAACTTACTGATCGTAAGTCCAATATTATTCAAAAGAAACTTATACAATTATTCTCAAATGATAAAAGTATTAAATTTATTAAATGCACGAAAAAGGCAATAGATCTTGAAACAGAAGAGGATGTATTGAACATTATTGAAAATATTTATACAACCACAAACCCTACGAAGGAATTTTAGAAAACTATGAAGATTTAAACAGAACTATTTCTTTCCAAATTTATTTAAATATATGAATCTTTATATCGGGTGAGCAAATTTGAGGTTAGGAAGTGTAGGCTTAAAAACACACTTTTTGACAAATTCAGTTTTAACGTGTAACGACTCTTCTTCGTTCGAATAGAGGTAGTAGTGAGGAGACCGAGAAAACGTGTGTCGTGCATGTAGGGTTGTTTTCTTGACTAGCTTTCAGTGGCGTGGTGGTTCGGCGTCCTCTCCGTTTTCACCTCTAGTCATTCACAAAAAAAAGATAAGGAAATGGGATGGGAAGGGAAGTAAACAGGAAGGGAGATACTTCAAATTCTTATGGGACTCCAACGGCTTGGTGGCTGATGTTGTTGCCACCTTGCCCTTTCCCTTCCTTGGCCTATAAAAGAACCGATCCAAAAAAAATCATTATACGGCCCCCAAATGCATGTGTCCCTTACGCCGCATCGTCACCTTGGAATCAACACAGTTATCTACGTCTCCATTTTTTTTCTTTTATTTTTTTTTTTTTATAGTTGATTAATTATCATAATTATTATAATTTTTCTCTTATATTTATGAAAGAAAAAAAAAATACGAAATCTTGTTCTATATAATAATATAATAATAATAATGATATACATGTATATGTATTTGTTTTACAAATTTGTTTTTTTTTCCTTTAGTCTTAGTTTTTAGTCATAATATATGTACATACTGTAAATACCGCCACACATGAATGCTGGAATGATGTCTTCTAGTATGGTTGTTGGTTATTGTTGTTGCTATTGTTGTTGGTGTTCTTGTTGTCGTTGATATGATTCTTATTGTTCTTGTTGTTGTTGATTTTATTATTGTTGTTCTTGTTGTTGTTGATATTATTCTTGTTGTTCTTGTTGTAGATGATATTGATCTCGTTGTTCTTGATATTGTATTCATGTTCTTGTTGTTTGTCGATATTGTTATTATTGTTCTTTCTGTTCTTGATATTGTTCTTGTTGTTGTTGTTGATATTATTCTTGTTGTTCTTGTTGTAAATGATATTGATCTCGTTGTTCTTGATATTGTATTTATGTTCTTGTTGTTTGTCGATATTGTTATTATTATTCTTGTTGTTCTTGATATTATTCTTATTGTTCTTTTTGTAGATGATATTGATCTCGTTGTTCTTGATATTGTATTAATGTTCTTGTTGTTTGTCGATATTGTTATTATTGTTCTTGATATTATTCTTGCTGTTGTTGATATTATTTTTATTGATCTTGTTGTCTTTTTTATATTGTTCTTGTTGTAGATGATATTGTTCTCGGTTTTGGTTGTGGGTTTCTTTTTTTTTTTTTTTCTCTGCACCTCACTGTACAAACTGTACCTTAATGTTTTTTCGTGATCTACATGTAAGTAATTTTTAATATATATTTTGCTTTTGTCAAATTGTACTTTTATGATTTTTTTTTCCTGTGTTCTATACGTAAGTAATTTTTATTATATATTTTGTTTTTTTTTCAACACTGTACTTTTATGATTTTTTTCTTTTCTGTGTTCTATATGTAAGTAATTTTTATTATATATTTTGTTTTTTTCAAAACTGTACTTTTATGATTTTTTTCTTTCTGTGTTATAAACGTATTTTTCACAAATTGTGATAATTTTTTATTTAACATTTTAACATTTTAACTTAACACTTTTCAGAAAGAATATGAAACACTATTCATATATCTTTATATATATATGTATATGTAAAATTCGGTCGTTCGAAATAAAGCTTGTGTTCACGACATTCACTATCCAAAGACTAACCAAAAGCCTCTCATCTTTCTTCGATCGTCCCTTTTATCACCATCACTCCGTTATTTTTGCATGATCGGAAGATTTTTAGCGAAAGATGTTTTGAACAATATTCTAGTAGCGGATATTGTGTACAGGGTGTGTAGTTAGTGTGTAGTTAGCGAAGGAAAGCTTACATACTTTTTTAAAAGAAAAAAGGAGAAAAGAAAAAAAAATATCAACTTAAACAAAATTCTTACAGAACAGAAAAGATTCAATAAGAACAGAAAACCGACAAAAAAAAAGGAAGACCGTTACACAACAGGTTGTTCGTCTATGCGAAAAAGTTAACGAACAAGCTGGGTTTAAGTGAGTGATCATGTTCGAATGTCCTTGGCATGGAAGACTTCGATTGCTTTTCCTTTCATATCACTTAGTTTATAATAGCAATTACCTACTTTCTCAGGTACTCGGGCTTTTAAGAATTGTTTAGCCAATTTGGCATTGAAATGTTTGGACTTACTGCTCTGAACAAAATTCCTACGAAAAACTTCCTGCCCAGGAGAATAATTTGCGTTAGGATTGCTTCGAAAATTGTAAGTTTTCCTATTTATGGCATAAGCTTTGTCAATACATTCTTTTACTTCCTCTTGTATTTGTAACAGTTTGTCTTCTGGGTTTATATCCTCACCTGTTTGTAGTGAATTTAGTTTTCGGAAAAGGTCATATGAATTCCCATGGGTAACCATTTGTTGTCCAAAGAGAACAAAGTAGGGAGATCGTCCGATAGCTTGGTGGTACGATGATCGATTTGACATAGCTATTTTGCTTAAGTTAGCATCCCAATGACGTTGGTCTTCTTTGAGATAAGCACGTATGCCACCGATTATCGTCCGGTTTACCCGTTCTGAGGCGTTTGCTTGTGGAGAGTACATAGCGGTGTATGTATGCTGAATTCCATATTGTTTTAAAAAAGTTTCAAATTGAATGGATTTATATTGTGAACCATTGTCACTTATTACTACTTCCTGTATTCCGAAAATAGTAAAAACTTGTTCTTCGAGCTAGTTTATAATCTTTAAAGATGTAAATTTTTTCAACGGTTGTAACAGGGGAAATTTGCTAAAGTGGTCTAATACTATCAAGATGCCTATGTTGCCATTTTTTGAACGTGGATAGGGTCCTATTATGTCCATGTATAGTCGTTGGAATGGTCTACTTGACTTTATCTGTTGCCCCATCGGTGGTCTTTGCACCAAATTACACGGTTTAATTTGTTTACATAAGTCACACTTGTTAATAAAGTCACGAACGTCTTCATACATCTTTGGTCAATAAAAGTTCCTTCTAACGCTCTCCAAGGTCTTTGCTATTCCTCCATGTGCTTCAGTCGGAGCATTGTGAGCTCTTAGGAGGACAGAATTTTGTAAAAGCTTAGGTACCCATAGTTTCCAACTGTGGGCTTCATGGACCTGATTTCCTGCTGCAAACTCAGTCCTACGAAAAATAACATTATAGACAATTTTTAAATCTGTGTAGTTTAGTCTGATTTTGAGTAATTTGTTTCTTTAGGTCGTTGTATTCCTGCGATGCAAAATGGGGAGAATTCAAGTCAATAATCGGACCCGTACCTTCTGTTTCCTCAACGGAATCAACTATTTCAACGCGTGAAAGTGCGTCAGGAACAACGTTCTCAGTACCTTTTCTGTGTTCTATTGTAAAAGAATATCCTTGCATTTTTAAGGACGACCGAGCTAACCGCCCTGACAGTTCAGTTTGTCGCATGAGCCATTTTAGACTCGCATGATCAGTTATTATTTTAAATACTTGACCTTCTACGTATGGTCGAAATTTCTTTAAGCAAATCAGTGCCGCCAGACATTCCTGCTCAGTTACGCTGTATTTTCGTTGCGCAGGATTTAGTTTTTTGGATACAAAAGCTATTGGAAGCTCATTACCATTCTCATCTGTTTGTGTTAACACTCCGCCAATACCCAAGGAGGAAGCATCACATTGTATGCAAAAGGGTTTTGTGAAGTCAGGAGTCACAAGTATCGGAGCAGAAGTTAACTTGGTTTTAATTAGTTCGAAGGCCGTTTGCGCTTCCTTTGTCTAATGGAAAGCTTTTCCTTTTTTTAAGAGATCTGTTAGTGGCGTGGTAAGATCCGCAAAGTTAGATATGAAGCGGCGATACCAACCAGCCATTCCCAAGAATCGTCTAACCTGGCGTACGGAACTTGGTGAAGGATACGAACTTATCGCTGACACCTTATTTGAATCGGTTTTAACTATGCCATTCCCCACAATATACCCTAAGTACTTAACTTATTTTAAGTACTGAATAAGTAAGTACTAAGTACTTTCTTCTGAAAGAATCAGGAGATCATCGATATAAACAAATACTCGGTTGCGAAGGTGTGCCGGAATAACTTTATTCATGAGCCTGCACATGGTCTGTGGGGCGTTGCATAAGCCAAACGGCATCACGGTGTATTGGTATAAAGGACAATTAGGGACCGTAAAAGCAGTATATGCACGAGACTTTTTTCCAAATTTATTTGCCAAAAAGCCTTTTTTAAGTCGAGTGCTGAAATAAATTTAGCCTTGGGCAATCGGCTAAGAATTCCTTCAATAATTGGAATCGGATAAGCGTCTCTCAATGTGACTTGGTTAACCTTCCTCGAGTCTAGACAAATTCTCGCACTTTTTTTCTTTCTCACTAATACTACAGGACTACTCCAAGGACTTATTGACTCTTCGATAACACCCATCTCAAGCATGTCTTTAATTTCTTCATGCATTAACTTTTCTATTGCAGGTGACACTGGGAAATATCTTTGTTTTATAGGACAAGTATTTTCTTTTAATTCGATCACGTGCTTTATCAAAGATGTTTTCCCCAAACCTTCTTTAGAATATGAAGGAAATAAGTTTACTACAGTCTCCAACTTCTTTTTATCCATCGGACTCAATTGATGCAATTTAACGTCGTCAAGTGGTTCGTCATTGTCCACCTCCCCCACATACTCTGCGGTATCAAGCACAATTTTTATTCCCATAGTCAGCCAAAAAGTATAGCCTAAATATAACTCTTGTTTAAGAGTTGGTACGACATAAATCAAAATTCTTTCCGTCTTATTACCATAACAAACCTTCGGTTCTCTTACTCCAACCACTTCTTGTGTTTTAACATCAGCAGTTCGTACCGATAAATTAATTTTTTTAAAACCTTTTTGCAGCATTCCCGCCTGCACATGTAACGGAGGCACCGCTATCCAAAAGTCCTAAGTATGATTTGCCGTAAATAGATATATTGGCATATGGACGGACATCATTTTTGATTTTAGAAATTTCAGAAATCGTGTTCTTTAGTTGTCGGCGCTGTGAAATTACAAATCGCCAAAAGTTACGTATACGCCTTGTTGCTCTTTTTGGATTCCTCTTAAAAGAAGTTTTTGTTGGTTCTAATTCTACAGATTCTAATTTTGTCTCATTAAAAATAGTTGTTCGTATGGCATTGTATTTCCTTAATCTTTCATGAAAAGGTTTTATGAATTTTCTGCATGCTTTTTCTTCTGATTCAGGGGATTTAATGATGCTAATTTTTGGGTCGACACTGAAATGCTGGTTTTTTATTAATTTCTTTGTGGATTTGTTAATTAGGAGCGGGAGCTGGTGGTGTTGCTCTCGCTCAGTCTCTGGTTTTCCGACTTAGAACATTCCAGCACAACAGATTATTTTCCCTACAGCGCAAATACTTTGGGTCTCATGTGAACTAACGCTTTCTTCATCAATTTCGTTCGCTTGTCTTGCCGACTGGTTCTGCCGGCCCTGGAATCGGTTTCGGAAAACAACTGATGAGATTGCTTCTCCCCTTAGACATAAGGATCTCAAATGAGAAACAGTGGTAATCGGGATCATAAACAACTGTTGCCGTATTTCCTGTCCTAGGTTACGCTGCAGAATCTCCACTAATTCGTATTCCGGTATCTGGTTATGTAAACGGTCTGTCAGCTTTAGTATAGCATTGTAAAATAATTCAAAAGTTTCTCCTTCGCGTTGTTTCCTATCTCTAATTAATTCCCGAATATCAGTATCATTCCTAGGATCTTTAAAGTGATATCGTAATGCTGCACAAAGGTCATCCCACTGTATCCTGTCAACACAACGTCTATACCTCCAATACCAATCCTTTGCCTGTCCTGTAAATAGTAAATAACTATGGTCACTGACCAGTTGGAAATTCCCCTGTAAACAGTCACTCGTTAACGCTGATATTTGATATAGAAATTTCTCTACAGTTGGTCCTGATAGTGATCCGTCGAACTGAATGTTCCAGCTTTGTATTAAATTTGCAGCCTTGCCTGGGTAAAGGGAAGCATTAGATGCTCTGACATTGTTCTGGAGCTCACTATTTCTGGGAAATGAGAATTGAGATGTTGGTTTTGTGCCGGTGTAACCTCAAAAGGCATCACTGCCGGCCACTCAGGTTCTACTGGCTCTAATACTTTTTGTTGATAATATTTCTGAACTATTTTTTTCTCTACGTCTGCTATACCTGCTTCTAGCTTGCTCTGAATCATTTCCGATAGAGTTGCAATTAAAGAAGTCATGTCTATATTTTCGTTGTCACTTTTTACAGGGTTATTTTTTTTATTCTGCTTTTGAAAATGCTTACTGGTTAAATGTTGACTTGCTGTCATCCCCTGGCTTTTTGGATTACCACTTGGTCGATACATGTTAGGAGAATTAGGCATAGACCAATCTAAAGGGTTTTGATTAACTGACGCTTGTTCACGAAGCGTTTGCGATTCGTGTTTCGTGACCTCAGGTATTGGACTCAAACACACTCCGCATTTCGGACACTATGTACAAATAGCATTCGGTCTGTCAAGCAGGATTTGTAAAATTGGTGCTTGCATTTAGTAACTATAGAATCAGAGTTATTATTTACTATTTCCTTACATATTCCGCAACTATCTGCACTTTGAGTCTGGGGCATATTACCTCCACTGTGACGAACCGCCATTTTAGCAATCTCTTTGATAAGAAAGAAAAAAAGAAAAAAAATGTGTAGAATACAAAAAAAAATTATTAGTTTTCAATTGTACAAAAGTAACGGGTCATGTATGAGAGAAATTTATGATTTAAATGATTTCAAGATATAATTTCTGGAAAACAACGAGAGAAACTTCGTCTTTTCATCTGTAACCAATATTTCTGGAAGTTACATATATATATATATACATATGCACATACATTTTTATAGATACATATGTATGTATAATTTTATTTTATTATATACATTATTATTTATGTTATCTATCTGTTAAAGAAATTTAAGTATTACTTTTCAATTTCGCTGTTTTTAAAGGTTTTAAGAAAGTGTTTTTATATATTTTTTTTTTTTTTTCTTAATTGCTCTTTATTTTCTATAATAATTACAGTTAAAAATTCAAATGTTGCAGCAAATTACTTTTCTTAACAAAAATCGTAGTTGTTAACAGGTGATGGCATGTATGAGCACGGAGGGAAGCCGCTGAAGATCACGATAAAATGTGGAGTAAGGGATTAGTGGAAAATAGAGTAGAGTGGATCAACTGCTAATCGAAAACTCATAAGTTACTAGAAAGAATTCCACAAAACAGGAATCATTTTCAAGACGAATGTTCGACTATACGCAGTCAGAACTCGTAATTCTCGATTGATTGAAATTTACAGAGGAAAAAAAAAAAAAAAAAAAAGAACAAATACTTAGGTCGATGCAAGAAAAGTAATTATGGTATAGCCCAGTAGACGTAGAGTATAGCCAAAAGACGCGAAATTTCTAATCCTAAAAGTTTCCTTAGCTCAGAAGAACTGCTAGGCTTTTTAGAATAATATATTCTGCGACCTGGCTGCTTTTCTCTAAAAATTCTTAAATTACCATATTTCCGGAAATTCGGGTGTGAAAAATCTACTGGAGGCAGAATTAGGCGTTCATCACCAGGAATATTATTAGAGATTCCGAACAGTCGAGCTATTTCGTATGAAATTATTCTTCGGATTTCAAATAAATCAGATCCTATCTGATTACGTAAGAGCCTATTATTCACCTCTAATCCATTAGTGATGTTTGTGGACGCGTCTTGCTGTTTCCTACAAATTTCTCTCATTCTCTGAATAAAATGAGGATCACTAGTGAGAAGTGGATAAAACGGCTTCAATTGGTTTCTAGACCTTTTTCTGGCGCCTGTTCGTCTAGCGGTAATTCGTTTTTTTGAAAGACTTCCTAAATCGCATGGCCTCCGACAAATGGGACAACTGGCGTTGTGTTCCAGGCTGCGACGAATGCAACTTATATGGAAGAAATGTTCACAAGTAGTCCGAAACACTCTTCCATCCAAGCATACCGCACATCTATCATCACCAATACTTATCAACGAAAGTCTGAATTTATTAGCCATTGTTTTTTTTTTCGCAACTTATGATTTCGATTCGCAATTCGTAAAACATAAAATGAAAGAGTAAAGGAAGGAAAAATATGGAAAGAGTAAATGGTCAAATTTCTAACGAGGCCCCACGTTGGGCGCCATTTTACTGTAATGACTCTTCTTCGTTCGAATAGAGGAAGTAGTGAGGAGACCGAGAAAACGTGTGTCGTGCATGTAGGGTTGTTTTCTTGGCTAGCTTTCAGTGGCGGGGTGGTTCGGCGTTTTCTCCGTTTTCACCTCTAGTCATTTACAAAAAAAAAAAAATTTCATGCACTTGCCAATATGAGAGAAAAAAAAATAAAGGGTCGATAATTTGTATCTAACCACTTAAGGAAATGGGAAGAGAAGGGAAGTAAAAATGAAGGGAGATACTTCAAATTCTTATGGGACTCCAACGGCTTGGTGGCTGATGTTGTTGCCACCTTGCCCTTTCCCTTCCTTGGCCTATAAAAGAACCGATCCAAAAAAAATCATTATACGGCCCCCAAATGCATGTGTCCCTTACGCCGCGTCGTCACCTTGGAATCAACACAGTTATCTACGTCTCCATTTTTTTTCTTTTATTTTTTTTTTTTATAGTTGATTAATTATCATAATTATTATAATTTTTCTCTTATATTTATGAAAGAAAAAAAATACGAAATCTTGTTCTATATAATAATATAATAATAATAATGATATACATGTATATGTATTTGTTTTACAAATTTGTTTTTTTTTCCTTTAGTCTTAGTTTTTAGTCATAATATATGTACATACTGTAAATACCGCCACACATGAATGCTGGAATGATGTCTTCTAGTATGGTTGTTGGTTATTGTTGTTGCTATTGTTGTTGGTGTTCTTGTTGTCGTTGAAATGATTCTTATTGCTCTTGTTGTTGTTGATTTTATTATTGTTGTTCTTGTTGTTGTTGATATTATTCTTGTTGTTCTTGTTGTAGATGATATTGATCTCGTTGTTCTTGATATTGTATTAATGTTCTTGTTGTTTGTCAATATTGTTATTATTGTTCTTGTTGTTCTTAATATTATTCTTATTGTTCTTTTTGTAGATGATATTGATCTCGTTCTTGATATTCTATTAATGTTCTTGTTGTTTGTCGATATTGTTATTATTGTTCTTGATATCATTCTTATTGTTCTTGCTGTTTTGATATTATTTTTATTGATCTTGTTGTTTTTTTTTTATATTGTTCTTATTGTTCTTGTTGTAGATGATATTGTTCTCGGTTTTGGTTGTGGGTTTCTTTTTTTTTTTTCTCTGCACCTCACTGTACAAACTGTACCTTAATGTTTTTTTTCGTGATCTACATGTAAGTAATTTTTAATATATATTTTGCTTTTGTCAAAACTGTACTTTTATGATTTTTTTTTCCTGTGTTCTATATGTAAGTAATTTTTATTATATATTTTGTTTTTTTTTTTTCAACACTGTACTTTTATGATTTTTTTCTTTTCTGTGTTCTATATGTAAATAATTTTTATTATATATTTTGTTTTTTTCAAAACTGTACTTTTATGATTTTTTTCTTTCTGTGTTATAAACGTATTTTTCACAAATTGTGATAATTTTGTATTTAACAATTTAACTTAACATTTTTCAGAAAGAATATGAAACACTATTCATATATCTTTATATATATACACATATATGTAAAATTCGGTCGTTCGAAATAAAGCTTGTGTTCACGACATTCACTATCCAAAGACTAACCAAGAGCCTTTCATCTTTCTTCGATCGTCCCTTTTATCACCATCACTCCGTTATTTTTGCATGATCGGAAGATTATTAACGAAAGATGTTTGGAACAATATTCCAGTAGCGGATATTGTGTACAGGGTGTGTAGTTAGTGTGTAGTTAGCGAAGGAAAGCTTACATACTTTTTTAAAAGAAAAAAGGAGAAAAGAAAATAAAAATATCAACTTAAACAAAATTCTTACAGAACAGAAAAGATTCAATAAGAACAGAAAACCGACAAAAAAAAGGAAGACCGTTACAAACGATACCAATATAAAATAGAAGTATGGGAATTAATAATGGAATATGATGTCGGGAAAATGTCCACTTCTAGCACATCGGCAGACGTCCGCTCTTTTCACAAAATTATGAACCACATTTTGCAACAAAGGTTCGCTTATCTCGTCAATGAAGCGCCGAATTTCATCTTTCAAAGCGTCAGTTGTTTGTGGTTTGTTCACGTAAGCCTGGTCCTGAGAAAATAATCCAGCGGCGTTAAGTCACAAGAACGAGGCGGCCAATTGACATCGCCAAATCGAGAAATTACGAGACCGGGAAATTTCTCATACAATCACTGAATTGTTCGGCCAGCTTTGTGGCTCGTGACGCCGTCTTGCTGAACGGCAAAGGTCACTGATTTCAACATTAGAAAATTGTGGCCACAAAAAATCTGTTATCATGGTTTGGTAGCGCTGAGAATTTACGGTGACGACGTTTCCTTGCTCATTTTCGGAAAAATACTGGCCGATAATGCCGCCTGACCACAAACCGCACCATACCGTCACTTTCTTTGGATGTAATGGTTTTTCGAGGACTCTTTGTGGATTTTGTAAGCCCCATATGCCACAATTTTGTTTGTTTACATAACCGCCTAATTGAAAATGGGCCTCATCACTACAGATGATTTTGTTGAAAAATGCGCTGTTTTCGTTCAGTTTTTCCAACAGCCAATTTACAAACGTTCAAGAGTGTAGCGTTCCAATGTTAAAATTCCCAAGCTTTACTAAATAAATGTCAAAGAATGACGGCTCAATTCTTGACATTTCATCATTTGAAAGCCAATTTACTTCCTAACCTCAAATTTGCCCACCCTTTATTAACAGTTGTGTTATCTGTTCAGAAAATAAATATGATAGACACCCCTTAAAAAAATACTATAATCACACCGTAACTCCCTCAAGATCTAACATGATTATTCACGTAGACATTTTCCAAGTTCAAAAAACATATTTTTTTACTACAATTGAATTTTCCGGAACAGATAGAGGACAGCACAGACTCTCAAATTCTATTGTTGTTTTTTTGGTTGTTGTTGTTTTTTGCGCCGATCTTAACAACGACAAAATTTTTTGTCGCTCTCATATGGTTTAGGAGTTTAAGCCCTTTAAAGTTTGAAAATTTAACGTTTTTATCTCTTAAACTGTATAAGATATCTAGATGATATATGCACCATTGGGAAGGTATTAAAAATATCTTTAATTTATGTTAAATAATATTTTATCCAAAATCGTGTACTTTTGGAGAAAATTTAAATTTTTAATTTTTAATACTATGTTTTTCTATTCATTTATTTTTTTCTCTGTAAAATGTATAATTAGCCCATATAATTATGTCAATATTAACACTCACATGAACAGTAACTACCCGGGTAAATATTGCAGTTTTTGCTCGTAAATATGTCGGGCATTTAATTTTTTGTTAAAATTTTGCTCAGACTCAGTGGCTAAATTTTTGTTTTCTACAAGAATAGCTAAAAATCATTTTGAAAAAATAATTATTTCCGCTTTTTTCGGCAATTTTTCAATTTTTCCCTTAAAGCGAACAGTAACTACCCGGGTAAATAAATGTATTTTTCATCCGATTTTGCCATCTTATATTTTGCTAATATCTCGAATGTATAAAATAATAACAAAATCAATGTAATTATTTAAATTAAATTACTAAAATTATAGTTTTAGAATACAAAGTAGATTTTATCCATCCAAAAAGAGGTGTAAAAGGTGTGAATGACAATTAAATCCTAAGCATTTTTCATGAGAAAAGAACACTCAGTTTATATTTATTTTTACTTTATTATAAATTAAATTACGTACATATATTAATTTAAACTATTAAATTATTCTTCAACTATTTACTATAAGTCACCATATAAATAATTTTACGACATATAGCAATTCTGGCCTTTAGTTTCTGTAAGGCACTATGCTCTACACGAATTGATTTCTGACATTTGCGTAAAATGTGACGTAAGTAAATCGGTTCCTTCGATTTTCGCTGTAGCACATATGTATAACACCCGCTTGCATCATATTCTTCGCGGCTATCAATTATAAACTCCCCATTATTTCACTCTTTTCTAAACGGCTTTCCCAAAATCGGAAAAAAACGGCTTTCTTATTGCGGAAATGCAGAGTTTCTCACCGAGACGCTGGAGAACAGTGCGTCGCCCACTCTGTCTCATGGATACAGAGCTTGCTGAGTTAATTTCATGGAATATAATATGAGCAGTAAGCTCTGATATGTGAAGCATATTATTGAAAACTGCCAAAGGCCATCGATTTCCGTTTGCTTGTATATTGCTTGAGCATTTGGCCATATTATCCTGCTGTTGTGACGTTACAGGAATGGATAATTTTTGGCTTATTTTTTGGTCCAGAGATGTCTGAAGTTTGGTAAAATGATGACAACAAAACAACACCTTTTCCTTGCTTTTTTTCCTTCCTTTTTCGGGATAGAGGAGCACAATATAACATTTTGTCCAAGGCCAAATAGACAAATGACTATTCTGCTCTGCCTTTTGTTGTCTTTTGTTCTAATGGATCCGATAAATAGGACTTGCTTTTCTTTAGTGTTCCGAAAAGAGATCCCCAATACAGCAGCTTCTGGACCAGTGAAAGCTATATAAAGAAGTTGTCAGTTGTTACATTACGATGAAGGCCTCTTCTCATATGAAAGCCTAAAGATATGTAATACCGGTTACAATTGTTGTCTAAATAAAAAATTATTTTTATTTACCTTGCAACAGACTGTTCAGAAAGAATTTGAAAATTCTCCATGGCTTTAGTTTGTTCATTTGGTCTGTTTACTTTATGAAATTGGATAGAAAAATGAGCTACGAAATTGCTATGAACTCTAAGCCATAAACTGTTAGAAACGCAATCGGAATGAGTTATCACAGAATTCCTAATTATCCTAACTTTAAAAATCGCAGTCCTATGAAATTTTTTTCAATTTGTGAAAATTGAATTTCCTATTTCCCTGGCTATAAAAAACTTTAGCCATCAACAGGTATAAAAAATGTATACACGGGGATTTCTGGGATTCTCCATTACTTTAATTACCAAACAACAGGTTAGGATCATAAGGATCCGAAAAATATTTCAGCAGACTGCTGCTAGAAATGCAATTATACCATGTAGAAACAAGTATACAATGATAATTTCCTTCGATTTTACTCATATTGCTCACATATCACTTTTCTCTACCCGGGTAGTTACTGTTCACCAGAGGAGTGAAAATTTGCTGTTCATGTGAGTGTTAAGAAAGCCCAGGTTCTTATTTGCAGACATATTTTTCCACCAGTATCGGTGCAGCATTCTAGGAGAAAATGCATTTTAAGGCTCACAATACTCGGCCGCGGCAAGGATCATAACCCTCAATGAGCAGAATCCTCTCGGTAATGTGAAGTTTTTTGCATACAGGTGTTCCCGCGTATTTGAGGCCTTTAGCCGCTGCAGGGATCATCACCCTAAATCAGCAGAATCCTCTCGGTAATGTGAATTTTTTTCCATACAGGTTTTTCCGTGTATTGGCGGCCTTCGGCCGCGGCATAGATCATCACCCTCAATCAGCAGAATCCTCTCGGTAATGTGAAGTTTATTGCATACAAGTTTTTCCGCGTATTGGCGGGCTTCGGCCGCGGCAGGGATCATAACCTTCAATCAACAAAATGGTCTCGGCAATGTAAAGTATTCTCGCATACAGTCTTGTTGCGTAACAACAACAAACAGCAACCAAATCCTCTCGGTAATGCAAGGTATTTTTGCATTTAGTGAGCTTTAAAAATTATTTACTCCTAAAATACACCGATATTGGAGAAAAAAATATTCCTGCAAAGCCAAGAACTTCGGCTTTCTTAATATGGACTGTTTGTGCACGGAGTGCAATGAAAAGAGGAAAATTTACTTAAGTTCACTTTATTCGTTTTAAATTTATAATTTTAACTGAGCACAGGATTGTGCACGTAGTGCCAAGTATCGAGCCCGAAGCCAAAAGAGGAAGCAAAAGTTAATGTTAATTTCGGCGTGGTCTGCAAGTCAAAATCCGTCGAGACTCATAATTAGAACTTTTTCGAGACTCGAAAATTACAATTTCTGCATGAAGAGTTGATGAGTGGTTGGTTAGGGAGGAGTACACGAACTTTATTGGTGGTCGGAGCACCAACATCCCGCCCCCCTATGCCGTCAGGGCATACTTTATGGCTGGCTTTGAGTAATATCATCTTTTGGTAGCTTACAAATTTTGGAAACGCATCTCTGGTAGGCTCCATCTTGGGTGCGCACTGTTACTACCCGAACTAAGTCGTCTTTGCCAGGATGTGTTGCTGTAATACGTCCGAGATGCCATTGTTGTGGTGGTAGGCGGTCATCTTTGATGAGAACAAGGTCGTTAATTTTTAAATTTTCTTGCTTTCGGCACCATTTTGGGCGTAACTGCAGATGAGAAAGCCATTCTTTTGACAATCGTGACCAAAATTTTTGAGTTGTTCGTTGCATGTTTAAGTATTGACGGTGCAGTGGTTGTTGAGAGACTTCTGGTTCTGGCGGAGCCAATAGTGAATCTCCTATAAGAAAATGTCCTGGTGTGAGGCCGTTCAAATCGTCTGGGCTAAATGAGAGAGGGCACAATGGTCGCGAATTTAGACATGCCTCGATTCTCACTAGAACCGTGGATAAGTCTTCGTAGGTTAGAGTATCCGAAATTGTTCTTTAAAGATGACGTTTGACTGATTTTATATTGGCCTCCCAAGGCCCTCCAAAATTTGGAGAATGAGGTGGGTTGAAGTGCCATTGAATTCCTTTCTCAGTTAGATGAGGGATCACTTGCTTTTCCATGGATTCCACGAATTTCTTTGAATTTGTTTTTAGGATTGTGTCTGCTCCAATGAAGTTTGTGCCGCAGTCGCTGTATATGTCATGACACAAGCCTCGCCTTTCGATAAAACGATGTAATGCACACAGCATTTGATCTGTCGACATCCCGGTGACAGCCTCCAAATGTATCGCCTTGGTTGCTCCACAAATGAAGATAGCAATGTATCCTTTATATCTGGTGCAGCCTCGGTAGCGTGATGCCTTTAATTCAATGGCACCCGTATAATCAAGTCCGATTGATAAAAAAGGACGAAAAGAGGGAGTCACCCGTGCTGAGGGTAGGTTTCCCATCAATTGTTGACAAATTTTGGTTTTTCCCGGAAGCACCAAACGCACGCTCTAAGTTTGGATTGGATGATTTTTGATGCATTTAAGATCCAAAACTTCTTCCGAATAAAGGCAGCAGTGAGCCTGATTCCCCCATGAAGGGTACTTGAATGGCTGTACCATATGATTAGGTTTGTGAAGTGATGAATCTTCGGTAAAATCATCGGATGTTTTTCATCATAGGGTAGCAGTGAACGTTGCAGTCGACCTCCAACACGTAAGATTTCGTCTTTATCTAAAAATGGATTCAAACTGATTAAAGAACTTTTGGTTGATACTGTTTCGCCTTTTCGCAAACTCAGCAATTCTGCCACAAAGAATTCAGCTTGCACTATGCAGACTAACTTCCGAAGGCTAGTGTAAAGCTCGTCTACCGTAAGAGGACATGACGTACGTTGCTCCTTCGAACTCATGCAGTTATGTTTAAATCGCAGAATCCAAGCCGTTATGCGGCGCAAGTGCGAGAATGAAGAATATTTATGCAAGAACTTGATCTCTGGAGACTTTACTACTACATTGACGGATTCCTCTGTGGCTACTTTATTCAAAAAGGTCCAGTCAGAAGTTGGCCACCATTCTTTTGGTTTGCTTAACCACAGCGGTTCATGCCAATACAATTCGCAATGTAGTAGTTCAGCAGCTGTTAACCCGCGTGACGAATGATCCGCTGGGTTGTCATTTGTAGAAATGTGATGCCACTGCTCGAGGTTGGATTGTGAATGAATGAGTCCGATTCTATTTCCGACGAATACGGGCCAACGGTTCACGTCTCCTCGAATCCAGCAGAGCACGATTGTTGAATCGGTCCAGTAGTATACTGGTATTGGTTTCTTAGGCAAAGAAATATGTGTCAATACCCAACTAACCAATTTTATGCTCAGGACTGCCGCACACAGTTCGACTCGAGGAATACAAATTGGCGGTTTCGGTGTTACCTTGCTTTTTGCGGTGATAATGTTGGTGCAAAATTCATGTAGTCCAGTTTGAATACGCAGATAGACTGTGGATGCGTACGCCCTAGATGAGCCATCGCAAAAGGCATGAATTTCAACATGTTTGGTTGACGTGAGTGAAAATCTAAGCCAACGAGGAAATTGGATATGGTTGACTATTGGTAAATCTGTAACTATACGGCACCACTCCTCACAAAGTTCAGAAGGTAGTTCCGTGTCCCATTCTAGGTTGATTGTCCAAAGACGTTTTAAAAAAATCTTTGCTGCGACGATGACGGGGTTAATGAGACCTAAAGGGTCGAATAGTTTCGCTATGGTAGATAGCACCGATCGTTTGGTAATTCGTTCCAACGGTAAGTAGAAATTGAGGCGGTACTGAAATGTATCGTTGTTCGGTTGCCAGTACATACCTAGTGTTTTAATCATTTCATTGTTGTTTAATTTAAGAGCAGTAGCGCTAGTTTGATGTTCGGAAGGTATTCCTTTCAATAATGTAGAATTATTTGCAGACCACTTATGCAATTGAAAACCAGCAGATTTCAGTGCGTTTTGCGTCTGGTTGCGAATGTCCAGGACATTATCTACGCAAGAGCCACCGATAAATATATCATCAACGTAAACCTCATTTTTCAGCACGTTAAAAGCCAGCGGATATCGCTCAGCCTCATCCTCTGCCAATTGATGGAGTACACGGATGGCAGTGTAAGGTGCAGAAGTGGTTCCGAAAGTCACTGTGGTAAGACGAAACTCTTGAATTTGGCCGAGTTGATTTCGCCAAAGGATTCGTTGATATTCAGAATCTTTTTCATGCATGTCAATACACCGATACATTTTCTCGACATCTGCGGTTATGACGAATTCGTGTAGTCGCCAATTCAGTAATATTGCAGCTAAGTCATTCTGCAATGGTGGTCCTTTGCAGAGTAAGTCATTAAGAGAGCATCCACTTGAAGTTTGAGCAGACGCGTCAAACACAACGCGACATTTAGTTGTGATGCTATCGCTTTTGATAATAGCGTGGTGAGGTTACGTGCAGCATGTATAGCTAGGTTTGTTGTTAGAATTGAAATTACGGTGTTGGTCCTCTGTAGTTTCTACTGGAGTTATTTGTTTTAATTCGAAGTACTCTTGTATGGCAGCATTGTATTGTGTTCCTAAATTAGGATTCCTATTGAGTTTGCGTTCAGAACAGTGGAATCTGTTTAACGCCATTTGCTTAGATTTGCTTAAGACGAGATTTGGATGCAGCATACATTTAAAAGGTAAACGAACAATATACTTGCCATTAGGTTGCCGTTTGTGGGTGTGTTGGAAGAATTCTTCACACCATGTATCCTCTGGTGTATATCGACGTTCGTTGGGCACACTTTCTAGTGTATAAAATTGTTTTACTAGTGTCTCAAGTTGTTGCAATGAAACTTGAACATGATTTGTTGATTGCGAATTATTCGGTTCGTCAAGAGTGTCGAAAGTTTCTCCAAAAACGATCCAGCCTAGCCAGCCTGGTTTGTTGTGCTAGCGGTTCATTAGGACCTCCTCTCCTTATACCTGTCATAAGGATTTTACCTAATACATCCGCGCCTAGCAAGAGATCGATTGTCGATGAACGATAAAATTCAGGATCGGCAAGTTGCAAGTGTGGCCAGTGAGGATATTTGATGTTTCTTGATGGTAGATCTGCTGTAACAGTTTTCACGATCGTAGCGACTACGCTGAGTTCGAATTGATAGTCGTATCGTGACTGAAGAGTTATGTTGGTAACATGATTTCCGTAGGTACGCTGACCGTTAGCCAGGCTTATTGATGAAATGCTCGAGAGGCGGTTTAATTTTAATGATTGTACCGCTCTTTCGCTGATAAGAGCTCCGGTGGAGCCTTCATCAATCAAAGCGCGTAGTATGAATGTTTGCTTAGCAGGAGTAATGACGTTGATTAATGCCGTTGGCAATAAAACTTCTGCTCTCGATGCTAATTTTAGAGTGTGAGTAACCAATGATGTTACTTGAGCCGGGGCGACTTGATGAATCATGTTGCGCTCTGCAAGTTTGGATGAACTTGGAGAAAATGAGATCGAATCTGATGATAGGTTACTCGACGATGTGGTGTATGGTAAGGTAGTTCTGTCTGTTGAAGAATGAATCAGAGTGTGGTGACGTTTTCCACATTGCTGACAATTTTTTGTGCTGAGACATGCTGAAACTGGATGATTTGTGTGCAAACAGTTTGTGCACAGATTTAATTTGTCTACGACAGATTTGCGTGCAACACAATCCATTGCAAGGAATATTGGACATCGCCGTAGAATATGTGCTCCTTTACATTCAGGGCACAATGTTTTTAGGTTTGACTTGTGAATTTGTCATATAGTTCATTTTATAATCTCGACGTATGCCTTCACTTAAAGCTTTGGTTTGATTCGGATGACTGGTCTTTGTTGGCTCAGTGCGATTAGTAACCTTTATACCGTGTTGAAATTCCATAGCTTCAAGTATGCGATGTCGAATTTCGAGAAATTCAGTAAATTTCTGGAAGGTTGGAATAACAACAGAATTGCCTAATTCTTGTTTCGCGTTGATGCGTTTCCCGCGGCAATTTGGCGACAAAAAAATGAACCACAATCTCATTGCATTGGTCAATTTTAATTTTTTAATTAACACAAGAACGTGAAGTGTCTAATAGGAGTTTAATAGAGCATCTTCCTTGTTAATACAGGATTGGGAAGATAATAAATTCATATAATGAGTGAATAACACGCGGCTATTGTTATATCTCGTCACTAAGGTATTCCATGTTTCCTGGTACTTGTCCGATGTGAGAGAAATATCTCGAATGTCACTATCGAAATTATCTGGCAGTGCTTGTTTAAGGTAATGAAACCTTTCAATATCAACAAGCGATGAATTAGTGTGAACTAATCGCAACAAAGAGTCGTAAAACTGTGGCCAATCTGTATATTTGCCAGAAAACGATGGTATTGAGATTTTTGGCAGTCTTGTTGCATTTTTAGTGACTTGATTTGGCGATGGTTCACTCTTAATTAAAGCAGGCGCAGTTACAGCTTCTGACGGAAATTTTACCCGAAAGCTTCTGTAATTAAGGAAACAGCCTGAAGATATTCTTCTTCGAACTTATCTGCAAGGTCTTCGGAAAAGTACTTCTTCGAAAAGGAAGGAGAACTTAAAACTAAGCACCTATGATTTTCGTGAAAAACAGCCTTTAAATCTTCCAATCTGTTTAGCCGGTTCTCGAAATAAGTTCTTGTCCAACGCTCTGGAGAATCTTTTTTGAAGTTTCTTAACAAATTTTGAACTCTTTGTAAACTATCGTCTTGTAGCTTGACAAGATTCTCGGAGCTTCTACCAGGTGAGCTGTCTTGGTGTTCGTCCGTGCTCATTTTGATTTATTTAGGACTTTTATTCAAAGTTCCTCACAGGAGGCACCAAATGTTTGTGCACGGAGTGCAATGAAAAGAGGAAAATTTACTTAAGTTCACTTTATTCGTTTTAAATTTATAATTTTAACTGAGCACAGGATTGTGCACGTAGTGCTAAGTATCGAGCCCGAAGCCAAAAGAGGAAGCAAAAGTTAGTGTTAATTTCGGCGTGGTCTGCAAGTCAAAATCCGTCGAGACTCATAATCAAAACTTTTTCGAGACTCGAAAATTACAATTTTTGCATGAAGAGTTGATGAGTGGTTGGTTAGGGAGGAGTACACGAACTTTAATGGTGGTCGGAGCACCAACATGGACATTATTATATGGATTAAATCCACTTTTCTTTATACATATCTATTATAATATTAGAACATATTAGAATTCTGAGAGGCCGTACCGATACTAATAATATAGAAGAATTAGTTATTAGAGCTATAAGATTTTATAACAATACGATTTACAGCGTAAACAAAATATTGATAAACAAAATATAGATTTTTAAAAATTAGCATCAGAAATGGAAAAGAAAAAAATTTATAATTCCTTCTTCTGTATTCCGATCCGGAATTGATTCTGAATCGAAATTGAATTCCGATATGTATTTTTAGAGGTGTTCTGCAATCCGATAGAATTTCACATGTTCGAAACGAAAACAATTCCAATTCGAACTCATCTAGCTATTTTTTACCTGTTACTTTGGCGGTAGTAGAGCAAGTACTCCCCTAGCATGTTGAGGGTGTGGGTTCGAATCCTTGGTGGCTAATTATTGTTGCACCTAATATTCCCTGGAGCGCTTTGTATTCTGCAGAAATACTTTTTTCTGATTTTGCATTTCCCAGCATGGTATGATTAATTATCATTCGTGGTAAAAATTTAATAATAACAGGTAGCCCTGTTACCTTTTTCTACTCGGCACTTTTTTCATTGGTGGACCAAAAATATTGAGTTCCTCCGCTAACTCTTCGCACAAAAATCGCATGTGTTAAAAAATTTCAAATTTTTTACAATCAAATTCAAATGCACCAAAAAAAAGTTGGTCGGGTGACTTCCGACAGAAAATTCCGATAATTCGAAATGTAGAACACCTTAATTCCGACAAATACGCAAACATCGGATTCGAATATCGGAATCGGAATACAGAACACCTTCCAGAAATAAGTGATCGATAATACGATAATAATACGATAATGATAAATACGAAAAGAGAAAAAGTCCCTGAATATAACAATAAACAACTATATCTTTAAAACTCTAAGGCCGATACGCAAAAGACAGCCAAAAGATACCTCATATATAATGCTAATAATCCAAACAAAGTTGATATTGCCCAACTCAAAAGACCCTTAAAAAAATTATTTAATCGAAATATTCAAAACAGCAAAATTTCCATACTCGTTTACAGGTAATGAAATACTTGCTTTTAATACTAATGATGACAACAGTACAAAGAAACCTGGAAATAAATAAACTAGAAACCGAAGGTGGTTATATTTATAACAAAAGAAATTGAACATTATAAAAAATTATCCAAAATTACTACATATTATTAACTGAGAATAAATAGGAATATTTTCCGACAGTCAAGCTTCCATTAAAGCGCTGATGGCTGTAGAGACTAAATGTCAATCGGTCCAACGCTGCAAAGACACCCTGGAAGGTCTGAGTGAGAGGGCGTCTATCACCATGTTATGTTATGTTATTTTATTGGCTACCGGGCATACGAACATTTACGATAACGAAATGGCGGCTAAACTGGCTCGCAGGGGCGCAGCTTGGGATACTCATCTAGCTACCCACATAGCTCCCCCCTTCAGGGCAGCTATAGCAGCTCTCTCACTTAGACATTCCAGGGTGTCTTTTCAGCGTTGGACCGATTTACATTTAGTCTCTACAACCATCAACGCTTTAATTGCAGCTTGACTATCGGAAAATATTTCGATCGTTTGAATAGAGGGAGTGTTAGAGTTAAGGACGGCTTTGCAGGCCTCCATAATGGCCACGATCTCTGACTGAAAAACGCTGGCATGATGTGGTAGTCTGAAGGAGAGCGATAGCCCGAATTGTTCCGAGAAAACACCGGCGCCCGCCCCCACCTCCTTTTTGGATCGATCCGTGAAGATAGCTATATCGAATTCGTTTGGCAGATCTTAGGATAGGTCTGACAACCGCTTTATAGGCATAAACACTTAAGACAACATAAGACAACACTTGGCTTAAGGCACCAGGATTTACCAAACATTTTCTTGCAGGCATAGAAAGCTGCACAGGCCTTCTTGACCCGCTGCTCAATGTTTAATTTCCATGTTAGCTTGCTGTTCAAGATGATGCCAAGATATTTAGCACTGCTGGATAACTTGATCTCAGTACCATCCAGGATAGGAAGTCTGAATGCTGTAACCTTGCTTCTCGTGGTAAATAACACCAGCTCTGTCTTACTGGGATTTACGGCAAGACCGCAGTTGGTCGCCCAGAGGCTAATTATACGCAAGGCACTGGTCATTATCTCACTTAGCGTTGAGAGGAATAGGCCCGATACTAAAATGACTACGTTATCTGCGTATGCAACAACCTTTACCCTTTCAAGGCCGAGTTTTACCAAAATGGAATTGATACTGGACTACTGGAGTCCGCCCCACGACGCTTGTACCATGCGTGTCCTTAGGTTAGGTTAGGTTATGTGGCAGCCGATAATTCACCAGCTCACTTAGGCCTTGTGAGGCCCATTGTAATGCCACAGGACTGACATCCCCTCATCAGACCAGAAGGACTGATTCACCCCTGTTGCGACTAGCTGCCCCTACGTAGCTGTGAACCAGCCTGAGCTGGTCACGAAGCCCCACAATTGCAATAGCGGTGCCTCTTTTAGTTCAGTCAAAGACTGAAAGAAGTGAGACCCCAGATACCTGAATCTCCTGTTAGCCAGTGCCGGACACCCGCAGAGTAGTTGGAAGATATTTTCCTATTGAAGAAATTGATTGAAGAAATCTCCCAACTCATCCAGAGATTTCCGGCAACCTATTACCACCGTAGATGTTGGGTGTATAGACTCTAGCGCTTTAATGGCTGCTTGACTATCTGTATATATATTGATGTTCCTTGTCTATGGAACGTTCACTAGGAGCCACTTTGACACCTCTTTAATGGCCAGTACTTCTGCTTTAAAAACGCTACAGTGATCAGGAGCATTAAAAGCAAGACGAAGACCTAACGGCTTCGAGTATATCCCCAACCCAACCTTTTCGTTAAGTTTAGATCCATCAGTTCATCAGATCCATCAGCTTCGGAATTTGGTAGTCCACGAAGTTATAGGTATTCATGGGACAGTCCAGAATGGCACTATGTCCATACTCGTATTGGGTCCATTGGCCAGATTGCCTTAGCCTTCTGGCCGTGTTGACCGCGACCATTTTACCACAGATGTCTAAGGGTAAAAGGTGCAGAAGGACATTTAGCGCATCACTAGGTGTGGTTCTCAAAGCTCCACTGATATGAATGGTCACCTGCCTTTGAACCTTGCTAACAAGCTTCAGATGAGACGATTTTTCCAACGCTGGCCACCAAACTGCTATCCCATACATAAGGATGGGTCTGACTATAGCCACATAGATCCAGTGTACAACCATGGTAATTGGAGAGAAACCCCACTTTCTTCCTATTGTCTGTTTACAAGAGTATAGTGCTACCATAGCTTTTTTAATTCTACACTCAATGTTAAGCTTGAAGTCTAGCTTCCTGTCTAGTATGAGTCCCAAAAATTTTGCCCTATCTGGGTAGGCAACCTGGACTCCGTCAATTACCAATGGTGTCAAGTTTGGCAATTTGTATTTTTTGGTGAAAAGGACAATGTCGGTTTTCCTAGCATTCACCGATAGACCGCATTTCCTCGTCCAAACAGTTAGTTTGTTTAGAGAGCGCTGCATTATGTCTCTAAGAGTGGATGGGAACTTACCGGAAACAGCAATTGCCAGATCGTCTGCGTAGGCAACTGCCTTACACCCGGTACATCCCAGCCCCAATAACATGTCATTCACCGAGCCCTGGATCTTTATTAACAAGTCATTTACCGTAAAATCCATAGCTTCGGTGAAAAAACCCCCCCTTGTGGCGACCCTCTAGTGACATACCTTATAATAGTCGAGGAACCCAGTTGGGATGAGATTCTTCTATTCGACAGCAGTTGAGCGATAATCCCCACAATGGACCCGTCTTGTTTCATACGCTCCAGGGATTCTATAATATCCGGCTTCACTCTGTTGAAAGCCCCTTCGATATTTAAGAGTGATACTAAAGTGTATTCTTTATGGGAGAAAGATTTCTCAATGATGCTAGTAAGCGCAGAAGCCGCTCCAAGACCTTTAGCAGGAACGAGGTTAGGCAAATTTGCCTAAAATCATTAGGCTCTGTATGTGAGCAATTACCCGCTTTTGGAATAAGGACCACCCTGCTATCTCTTCAACTTTGAGGAATGTATGAGAGAACAAGACAGCTTGTGTAAATCATCTCCAGTCTGATAGTAATGATATCACAAACTTTTTGAATTTCAATAGGAGCAATCCCATCGGGTCCCAGGGATTTGTAAGGTTTAAAAGTACTAATAGCCCATAGGACCTTATCCCTTGTGATTGCATTAGTTCCGTCCTGTGACACCTCAGCCCGTGTCCATATTAGTGCAACTGGCGTTGTACTACAGCCCGGAAAGTGCGTATCCATTAGAAGCCTTAAGGTATTGGTACTGGAAACTGTCCACCTTCCGCCTTTATCCTTAATATTTCCTAACGAAACTGGATTAGTGGCCAGGATTTTCCTAAGCCTTGACTCATCTGAAGCTGTTTCTATATCGCTACTGGGCATCAGTGACGCTCTTCGCCCGTGCTAGAGACGATCTTAACTCCGCTGTAAGAGTGGAGGGATCTGTCTCTCCATGTTGCTGTATCAACCTTCGCGCCGCGCGGTAGTTTTGATACCTGATACGTGAAGGTCGGGCGTGTTTCCTTTGACCGGCAGGGACACCCACGTCCGTAGAGCTACCAGCCACGTCGATCTTTGCCACAGGAGCTGAACCAGTTCCCTTGACAGTACCGACGACACGACCCTTCCGCTAGCTACTTCTAGTGTAGCCCCCTTAGTAGTAGCCCCACTACGCAATGAAGTACTTCGGCTAGATCTCAGGTCTGGCTTCACAACCTTTGAGTGATGCGAAGCAGCTCCTTCTTTGGAGATGGTAGTGTTATCACCACCGGTTTTTTGGGGGTTTCTTTACCCCCGGGGTTCGGTTTTTTAAGAGGGCCGCTCTCTGTTAAAAATTTCTTAGGCTTATCAATGAAGATTTTCACCTTGGCATGTCTAATGCCAAACCGGATTCTATTCCAGTTTACCTAGGGACCCCAGGCACTCGTGTGGAAAGGTATGAAGGAAGGAGCGACCGTTCGGCTGCGGTTTTTCCTCCCGGAGAACTTGCCATTCCCGCATATCTATGTTCCGATTCTGCAATCATATACACTGGAGAAACTTCTCCTTGGCAAAGGCGATGTTAGGAATCCATTTTCGAGCAACCGGAGCCATATTGTTATGTGACCGTTGCAAAGTGGTCCAGAATAGAAATTCATCGGCCAAAAATCTGTAACTTTTGAACGGATAGGAATTTTTGAATGCGGTTTTTTGCAATCGACAGAGAAATGTTGAAATATCTGGCACCGAGATCTATGTAGATGTCTCAGGATCAGAGCCGTAGGGCTCCAAAGTAAAAAAATATTTTAATTTTTTAAAACTTTGGCAAAAAAACGTATTCAAAGGTAAATTGTTGAAACTTTTTTCCAATTATCTATAAATTGAGGATATATTCGTAATGGCTGTGAAGTTTCAAGTGCATCCGTTGAGTTTCTCATAATTTTTTGGCCCCCTGAAAATGGGTCTATTTTTGGATGATTTGAAACTAAATATCTCCGCCACTTTTAAAAATTTCGATTTCCCGTTTTTTTTTATTATGTTATATGGGACAAGAGTTTTTAAAAAATAGGGGAAAAATTTTGTATATATTTTGAAAAAAATTTAAAAAAAAAAAAACACGGAAAAATAAAAAAATTATAGCCCAACAGTCGACAACAAAAGAAAATTACATTTTTCTGATAGCCTTTGAGATAACCTTTAATCGTATACCCGGTTTTGTACCCGGCAGACCACGGCCCTAGGCGCTGGAGCTCTCCAAATGTAGAATTTTCCAAAAAAGGTTAATTCAGACACTAAATGCATAGGTATTTCTTTTTTTTAACCCCCATTTTTTTTTCTTTATATACTCCTGAATATTACCTGTTAAAAGGTACCTGCTTCAAGGCTAACAACGAAAATAATAAAATACCTGCGAGGTCAAAGTTGCGGTTTCTACGCCTGAATATTACCTGTTAAAAAGTTCCTGCTTCCAGGCGAGAGACGAAAGGAATAAAATACCTGAAAGGTCAAAGTTGCGGTTAATTACAATTTTCTTCAAATATCCAATTTTTTATATGTATTTTTTTGATATAAATATTAAACATTTGAAAGATTTTTGGCATTATCAAACCAAGCGTCTTTCAGCCATGGAGTCATACAGCTACAAAGAGTTATCAGATGTATATTTTAAAAACAGAAGCGCTCAAGATGTAGTTGAATATATTAAAATTAAAGTACCATTTGATTCATATAGCAAAAAAATTCAGGAACAAATTTTAGCACAAATAAACTCGTTTGTGTCCTTTTTGTCTAGACACTACAAGTCTTCCTATTTCAACAAAAAGAAAGTGTATGCTAGTTTAAAGGAGTGGATGGAAGGCGAACATCATTTATCAGGCAGATAGCAACGAGGGACGTGGAAGGCCAACTAAAGAGTTTGAAGAGAGCAGTAAAAGATCCCAAAGACGGAAACTAAAAGATCTTAATGAAAGTTTGGAATATGAAGACGCTAAACGCAGTTTAGTACACACGTTGCATTCAGAGCGGAAATATCGGAAAGCCGAAATCATCGAAAAAGTTCTTAATGCGAGCCCTTTAAGGACAAAAAGAATTTTTAAAAGCATACCTACACCAGACCAAGAAAGGACGTTTACACCTGAGGAGGCTTTAGCATTATGCCTGGATTTAAAATTAACAAAGCATCAGTATGTTTTACTCCGACAACGCGCAATGGAAAAGATGTCAAATTTGTACCCCAATTACAATGAAGTACTAATGGCAAAAAAAGAGTGCTATCCCGAAAACATAACTATAGAATCGACATCTGCCCAAGTCCAACTCCAAAGCCTCACACAACGAAGAGAATAATTAAAACACTTCAAGAACCGAAATTAGAAGAAATTGGAGATTGTGAATTAACACTTTTTTGTAAATGGGGTTGCGACGGATCTTCAGGCCAGAAACGATATAAACAGCCGCTAGATGGGAATTCTTCAGACGCAGACTTGTTAATGTCATCAATAGTGCCTTTGCGATTAAGCAAGCTAGATTCAGAACCATCGACCAGCACAGCAAAGACTAATGATGCTTGGATAAACCCTACTCCAAATTCCACAAAATTCTGCAGACCCATTAAATTCGAATTTAAGAAAGAAACCAAAGAGCTCAACGTTGAGGAAGCCAAAGCAATAAGGGCTAAAATCGAAACTCTTCAGCCAATACAATTTAATATTGGCCAGAAAATAATTCGAGTGCATTATAAATTGCTGCTTACAATGATCGATGGCAAAGTTGGTCAGGCATTGACGGACACAAAGGCTTCATCCAGTTGCATAATATGCAAGCAAACTTCAAGCATAATGAGCCACCTACCATCAACATCATCGTCGTCATTATTATCATCCCTTGGAGACATTGAGGCATATGAATTTGGACTATCTCCGCTACATGCAAGGATTAGATTCATGGAACACATACTCAAGATAAGCTACGACTTGGATTTTGGAACTTCAGGAACTGTACGGAATGACAAGTTAAACCAAGAGAAAAGGAGCTTAAAGAAAAAATACGTTCAAGATGAATTCAAAAAAATTGGTTTAATTATAGACCAACCAATTCAAGGTGCAGGCAATACAAATGATGGAAACACAGCCAGAAGGTTTTTCTCGGACCCACAACAAACTGCTACAATCACAGGAGTGGACTACAATTTTAATTACAGATTTAAAATTATTCTTGAAGTAATTGCTTGTAATCTAAAAATAGATGCTGCAAAATTCGGGGAATATGCAACGGAAACTGTAAAATTATATAATGAATTGTACCCATGGCAAAATATGTCACCAACAGTCCACAAAATTCTCTTTCATGGAGAAAGCATTATTCAACACCATTCATTGCCAATAGGAGATCTATCGGAAGAAGCTCAAACAAAAAGAAATAAAGATTATAGATTCTTTAGGGAACATAACACTAGAAAATGTAGTAGAGAAGCAACAAATGAAGACCTTTTTGGAATTTTATTAGCCACATCGGATCCATATATTTCCAGCCTCCGGTATGTGTGGGCTACAAAAAAACCCAGATATAAGTCCAGAAGCCAAATGTTTACTATTAAATATTAATGAAAATTTGGAAAGAGAAAAATATTTACAATCTGTTTTTACAAAAATTGTATAATACTCGTATATAAAGAAATATATAAAAATTGTAATTAACCGCAACTTTGACCTCGCAGGTATTTTATTATTTTTGTTGTTGGCCCTGAAGCAGGTACCTTTTAACAGGTAATATTCAGGAGTATATAAAGAAAAAAAAATGGGGGTTAAAAAAAAGAAATACCTATGCATTTAGTGTCTGAAGTAACCTTTTTTGGAAAATTCTACATTTGGAGGGCTCCAGCGCCTAAGGCCGTGGTTTGCCAGGTACAAAACTGGGTATAGGATGAAAGGCTATCTCAAAGGCTATTAGAAAAATCTAATTTTTTTTGTTGTCGACCATAATTTTTTTAATTTTTCGTTGTTTTTTTAAAAGAAAAAATGTAGACCATTTAGATGGCTCCAGCGCCTAGGGCCGTAGTCTGCCGGGTACAAAACCGGGTATTCGATTAAAGGTTATCTCAAAGGCTATCAGAAAAATATAGTTTTCTTTTGTTGTCGACTGTTGGGCTATAATTTTTTTAATTTTCCATGTTTTTTTTTTTTAATTTTTTTTCAAAATATATACAAATTTTTTCCCCCATTTTTTTTAAACTCTTGTCCCATATAATATAATAAAAAAACCGGGAACTCGAAATTTTTAAAAGTGGCGGAGATATTTAGTTGCAAAGCATCCAAAAATAGACCCCTGTTCAGGGGGCCAAAAAGTTATGAAAAACTCAACGGATGCACTTGAAACTTCACAGCCATTACGAATATATCCTCAATTTATAGATAATTAGAAAAAAGTGTCAACAATTTACCTCTGGATACGTTTTTTTGCCAAAGTTTAAAAAAATTATATTTTTTGACTTCGGAGCCCTACGGCTCTGATTCTGAGACATCTACATAGATCTACATAGATCTTTGCCAGTGCAAAGATATTTCAACATTTCTCTGTCGATTGCAAAAAACCGCATTCAAAAATTCCTATCCGTTCAAAAGTTACAGATTTTTGGCCGATGAATTTCCTTTCTGGACCACTGTGCGTTGTACTTCTTGACCTTCCATGACCATGACAACCAGCTCAGTTGTCACATTTAAATGGGCGTGGTCCATAACCCGCCATGACAGGTTACTGGTCACTAACAAAAGTTTTAGAACAAAAACTATTTATAAACACAAAAACAAACACAACCATGGACAGACGTCCCTTTACACACTACACTTATATATATATATACGCGGGTGTGTCCGCGTAGTTTACATATATATATATATAAACATATATATTGTACCCCAATATCAAATTTGTACCCCAATTACAATGAAGTACTAATGGCAAAAAAAGAGTGCTATCCCGAAAACATAACTATAGAATCGACATCTGCCCAAGTCCAACTCCAAAGCCTCACACAACGAAGAGAATAATTAAAACACTTCAAGAACCGAAATTAGAAGAAATTGGAGATTGTGAATTAACACTTTTTTGTAAATGGGGTTGCGACGGATCTTCAGGCCAGAAACGATATAAACAGCCGCTAGATGGGAATTCTTCAGACGCAGACTTGTTTATGTCATCAATAGTGCCTTTGCGATTAAGCAAGCTAGATTCAGAACCATCGACCAGCACAGCAAAGACTAATGATGCTTGGATAAACCCTACTCCAAATTCCACAAAATTCTGCAGACCCATTAAATTCGAATTTAAGAAATAAACCAAAGAGCTCAACGTTGAGGAAGCCAAAGGAATAAGGGCTAAAATCGAAACTCTTCAGCCAATACAATTTAATATTGGCCAGCAAATAATTCGAGTGCATTATAAATTGCTGCTTACAATGATCGATGGCAAAGTTGGTCAGGCATTGACGGACACAAAGGCTTCATCCAGTTGCATAATATGCAAGCAAACTTCAAGCATAATGAGCCACCTACCATCAACATCATCGTCGTCATTATTATCATCCCTTGGAGACATTGAGGCATATGAATTTGGACTATCTCCGCTACATGCAAGGATTAGATTCATGGAACACATACTCAAGATAAGCTACGACTTGGATTTTGGAACTTCAGGAACTGTACGGAATGACAAGTTAAACCAAGAGAAAAGGAGCTTAAAGAAAAAATACGTTCAAGATGAATTCAAAAAAATTGGTTTAATTATAGACCAACCAATTCAAGGTGCAGGCAATACAAATGATGGAAACACAGCCAGAAGGTTTTTCTCGGACCCACAACAAACTGCTACAATCACAGGAGTGGACTACAATTTTAATTACAGATTTAAAATTATTCTTGAAGTAATTGCTTGTAATCTAAAAATAGATGCTGCAAAATTCGGGGAATATGCAACGGAAACTGTAAAATTATATAATGAATTGTACCCATGGCAAAATATGTCACCAACAGTCCACAAAATTCTCTTTCATGGAGAAAGCATTATTCAACACCATTCATTGCCAATAGGAGATCTATCGGAAGAAGCTCAAACAAAAAGAAATAAAGATTATAGATTCTTTAGGGAACATAACACTAGAAAATGTAGTAGAGAAGCAACAAATGAAGACCTTTTTGGAATTTTATTAGCCACATCGGATCCATATATTTCCAGCCTCCGGTATGTGTGGGCTACAAAAAAACCCAGATATAAGTCCAGAAGCCAAATGTTTACTATTAAATATTAATGAAAATTTGGAAAGAGAAAAATATTTACAATCTGTTTTTACAAAAATTGTATAATACTCGTATATAAAGAAATATATAAAAATTGTAATTAACCGCAACTTTGACCTCGCAGGTATTTTATTATTTTTGTTGTTGGCCCTGAAGCAGGTACCTTTTAACAGGTAATATTCAGGAGTATATAAAGAAAAAAAAATGGGGGTTAAAAAAAAGAAATACCTATGCATTTAGTGTCTGAAGTAACCTTTTTTGGAAAATTCTACATTTGGAGGGCTCCAGCGCCTAAGGCCGTGGTTTGCCAGGTACAAAACTGGGTATAGGATGAAAGGCTATCTCAAAGGCTATTAGAAAAATCTAATTTTTTTTGTTGTCGACCATAATTTTTTTAATTTTTCGTTGTTTTTTTAAAAGAAAAAATTTAGACCATTTAGATGGCTCCAGCGCCTAGGGCCGTAGTCTGCCGGGTACAAAACCGGGTATTCGATTAAAGGTTATCTCAAAGGCTATCAGAAAAATATAGTTTTCTTTTGTTGTCGACTGTTGGGCTATAATTTTTTTAATTTTCCATGTTTTTTTTTTTTAATTTTTTTTCAAAATATATACAAATTTTTTCCCCCATTTTTTTTAAACTCTTGTCCCATATAATATAATAAAAAAACCGGGAACTCGAAATTTTTAAAAGTGGCGGAGATATTTAGTTTCAAAGCATCCAAAAATAGACCCCTGTTCAGGGGGCCAAAAAGTTATGAAAAACTCAACGGATGCACTTGAAACTTCACAGCCATTACGAATATATCCTCAATTTATAGATAATTAGAAAAAAGTGTCAACAATTTACCTCTGGATACGTTTTTTTGCCAAAGTTTAAAAAAATTATATTTTTTGACTTCGGAGCCCTACGGCTCTCATTCTGAGACATCTACATAGATCTACATAGATCTTTGCCAGTGCAAAGATATTTCAACATTTCTCTGTCGATTGCAAAAAACCGCATTCAAAAATTCCTATCCGTTTAAAAGTTACAGATTTTTGGCCGATGAATTTCCTTTCTGGACCACTGTGCGTTGTACTTCTTGACCTTCCATGACCATGACAACCAGCTCAGTTGTCACATTTAAATGGGCGTGGTCCATAACCCGCCATGACAGGTTACTGGTCACTAACAAAAGTTTTAGAACAAAAACTATTTATAAACACAAAAACAAACACAACCATGGACAGACGTCCCTTTACACACTACACTTATATATATATATATATATATATATATATATATAAACTACGCGGACACACCCGCTTCCGCTTATATATATATGTATATGTATGTATGTATATATGTATATGTTTTGACCGCGTGTGGAAGCGGGTGTGTCCGCGTATTTTACACTTGCATAATCCATATTAACAACTGCTTATGTTTATATATATGTTTACATATATATATATATATATAAACATATATATATATATATGTATATAAACATAAGCAGTTTTTAATATGGATTATGCAAGTGTAAAATACGCGGACACACCCGCTTCCACACGCGGTCAAAACATATACATATATACATACATACATATACATATATATATATATATATGTATATATATATATACATATACATACATACATATATATACATACATATGTATATATACATACATACATACATATATACATATATACACATATATATACATACATACATATATATATATATATAACCCACCATGACAGGTTACTGGTCACTAACAAAAGTTTTAGAACAAAAACTATTTATAAACACAAAAACAAACACAACCATGGACAGACGTCCCTTTACACACTACACTTATATATATATATATATATAAGTATATATATATATAAGTGTTTATAAATAGTTTTTGTTCTAAAACTTTTGTTAGTGACCAGTAACCTGTCATGGCGGGTTATGGACCACGCCCATTTAAATGTGACAACTGAGCTGGTTGTCATGGTCATGGCAGGTCAAGAAGTACAACGCACAGTGGTCCAGAAAGGAAATTCATCGGCCAAAAATCTGTAACTTTTGAACGGATAGGAATTTTTGAATGCGGTTTTTTGCAATCGACAGAGAAATGTTGAAATATCTTTGCACTGGCAAAGATCTATGTAGATCTATGTAGATGTCTCAGAATCAGAGCCGTAGGGCTCCGAAGTCAAAAAATATAATTTTTTTAAACTTTGGCAAAAAAACGTATCCAGAGGTAAATTGTTGAAACTTTTTTCTAATTATCTATAAATTGAGTATATATTGAGTATATAATGGCTGTGAAGTTTCAAGGTCATCTGTTGAGTTTTTCATAACTTTTTGGCCCCCTGAAAAGGGGTCTATTTTTGGATGCTTTGAAACTAAATATCTCCGCCACTTTTAAAAATTTCGAGTTCCCGGTTTTTTTATTATATTATATGGGACAAGAGTTTAAAAAAAATGGGGGAAAAAATTTGTATATATTTTGAAAAAAAATTAAAAAAAAAACACGGAAAATTAAAAAAATTATAGCCCAACAGTAGACAACAAAAGAAAACTATATTTTTCTGATAGCCTTTGAGATAACCTTTAATCGTATACCCGGTTTTGTACCCGGCAGACCACGGCCGTAGGCGCTGGAGCCCTCTAAATGGTCTACATTTTTTCTTTTAAAAAAACAACGAAAAATTTAAAAAATTCTGGTCGACAACAAAAAAAATTAGATTTTTCTAATAGCCTTTGAGATAACCTTTCATCCTATACCTAGTTTTGTACCTGGCAAACCACGGCCTTAGGCGCTGGAGCCCTCCAAATGTAGAATTTTCCAAAAAAGGTTACTTCAGACACTAAATGCATAGGTATTTCTTTTTTTTAACCCCCATTTTTTTTTCTTTATATACTCCTGAATATTACCTGTTAAAAGGTACCTGCTTCAGGGCCAACAACAAAAATAATAAAATACCTGCGAGGTCAAAGTTGCGGTTAATTACAATTTTTATATATTTCTTTATATACGAGTATTATACAATTTTTGTAAAAACAGATTGTAAATATTTTTCTCTTTCCAAATTTTCATTAATATTTAATAGTAAACATTTGGCTTCTGGACTTATATCTGGGTTTTTTTGTAGCCCACACATACCGGAGGCTGGAAATATATGGATCCGATGTGGCTAATAAAATTCCAAAAAGGTCTTCATTTGTTGCTTCTCTACTACATTTTCTAGTGTTATGTTCCCTAAAGAATCTTTATTTCTTTTTGTTTGAGCTTCTTCCGATAGATCTCCTATTGGCAATGAATGGTGTTGAATAATGCTTTCTCCATGAAAGAGAATTTTGTGGACTGTTGGTGACATATTTTGCCATGGGTACAATTCATTATATAATTTTACAGTTTCCGTTGCATATTCCCCGAATTTTGCAGCATCTATTTTTAGATTACAAGCAATTACTTCAAGAATAATTTTAAATCTGTAATTAAAATTGTAGTCCACTCCTGTGATTGTAGCAGTTTGTTGTGGGTCCGAGAAAAACCTTCTGGCTGTGTTTCCATCATTTGTATTGCCTGCACCTTGAATTGGTTGGTCTATAATTAAACCAATTTTTTTGAATTCATCTTGAACGTATTTTTTCTTTAAGCTCCTTTTCTCTTGGTTTAACTTGTCATTCCGTTCAGTTCCTGAAGTTCCAAAATCCAAGTCGTAGCTTATCTTGAGTATGTGTTCCATGAATCTAATCCTTGCATGTAGCGGAGATAGTCCAAATTCATATGCCTCAATGTCTCCAAGGGATGATAATAATGACGACGATGATGTTGATGGTAGGTGGCTCATTATGCTTGAAGTTTGCTTGCATATTATGCAACTGGATGAAGCCTTTGTGTCCGTCAATGCCTGACCAACTTTGCCATCGATCATTGTAAGCAGCGATTTATAATGCACTCGAATTATTTGCTGGCCAATATTAAATTGTATTGGCTGAAGAGTTTCGATTTTAGCCCTTATTGCTTTGGCTTCCTCAACGTTGAGCTCTTTGGTTTCTTTCTTAAATTCGAATTTAATGGGTCTGCAGAATTTTGTGGAATTTGGAGTAGGGTTTATCCAAGCATCATTAGTCTTTGCTGTGCTGGTCGATGGTTCTGAATCTAGCTTGCTTAATAGCAAAGGCACTATTGATGACATAAACAAGTCTGCGTCTGAAGAATTCCCATCTAGCGGCTGTTTATATCGTTTCTGGCCTGAAGATCCGTCGCAACCCCATTTACAAAAAAGTGTTAATTCACAATCTCCAATTTCTTCTAATTTCGGTTCTTGAAGTGTTTTAATTATTCTCTTCGTTGTGTGAGGCTTTGGAGTTGGACTTGGGCAGATGTCGATTCTATAGTTATGTTTTCGGGATAGCACTCTTTTTTTGCCATTAGTACTTCATTGTAATTGGGGTACAAATTTGATATTGGGGTACAATATATATGTTTATATATATATATATGTAAACATATATATAAACATAAGCAGTTGTTAATATGGATTATGCAAGTGTAAAATACGCGGACACACCCGCTTCCACACGCGGTCAAAACATATACATATATACATACATACATATACATATATATATAAGCGGAAGCGGGTGTGTCCGCGTAGTTTACATATATATATATATATATATATATATATATTGATATACATACATACATGTATACTTGTATACATGTATACATGTATATTGATATATACATATATACATACATACATATATATATATATATATATATATAAGTGTAGTGTGTAAAGGGACGTCTGTCCATGGTTGTGTTTGTTTTTGTGTTTATAAATAGTTTTTGTTCTAAAACTTTTGTTAGTGACCAGTAACCTGTCATGGCGGGTTATGGACCACGCCCATTTAAATGTGACAACTGAGCTGGTTGTCATGGTCATGGAAGGTCAAGAAGTACAACGCACAGTGGTCCAGAAAGGAAATTCATCGGCCAAAAATCTGTAACTTTTGAACGGATAGGAATTTTTGAATGCGGTTTTTTGCAATCGACAGAGAAATGTTGAAATATCTTTGCACTGGCAAAGATCTATGTAGATCTATGTAGATGTCTCAGAATCAGAGCCGTAGGGCTCCGAAGTCAAAAAATATAATTTTTTTAAACTTTGGCAAAAAAACGTATCCAGAGGTAAATTGTTGAAACTTTTTTCTAATTATCTATAAATTGAGGATATATTCGTAATAGCTGTGAAGTTTCAAGTGCATCCGTTAAGTTTTTCATAACTTTTTGGCCCCCTGAAAAGGGGTCTATTTTTGGATGCTTTGAAACTAAATATCTCCGCCATTTTTTAAAATTTCGATTTCCGGTTTTTTTTATTATATTATATGGGGTAAGAGTTTAAAAAAATGGGGGAAAAAATTTATATATATTTTGAAAAAAAAATTTTTTTTTTAAAAAAAACCACCGAAAATTCAAAAAATTATAGCCCAACAGTCGACAACAAAAAAAAATTACATTTTTCTGATAGCCTTTGAGATAACCTTTAATCGTATACCCGGTTTTGTACCCGGCAGACCACGGCCCTAGGCGCTGGAGCCCTCTAAATGGTCTACATTTTTTCTTTTAAAAAAACAACGAAAAATTAAAAAAATTCTGGTCGACAACAAAAAAAATTAGATTTTTCTAATAGCCTTTGAGATAACCTTTCATCCTATACCCAGTTTTATACCTGGCAAACCACGGCCTTACGCGCTGGAGCCCTCCAAATGTAGAATTTTCAAAAAAAGGGTACTTTAGACACTAAATGCATAAGTATTTCTTTTTTTAACCCTAATTTTTTTTCTTTATATACTCCTGAATATTACCTGTTTAAAAGTACCTGCTTCAAGGCCAAAAACGAAAATAATAAAATACCTGCGAGGTCAATCTTGCGGTTAATTACAATTTTTATATACATATTTCTTTATATACGAGTATTATACAATTTTTGTAAAAACAGATTGTAAATATTTTTCTCTTTCCGAATTTTCATTAATATATAATAGTAACAATTTGGCTTCTGGACTTATATCTGGGTTTTTTGTAGTCCACACATACCGGATGCTGGAAATATATGGATCCGATGTGGCTAATAAAATTCCAAAAAGGTCTTCATTTGTTGCTTCTCTACTACATTTTCTAGTGTTATGTTCCCTAAAGAATCTATAATCTTTATTTCTTTTTGCTTGAGCTTCTTCCGATAGATCTCCTATTGGCAATGAATGGTGTTGAATAATGCTTTCTCCATGAAACAGAATTTTGTGGACTGTTGGTGACATATTTTGCCATGGGTACAATTCATTATATAATTTTACAGTTTCCGTTGCATATTCCCCGAATTTTGCAGCATCTATTTTTAGATTACAAGCAATTACTTCAAGAATAATTTTAAATCTGTAATTAAAATTGTAGTCCACTCCTGTGATTGTAGCAGTTTGTTGTGGGTCCGAGAAAAACCTTCTGGCTGTGTTTCCATCATTCACACGCGGTCAAAACTTAACTACGAGTCCGATTCGGCTGAAATTTTGACAGTAGCTGTCTACAAGAATAGGAATCGGACAGTAGCTGTACTACACGATAGTAAATTTCTCTTGCAATCGTGGCGACCATCGGGTGGTGAGGCTAAGTACTTATCGGACCGCCCTCGTACTCCTATCACTACGGCATAAATTATAAAACCCAAAGCTTTAATATAACAAGTAAGAGCGGTAACTTCGGCCTGGCCGAAGCTCAGATACCCTACACCCGTATCTGTCGAAGTGACGATTAAAGCCGGGTGACGCATACTTTCATTAAATTTACAGATAGTAAATTTTGATAAATTAACTCATTTACAACACCGCTTTTCTCAACAAACACCTCATTATATGGTATGGTATACCAGTGGGCGTGTCACGCCCATCTTCGGTGAGATAACTTTCACCAATACGGTAAACACGGCAATGAAACACGAGCTTTACATCCGGATTACGTGCTGAGAAATTCAGTTCTCAAATTTGATTTAATTAATATTATTAAAAAATTGAGGATATATTCGTAATGGCTGTGAAGTTTCAAGGTCATCTGTTGAGTTTTTCATAACTTTTTGGCCCCCTGAAAAGGGGTCTATTTTTGAATGCTTTGAAACTAAATATCTCCGCCACTTTTAAAAATTTCGAGTTCCCGGTTTTTTTATTATATTATATGGGACAAGAGTTTAAAAAAAATGGGGGAAAAAATTTGTATATATTTTGAAAAAAAATTAAAAAAAAAACACGGAAAATTAAAAAAATTATAGCCCAACAGTAGACAACAAAAGAAAACTATATTTTTCTGATAGCCTTTGAGATAACCTTTAATCGTATACCCGGTTTTGTACCCGGCAGACCACGGCCCTAGGCGCTGGAGCCCTCTAAATGGTCTACATTTTTTCTTTTAAAAAAACAACGAAAAATTTAAAAAATTCTGGTCGACAACAAAAAAAATTAGATTTTTCTAATAGCCTTTGAGATAACCTTTCATCCTATACCCAGTTTTGTACCTGGCAAACCACGGCCTTAGGCGCTGGAGCCCTCCAAATGTAGAATTTTCCAAAAAAGGTTACTTCAGACACTAAATGCATAGGTATTTCTTTTTTTTAACCCCCATTTTTTTTTCTTTATATACTCCTGAATATTACCTGTTAAAAGGTACCTGCTTCAGGGCCAACAACAAAAATAATAAAATACCTGCGAGGTCAAAGTTGCGGTTAATTACAATTTTTATATATTTCTTTATATACGAGTATTATACAATTTTTGTAAAAACAGATTGTAAATATTTTTCTCTTTCCAAATTTTCATTAATATTTAATAGTAAACATTTGGCTTCTGGACTTATATCTGGGTTTTTTTGTAGCCCACACATACCGGAGGCTGGAAATATATGGATCCGATGTGGCTAATAAAATTCCAAAAAGGTCTTCATTTGTTGCTTCTCTACTACATTTTCTAGTGTTATGTTCCCTAAAGAATCTATAATCTTTATTTCTTTTTGTTTGAGCTTCTTCCGATAGATCTCCTATTGGCAATGAATGGTGTTGAATAATGCTTTCTCCATGAAAGAGAATTTTGTGGACTGTTGGTGACATATTTTGCCATGGGTACAATTCATTATATAATTTTACAGTTTCCGTTGCATATTCCCCGAATTTTGCAGCATCTATTTTTAGATTACAAGCAATTACTTCAAGAATAATTTTAAATCTGTAATTAAAATTGTAGTCCACTCCTGTGATTGTAGCAGTTTGTTGTGGGTCCGAGAAAAACCTTCTGGCTGTGTTTCCATCATTTGTACTGCCTGCACCTTGAATTGGTTGGTCTATAATTAAACCAATTTTTTTGAATTCATCTTGAACGTATTTTTTCTTTAAGCTCCTTTTCTCTTGGTTTAACTTGTCATTCCGTTCAGTTCCTGAAGTTCCAAAATCCAAGTCGTAGCTTATCTTGAGTATGTGTTCCATGAATCTAATCCTTGCATGTAGCGGAGATAGTCCAAATTCATATGCCTCAATGTCTCCAAGGGATGATAATAATGACGACGATGATGTTGATGGTAGGTGGCTCATTATGCTTGAAGTTTGCTTGCATATTATGCAACTGGATGAAGCCTTTGTGTCCGTCAATGCCTGACCAACTTTGCCATCGATCATTGTAAGCAGCAATTTATAATGCACTCGAATTATTTGCTGGCCAATATTAAATTGTATTGGCTGAAGAGTTTCGATTTTAGCCCTTATTGCTTTGGCTTCCTCAACGTTGAGCTCTTTGGTTTCTTTCTTAAATTCGAATTTAATGGGTCTGCAGAATTTTGTGGAATTTGGAGTAGGGTTTATCCAAGCATCATTAGTCTTTGCTGTGCTGGTCGATGGTTCTGAATCTAGCTTGCTTAATAGCAAAGGCACTATTGATGACATAAACAAGTCTGCGTCTGAAGAATTCCCATCTAGCGGCTGTTTATATCGTTTCTGGCCTGAAGATCCGTCGCAACCCCATTTACAAAAAAGTGTTAATTCACAATCTCCAATTTCTTCTAATTTCGGTTCTTGAAGTGTTTTAATTATTCTCTTCGTTGTGTGAGGCTTTGGAGTTGGACTTGGGCAGATGTCGATTCTATAGTTATGTTTTCGGGATAGCACTCTTTTTTTGCCATTAGTACATTGTAATTGGGGTACAAATTTGATATTGGGGTACAATATATATGTTTATATATATATATATGTAAACATATATATAAACATAAGCAGTTGTTAATATGGATTATGCAAGTGTAAAATACGCGGACACACCCGCTTCCACACGCGGTCAAAACATATACATATATACATACATACATATACATATATATATAAGCGGAAGCGGGTGTGTCCGCGTAGTTTACATATATATATATATATATATATTGATATACATACATACATGTATACTTGTATACATGTATACATGTATATTGATATATACATATATACATACATACATATATATATATATATATATATATATATATAAGTGTAGTGTGTAAAGGGACGTCTGTCCATGGTTGTGTTTGTTTTTGTGTTTATAAATAGTTTTTGTTCTAAAACTTTTGTTAGTGACCAGTAACCTGTCATGGCGGGTTATGGACCACGCCCATTTAAATGTGACAACTGAGCTGGTTGTCATGGTCATGGAAGGTCAAGAAGTACAACGCACAGTGGTCCAGAAAGGAAATTCATCGGCCAAAAATCTGTAACTTTTGAACGGATAGGAATTTTTGAATGCGGTTTTTTGCAATCGACAGAGAAATGTTGAAATATCTTTGCACTGGCAAAGATCTATGTAGATCTATGTAGATGTCTCAGAATCAGAGCCGTAGGGCTCCGAAGTCAAAAAATATAATTTTTTTAAACTTTGGCAAAAAAACGTATCCAGAGGTAAATTGTTGAAACTTTTTTCTAATTATCTATAAATTGAGGATATATTCGTAATGGCTGTGAAGTTTCAAGTGCATCCGTTAAGTTTTTCATAACTTTTTGGCCCCCTGAAAAGGGGTCTATTTTTGGATGCTTTGAAACTAAATATCTCCGCCATTTTTTAAAATTTCGATTTCCGGTTTTTTTTATTATATTATATGGGGTAAGAGTTTAAAAAAATGGGGGAAAAAATTTATATATATTTTGAAAAAAAAATTTTTTTTTTAAAAAAAACCACCGAAAATTCAAAAAATTATAGCCCAACAGTCGACAACAAAAAAAAATTACATTTTTCTGATAGCCTTTGAGATAACCTTTAATCGTATACCCGGTTTTGTACCCGGCAGACCACGGCCCTAGGCGCTGGAGCCCTCTAAATGGTCTACATTTTTTCTTTTAAAAAAACAACGAAAAATTAAAAAAAATTCTGGTCGACAACAAAAAAAATTAGATTTTTCTAATAGCCTTTGAGATAACCTTTCATCCTATATCCAGTTTTATACCTGGCAAACCACGGCCTTACGCGCTGGAGCCCTCCAAATGTAGAATTTTCAGAAAAAGGGTACTTTAGACACTAAATGCATAAGTATTTCTTTTTTTAACCCTAATTTTTTTTCTTTATATACTCCTGAATATTACCTGTTTAAAAGTACCTGCTTCAAGGCCAAAAACGAAAATAATAAAATACCTGCGAGGTCAATCTTGCGGTTAATTACAATTTTTATATACATATTTCTTTATATACGAGTATTATACAATTTTTGTAAAAACAGATTGTAAATATTTTTCTCTTTCCGAATTTTCATTAATATATAATAGTAACAATTTGGCTTCTGGACTTATATCTGGGTTTTTTGTAGTCCACACATACCGGATGCTGGAAATATATGGATCCGATGTGGAAAATAATAAAATACCTGCGAGGTCAATCTTGCGGTTAATTACAATTTTTATATACATATTTCTTTATATACGAGTATTATACAATTTTTGTAAAAACAGATTGTAAATATTTTTCTCTTTCCGAATTTTCATTAATATATAATAGTAACAATTTGGCTTCTGGACTTATATCTGGGTTTTTTGTAGTCCACACATACCGGATGCTGGAAATATATGGATCCGATGTGGCTAATAAAATTCCAAAAAGGTCTTCATTTGTTGCTTCTCTACTACATTTTCTAGTGTTATGTTCCCTAAAGAATCTATAATCTTTATTTCTTTTTGCTTGAGCTTCTTCCGATAGATCTCCTATTGGCAATGAATGGTGTTGAATAATGCTTTCTCCATGAAACAGAATTTTGTGGACTGTTGGTGACATATTTTGCCATGGGTACAATTCATTATATAATTTTACAGTTTCCGTTGCATATTCCCCGAATTTTGCAGCATCTATTTTTAGATTACAAGCAATTACTTCAAGAATAATTTTAAATCTGTAATTAAAATTGTAGTCCACTCCTGTGATTGTAGCAGTTTGTTGTGGGTCCGAGAAAAACCTTCTGGCTGTGTTTCCATCATTCACACGCGGTCAAAACTTAACTACGAGTCCGATTCGGCTGAAATTTTGACAGTAGCTGTCTACAAGAATAGGAATCGGACAGTAGCTGTACTACACGATAGTAAATTTCTCTTGCAATCGTGGCGACCATCGGGTGGTGAGGCTAAGTACTTATCGGACCGCCCTCGTACTCCTATCACTACGGCATAAATTATAAAACCCAAAGCTTTAATATAACAAGTAAGAGCGGTAACTTCGGCCTGGCCGAAGCTCAGATACCCTACACCCGTATCTGTCGAAGTGACGATTAAAGCCGGGTGACGCATACTTTCATTAAATTTACAGATAGTAAATTTTGATAAATTAACTCATTTACAACACCGCTTTTCTCAACAAACACCTCATTATATGGTATGGTATACCAGTGGGCGTGTCACGCCCATCTTCGGTGAGATAACTTTCACCAATACGGTAAACACGGCAATGAAACACGAGCTTTACATCCGGATTACGTGCTGAGAAATTCAGTTCTCAAATTTGATTTAATTAATATTATTAAAAAAGTAGGCGTGGCAATGGTTCGATTTTCTTAATTTTTTATATCAAAGAGCATTAAATGGAAGAGAATATTCGTGGCAAATCTTAAGACTATATCTCTATTCGTTCTTCTCTAATCGTGATTTTCGTCACCAGTGGGAGGACCACGCCCATTTTTTGGAGTGTTTTTAAGTTTAAGATAATGAATTCGGGAATGAAATTTAAGCTTTAAAATCGCTATATAAGCTGAGAAATTGAGCTAATAGCACGGGAAAATTCATATTTTCTATAAAAAGTAGGCGTGGCACTGGACCGATTTTTCCCATCTTTCCCATCAATACCAAACAGCCTATGGTGAAAAAGAATATTCGTACCAAATTTTATGGCGTTAGCTCTATCCGTTCTCCGTTAATCGTGATTTCTACAGACAGACAGACAGACGGACGGACATGGCTAAATCGACTCAAAAGGTGATTCTAACCAGAACTGCAAATCGAAGTGTCAAATAACGGATCAGCTTAAACGCTGATCAGACATCCGCACAAACGAGCGCGCAAAAACAAAAACAGTAGCCGCCGACAAACCAATAAGTTTATTATTTAATTATTTAACAAATTATAATCACTCCTTAAGTAGCAGTCAATAAAGAAACACCGGTAATTGGTGTAAAATCTTTTTTTTTTAAAAATAAAATAATAAATATTTTATTAACTTATACACTTTAGTCTACCTGCCACGCCTCCTTTAATGCGTTACAAACGCAAGAGCAAAGTGAATATACCCTCATTCCTTCGGGTGTAGGGTATAAATATAGATCAAATACAAAGTATTTTAAAAATTCACCCCGAAAATACATCTGAATATATGGCAGTGAGAAGTTGACATAAATTTTGTGTTTTTGGTTCATGTCTTGGATGAGTTTTTTTAGTTACAGATTAAAAATAGTATTTTATTACTAGGGGCATTTCAAAAACCTAACGGAAATAAGTAAAAATAGTGAAATAATAATAAATGAAAATTTTGTTAACAGATTATAATTTTCCTCTTGTTTCCCAAATGCTCCCTTTCGGGACCCAGAAGGAAGTCCAGACTTTTTTGCATTTTTATAGAAAGCTATTCTTATAGAAAGCTATTTTTATAGAAAGCATTTTTATAGAAGTTTATTGAGTGAAAAAGCACTCGTTCCTCTAATGGTGACCACTCTCCAATGCGGACACCAACTATCGAGAAGGAAGGCATTGGAGAATTTAACGGGTGTATTTGGTATAAAATTCTGTTATTCAGTTCCATTTTTTCCTAAGCTTTTGAATTAAAATTTTCGGATTTAACGAAAATTTTAAGGAAAACTTTGGTGCACCATAAAAACCAACGGGGACCTAAATAAAAAAAAAGAAAAAAAATTTAGCCCTGGTATTTTTTTCTCAAATTTGCGAAGATGTATTTTTTTTAATTTGCATGTGAGATTGCCGAGCAAATTTTACCACCGTTCGGTATGAAATTTTTTAATTTTCGGTATGAAATTCGGTAACTCAGTACCATTTTCTGGGCGTTTGAAGTAAAATTTACGAATTTAACGAACATTTTAAGAAAAACTTTGGTGCACCATAAAAATCAAACAGGGACCTTAATTAAAAAAACAAAAAATTATGCCCCGGTATTTTTTTCCTAAACTTTCAAAAATGTATGGTTTTTTTAATTCTACATAACAGTAAAAAAATATAAGTTTTCTACGGCTAGCAGTTTTTGAGTTGTATACAAAATTCAACAAAACCCTACAAGAAAAGTGCCCCTTCCGCATAACCGATTGTAACCAAAAAGGGAGGTGCACAACTAGATGTTAAAACAATCAAAATACATACCCTAAATACAAAATTTCAACTTTCTACGACTAGCCGTTTTTGAGTTAAGCAAGATACATAGGAAAAGACGTACATTCTACCCTGTTAAGGCTTCCCACCCACAATTAACCATGTTTAAAAGCTGATTTTTTGCATTTTCTGTCAATTGCTGTAAAGCCTTTTTTGTTTCTTTTCTCCCTGACGGGTAAAAGAAAAAGAAGAAGAAAGTAATATCACAATGGATATTAAATTCCAATTAGTTTTTTTACTTTTACAGACTTTTTTTGGTCGAGGCGGCTATAATTTTTTACTGCAAAAAATTGAATTGAAATTGAATATAAAATAAGGTTTTTATACATCGTGCACTTTTAATAAAATTGACCTTAGGATGCTATGACATCTGTCAGTTACATTTTAAAACAATTTTATTTAAAGTGAAGTGCATTTACTTACAACGAAAGTAATATGCTGTTATATTTTAATTTTCTTAACGTTTCTGTTAAAAACGGTATGAACGGTACGTAAGGTTCGGGTAAAAAATTCATATGTTGTAAACATTTCGCTTAATTATTCGCTGTTTAAATTCTCAGAGTTTAATAAGTGTAAATCCATCGATTTTATTATTTTAACCACAAAAAGCAATAGTTTCTTTAGGGGTCAAATTCTGGTTACTGTTATTCTAAGGATTTTCAGAAGTTGACACGCCTGGTCAATTACTGACGTGATTAATCTAATTTGTTTACGATTGTTAATGTATCCTATCTAACTTTGTTAGAAATACAAATTATAATTTAATTTAAATTATAATACTAGATTTATAATTTTGTATGGGCTGCCAACTCTGTTCTGTTATGTCAGTGAAGTTGTGTTATAGAAGCGGTGCGAGCAACAATTTTAATAAATTAAAAAAAAGAAGAAATAATTGATCAACTGTGATTGTAAAAGCAAATTAAGTCGCTAAGCCACACAATCCAGCGTAATTCAGAGTAAATTCTTGCATTCTAAGAGCTAAACTGGATTCCAAATCAATCCTAACCTCAGTAAATTAGCAGAAGGATACTGGAATAAACATCACCAGATTGTTTTAATTGCGAGAAGCGGCGATTCAGCATAATCTTAAACAATATGGCATCGGAAACTATAACTGGCATCACTTAACAAGCTAAAGGAGATTCTAGAGGAAAATAATAGGGAACTCGCAAAAGAACTTGTTACAAAATCGGACTTCCACGGCTTTATACGGAGCTGTCAGGAATGAAAATAAAGCAAGACTAGATCTCTGCAAAAGTGGTGCAGATAGAAAACCGTAATAAGCTTCTGAAAGAGCAAATGGATAAACTTACATAGTATGTTGAAAGCACTGAATCTAATCTCGTGGTTCACTTTCTAACAGAGAGCAGCAGTGATCCAACAGAAAAAGCAAAATCTATACATATGTGTGGGTTTGTTGGAGAAGGATGAACAAATTGCTGCTATTGAATCTGCCTACAGAATTAATACTCAAGATAAGCACACGGAAACAATAGTCGTGAAGATAAAAACCCGAGATATAGCCATCTCTATTTTGTACGAAGCATACAAACTTAGAAACACAAACATCAGTATTCGTAAAGATATGCCGCCTAGCGTCCGTCAAAAAAGGGCAAAGCTGACCCCTTCACTGAAAGACCTGCGAGAGAAACTTTCGAAGGAGCAGATGAAAATAGTTTTAAGAGATGACAATTTGCATGTGGGAGGAAAATTATTCACTTGGGACTTGTCGGAGGAATTTAAATGTGGTACTGAGAACGGAGCAAATGTAATACACGAAATATTCGGAGAAATCCCGTCATCTTTAAAGAATATTGCGAATGAATTGACATATAAATCCGCTATTGTTTGCAAAACTTCAACGCCAGCATTAATACATGCTACATTGTACCGATCTATTCAAATTGTAGTCATTGGGCGCAAGACTATAACAAAAAACGACCTGCTAAATAGTCTAGAATTATTGAATCTAATACTCATCGGCCACTTTAATGGAAGGATAGGCTTGTCACAAAATAATCTTGTAAATGAATTAGGTTCATCAGCTATATTTACAAACCGTAACTCAAAGGATGAAACCTGCGATACTAGAGGAAAAGCAATTGTGGAATTAGCGGATGCATTTGATTGCCGAGTCCTTAATGAAAGTTGTTAAGGGGATCTCCGAGGGGAGTACACGTTTCTTCGTGGGTTAGCATGTTCGGGTATAGATTACTGTTTTATTTCTGTAAATCTGTATTCACATCTTATGGAATTTAAGGTAACAATGAAGACATTCTCTGACCACATGCCGTTGGAAGTTGGTTTTTATCTGTATAGAAATACGACAATTAGCAGCACAACGCAGCTAAGTCTGTTACCAAAACTATTATGGAAAGACAGTTTTTGTAACAGGTAAAAACCAAGAACAACAAAGAACTCGTAGCCTTGGAAAACGTAAGTACGACACAAAATGTGGAAAGTCTAACAGAAATAATAAAAAGAGCAATCTCCCAATGCACTCCAGTAAAAAATGTATACAGCACTAGAAAGCAAAAATGGTTTGATTTTGATTGCAAGCGAGCTAGAGATACATCTTTTGCGTTTCTCAGGCTAGTAAGAACGCACAACAACAATACGTTTAAAACTATATATGCAGAACCAAATAAGCGTTTTAAGGGCATCTGCCATATGAAAATGCTAGCGTTTAACGAGCAATAGATTGCTCTTTTAAACAGAACAGGGAGCTCGGCAGAGTTCTGGAAGACTGTTTAACGTATAAACGGTAGAAGAAGCACTATTGCCACAGCCTTTTAAAGGTAACAACTAAGATCACTAATCTCTCAGCCGTTTCAATACGCAGCGCCTAGGATTGTCGATGTCGATTTAGATGCACCGATAACTCTAGAGGAGGTACAAAATGTAATTGAAAATGCTAAGAATAAGAAAGCCCCAGGAGACGGCCGTATTTCATTTGAGTTTTGTAAGAATTGTTCTCGTGAATTCTTAGCAGCGCTTGTATTGGAATATAATCGAATTTTTGAAAATGCAGATATACCAGAAAGTTTTTTAAAATCAATTGTATTTCCATTGCACAAAAAAGGTGACCACAATGATCCGTCAAATTTTGAACGGATTTAAATACTTCAGCCAAGCTTTTTAGAGCAGTGCATTTTAAAAGACTTAAAAGACTTATGAGTCAACAAGAAAAACATCATCCATGAATTTCAAGTAGGCTTCAGACAGAATTACTCGACGATCGATATTTACGATCTTCGATATTTACGCTTACAAACATTGCCGAGATCTACAAAAAGAGACATAAAAAGCTTAAGGCCTTTTTTGTAGATTTCCGTACAGGTTTTGACTCTGTCTCACGAGAGGCACTTTTCTATAAACTATCTCGATGTGGAATATCTACAAAAGTAATAAATGTTTTGAGAGCAATGTACGCAAATAACATAGCCTTCGTTTGGGAGAGGAACTCTTCATTACTCTTCATTTTATACATAAAGGACATAACAGACACAGTTAAAGGTGGGATTGAGCTAGACCGAACAATTATTCCCGCTCTCATGTTTGCAGATGATATTGACTTTCTGGCTGATACTGTCGATAGCATGCAGCGAATAATAAACAGGCTAGATAGTTACTGCAAGACTTGGAATTTATCTGTAAATCTAGCAACGTCGAAAATTATAATACTTAGAAACGGTTGTGGGAGGTACGGTCGAGGTGAAAAGTGGACGTTCCACGGTGAGGCTATAGAAATTGTTCGAAAATACAAGTTGTTGAAAAACACCTCCAAAACAAATTGTCTGAAGTAAAACTTGCAATCTATTCAGTTTGGGACAAATGCATAAATAATAAACATGTAAGCCATAGCGCTAAGCAAATGTTATTCCGATCAACTGGTGTAGCAACTCTTTTATACGAAACCCAAGTGTGGGGATACAGTTCCTAAACAGACGTCGAGAAGCTCCTGCCATACTTTCATAAGCGAATATATTGAGATTGCCTAGCCGTACCCCCAACTATATGCTAAATTTAGAAACAGAAACGCCCTCTATGCACTTTAACTATATAGTAAAAGTGATTGCGTTGAAGTATGAAAGGCTACCAAAGAAAGTTCCCACGCATATCATAACATCAAGAGGAAACCTAGTACAAGAATGGGAGCGTCTTGCGTCTGAATGTGGGGTAATTTTTAGCATTTCACCCGGCTTACATGCTGAATCTCTAAGAAGGCAGTTTGACATCTTATTAAATAAAACTGGTAAAGTGTTATATACCAGAAAGATTTTTTTGAAGCTAGAGCATCCCAATATAGGTTATACTATAGTAAAATCAACTATCAACTTGAAGAACAAACTTACTTCTTAAACTGCATTACCGCTGAGAAAATAAGCACTATCTTTAAAATGAGAGGAGAGTTGGTACACTTGAGTTATATACCGCACCGACCTGAATTACTAATTCTGTGCAATATCTGTCATTAAAAGTGGGAGAAGGTGTACTGTAATTCCTAGCTATATGTCCAATTCTAAGGGAATTTCGAGAACGCTTTTTCGGTTCATACATATGTCCTGGAAGAGGATGTTGCAATTGGTATCTTAAATGGAGTTCAAGGCTGGGACGTATTATACAATTACACTGTGAATGCGCTTCGTTACAGAAAACGCATAATTGAAGGAGACTTCTAAATAAGGGTATGTTTGTATGTCATAGATATAAGCATATTTAAATAAATGCCATTCTGGTAGACGGCTGGTATACGACAAACCATAATAGAATTAGGAAAATTTTTTTTTATATCATTTATAATGAAATAAAGTCACTTACTACTACTACTACTATTAGTAACTATACGCTGGGTTTAAGAGTAGTTTCCATTGCTACTTAATACATAATAATTAATTTTTTGCTTGTTATATTATTTTTCTATATTTCTTCTGTCTGGTGTGGTGGATCCATGTTTCGTCTACGGTAAGGAAACGGCGCACAGAGTGTGATTTTGAAAATCTGTCTGCACAAAATTTAAATAATCGAACATCAAAATGTTCACTTTTAACCATTAAAAAACAAAGCTTATAAACTGCACATATTACGGGCATAAAATATGAAAACCATACACCCTTTTTATATAATCCCAGAATCCTATATATTTGGTTCCATCTAATTTTTGCTGCATCTTCCTGCGACTCTACGTTTTATATATGTTTTTCCGGATGCCTTATTTTCAAATGTTTCAAGAGAATTGTCCAGTGTAACTATTACAGAAAGGTTATAAAATTCAAGAACTATCGTTCTCCGAAGTGACAATATACTTTTAAAAAATATAAAAGCTAAATCCAATATAACCAACGACAGTAAAATAACGGTAGCAACAAAGCGGGATATTTCTTCATTTGTAGTCACCTATTACAAAAGATGGAAAAGATGCAATCGCAATAAAAATGTATTACTGAAGAAATATAACGATTACTTTAGTAGTCATAAAATATATCTGCACACCTAGAACGAGTGGTACCCGCAGTACGAAAAGAGTAGGAAGATCCAAAAAAACCTTTCCGTCTAGTGGATTTAAATCGAAAACAAGAAAAGTGGGACCATTACTAACCAATCACACAATAGAAGAGCTAACTTATGCTACTAGGATTAGGCTTCCACAATGAGGAAAAAGAGATGCTGCTGGAATGGTGGCAAAATTACTTTAAAAGGGCGACTGCACTTAAGAAAGCCGCTCAGAAACATGGAAATGGAGATATGACAAAATATACACCTGAAGCCGTAGTTTTGATTAACGCAACTAAATTAACACTAGGGGTACCGGAAAATTAATTTACCTACAGTGACCGTGAGCGGTCAATTGACCGCAGAGGATATAACTCACCATATTCACTTAGAAACATATCTGAAGCAAAAGATATTGAAGAAATTAATAAAAGGATTTGTTAGGAACTGTTATTTTATTTATTATTCCCATTTTTAAAAAATTTTAAAGTTTCTTTCGCATTTTTCGCATATTAATTTTTTGCATTTTCTGCAAAAGATTCTTGTATTGCAGACAACAAGACGAGAATTTGTTGACTCAAAATCTTATTTGACACTGCTTCCTCTTTAATTGATTTTCAGTTGGAGCAATATTAAAAATAAAATAAAAAAAATAAAAATAAACTATCACGGATACCTTTACTAGGTATCCCTAGGTATACCTTTCATTTAAAATATATGCAGTCGACAATACCTTTAGAAACCTTAAGTATAATTGTTCTCCGAGATATATTGGTGTTGTATATTAGTTTGTATAGTGTATGAGCATTTATCATTGCCAAATCTAGCATGTTAAAAGACACATGCATTGGGCAGCGCCGAGTCATTGACCGAACACTATACCTCCGCCCTATTTGGTCAGCGCTATCCACACCATACCTTATACTGTAACAAAATGTAATTGGTTCGGGTTTTTTTTTACTGTGTGACCGATGACGAGGTCCATTGTGCAAGCTTCTTAGAATTATGACGTTTTTATGAGGTTTCTGATGTCAACGTTATATCATCGGCTTTATAAATAATGGAGCCATAGAGAGCATCTTTTGTTTTTTGAAAGATTGAGGAATTTCTTTTCTGCTTTGGTTTATTGTACCAACGATTGCAGTTTTTCTTTTTCTTAAAATCCTTTCCAGGGATAGTAAAGTGAAAAAATTGTCTGTACCTACCGTTTCTACCATTTCTGCCGTTGTCCAAATATGGTTGCATTAGTCGCAAAACCACACTCTCCTAAATTTTGGTTTGAAGGTCTTGCTTTATCTTTTCCCCAAGTAAGGAAAAGTGAATGAAATTGAGTAAACGGACATCTACATCTTGATGGATATAACTGTTCATCTAAAATCTTGACAATCTTGAATATACCGACTAATTTCTTGTGTGGATAGCATTTTTCTCCGCAACATTGTTATAAATAAATTGATGTAGTCACATCAAACAATCGCGCACGACTAATATCTCTGTAATATTTGATCTTCCAATTTCTAATGCAAATATTGCATTTTATGAAGCCGTTTCCGGGAATCTTTCGTGTTTCATACTCGCATATTTTCAATATCGCAACTCTTTTGCTTTCCACGTGCACTGTTCACGCATATACGAAGAATTACAACTTTTGCTTTTCAATGCAAAATTTTACTGAAGAGGTAATCTTTTACGCATTGTGCTTGCTATAATAATATCGTGTATTTCAGTTGCTGGATTCATCAGAGCCTTCTTACCAAAAAAACTGGTGTGCAACTACCAAATGGTGCAACTATTGAAGACAAATACATGAGCGGTCAATTGACCGCTCACGGTGACAGTAGTGTAAAACTTGATACAGGAAAAAGGATATATTTTTAAAATAAAAAAGAAATAAAACTTGATAGACCACATAAAAATAATAAAAGTCAAGAAATTTCGAAATCACATCTTTTAAACTTTAAGAGTAGCAGTTATTCAAAACTTCAAAAAGGTCAATTGACCGGCGTTGGTAGATCTAGTGTTAAGTCATCAAAAATACCAAACCCTTTGAAAATCAGCAATTAAAAAGGATTAAAAATTTATCCGTCATATGGACAGGTAAAAATTAAACGTTAAACGAATGTGCTATCCACCAGATGCTGAGTGTATGATCGGCGAATCGATAACCGAAATAAAATAACAATCGATTGTCGATTTGACAGTGAAACGACTGTGTATAGCACATAAGGAAGTATTAAACAGATCATTTATCGAAGGAAAAAATATGTTAAGACAGATGACTATAATAATTAAATGTTGTTGCGATGGTAGTGTTGGACATAGCAGATATAAATAAGCAAAAGGCGAACTCAAGCGAATTTGACGACCAAAACATTATGAACATTATCATATTATCTTTACAATTATTTGGCTGTAATGAGGAAAACGAAAGAATAGTATTATGAAAGAATCCACAACCATCGTCAACTTCTTACTGTAGGCCAATAAGATTCAGGTATGCCTAGAAAACATAACATATAGTTTTAGAAGAATTTGAAAATATAAGAAGCCAAATCACAGTAATATACTAAACAACTTTAGTATTGCTAAACAACGTACGAGGTCTGTTCAAAAAGTATCTATCCAAAAAGAAGACGAGCCAAAAACCCTTCCAAGCAAAATACCTGTGAAAAATTAACTGAACATTCAAAGTGGCCGAACTTGTTAGCATAAGTGAGTGAATTGGTTGGTACATGAGTACCAAACTAACGACAAAAAATTGAAAATCGAATATACCTACGTAACACGCAGGAATTCAAAATTTACTATACTTCTTGAACAGAGCTCGTATTAACTGAAGTGTCACATAAATATGAAGAGACCATGGTTGATAGTAAAATATGTAATGTTTTAGTTTCGAACAGAGCTACTAAAAAATGTTATATATGCCAAGCAACCTCCAAGGAAATGAATAATTTGGATGTTATTCGACAACGGAGAAGTAATACACAAACATTTTTCTGAGGTTTATCAAAGTTACATGCACAAATACGATTAATGGAATGCATATTGCACATTTCTTATAGAGTAGATGTGCACAAATGGCAATGCCGCAAATTAGAAGAAAAGTCTCGCAGAAAGGAAGAAACGCATAGTAGAGAAATTTAGGAGAGAAACGGGCTTGTTGCTATACTCTTGTTGGATACTCTAAGACAAGGATTAGGCAATACAAACGATGGCAATAGTTCCAGACGATTTTTAAAAAATCCTGCTATTGCCTCTAATATCGATCAAATATAATTTGAGCGATTCTCTATAATATTACGTGTCCTCACCTGTGCATATAAAATAAATGCTACTACGTTTAAACAGAAACATTTTGAAAACACTCTTAATATTAATTTTGAAAAGAAACTTATTTTAAGATTAATTAAGAAACTTAATTCACGCGATGGCTGCCGCGATTACTCACACTAGATCATGGTGAGCCCTTCAAAGGAGTGTTTGGCGATATTGAACCGGATTTTGGGTCGCACAGTGTGTGATTTTGCAAATCTAGCTGGACAAAAAACTAACTAAATTTTCGTAATTTAGTTAGTTTAGTTTATTATTTAAAATTATTAACGAAATAAAAAACTGAACAAAAAATCTTAACTACTGTATTTTCTGTGTTCTTAATTTTATTAAACATGTACATATTTAAAAATATTTATATTCGTTTAAAAAACAAAGGCGCTTTCGACGAATATGACCGAGTGAAACGAATGTTTTTTCTAAACAAAACAATTAAAAGAACCTATGAAAAACTGCAGGAACTATCGTAATCCTTAGAGCTATCGCTATCGCTGGAACTGTCGCTTTCGCTCTCCTGTGGTTCAGTGGGATATTGTAGCAACTTAATAACAGTAGGATCAATTGTTGAAATTCTCTTTTTCTGCCTAGGCTTTAACGATGTTGATACTGGATCTGAAGCAATTAAGAGATTATGCAAAATATTTGTATTTGTTATAATCCTTGACATTTTCCAGCAATGATCCAATCGTGCTTTTTGAAACTCCTTACGGAGAGATTCTTGAGCCTCTTCAGATATTTGGCCGATTGGCAGTAAAAGTGATTGTACAACTTTTGCGTCATGTAGTAATATTTTATGCAATATAACAGGCATTGGATACCAATTATATAATTATACATATAAACTTGCGGTTTCATCGCAGTACTCCTTAAATCGAACGTATTTTTATTGCAGCCTAAAAATATTCTACAATTTTTTATTTTATTTTTGACATCATTCAATTATTGAATATTTTTCAATAATTTTTATATTGTGTATATATTATTGTTACAGTATTTTATATAAGTATTTTATATTGTATTTTATAGTTCCATTTGAATAATGTAATATACATAACTCGCGAATAGCTTTTTCATGTCCAAATATTCATGTAAAATGTGATGTAACCTCTCAGTTGAGACGTCTATTGCATTAGCCACCTAACGCATTTTCATTCTCCGATCGTTCAATATCATTCCACGGATTTTATTGACGACTTCTGGCGTAAACACCTCTTTTTGGCGACCTGAACATTCGGCGTCACTTGTGGTAGTACGACCACCAAACCACTTCTTAACCCTTGAAATTGATGGTGCAGAGTCTCCATAGTATTAACCCTCTAACCCGCAAATCTTTAAAAATGGCAGAGATATGTTTAAATATTTTTTTTAGTTTATTTTGGCCATCTAAATCGGAAAAAATCATCCAAAAGTCATTTGGTAGCTTCGGTAACCTCCCAGACATCTAAAAAAAGACATACTTATGATTTCTCAGATTTTTAATGAAATCATATTTATTTATTTTTGTGGTATTCTCTGAAACAGTTTTTTTCACCCTTCTTCGACAACCAATTCGAAAAGTGGTCAATGCTGTCGAAGCGGATATCATCAACCGGATGTTTTGCCTTTTCACCAACTCGTATGCTACCTGTTTGTGAATTTTCGGTGTCTAGCAAAAGTTGTGAGCGACCAGCTGCACGTTTCTTGCTGTGCGATTCAAGACCAGCAGCAACTGCTTCTCGAAATTTCGGTAACTGAAGCAATTGTAGATGTTTTGCAGAAATAATGCTTGAATCGTTAATAATTTTCGTTGTGGATGCGTCGGTATAAAATATAGGCATTTGTAGTTGCCATATCAATAAAATGATAAAAAAGCCGAGTCATTGATAAAAAGCCATTGCATCACGTGACTTGGTCCGGATATGATAGCGGCCCATTAACCCATCCAGCAAATCAACACCACCCATATGGCTATTATACTCACGTATAATTTGGAAGGAATCGACTTCATATTTTCTAGTTTTCCGGTCATAACGTGGTATCTTCGATACTCCCAAATAGGGATTTGATCTTGTGAATGGTTCAATACCAACGTAAGTTGAAACCAATCGCACACATTTATTGTCTTTCCATAAGACATTGCTGATGTCGACACCAAATGCAGAGCCTACAAATTCTGCAGTTTCGTATTCGATGTATTCTTATTGTTCCCAGACTGTAAATCCCCCTTTCGCGCAAGAATACCAACAGTGGTAGAGAAGTATAAAAATTGTCAAAGTATATTATATGGTGCACAAAGTTAGTAGTGGTTTGAGTTAAACGCACAACAACATTCGCAGTTGCGCCAAGGTCAGGACAGCTCGGTAAAGTAATATTATCGCCTGCGCCATTATAAATTTCAAAACGATATGCAAAGCCGAAGGAATCACAAAGCACGAACAATTTAATTCCCCATTTGTGCGGCTTGTTAGGCATATATTGCCGAAGATGATGTTTCATTTTTGTGCTGCACATTTGTTCATCAACACACAATCGAGCTTGTTTGGGCACTGAATCAAATCGTTTGTTGAGTTCCTTGGCTAAAATGCGAATACGGAATAATGAATCGCAACCGGGTTGGCCTTTTTTGATTCGCTCGCTTTCATTTTGAAAAGATAAATATTTTTTAATTGTTTCAAACCTTCTGCTACTCATCGTATTTTTGATGGGCTCGAACGCATTTTTGCCCCAGTAGCTTTCCAAATTTGGGTAATGATAAACCGACATGTAAATTAGAATTCCAATATAATGATGCAATTCACTAACGTCCACTTTGAACTGTGTTATGATGTTTTCGCTGAGAGCTTTTCGGTTCGTTTCTGTTACAATATGTTCCATTATTTCTTTTATAAAAAAATAGTAAAATATCTGCATAGGTGTTTCCAAGTCCATAATTTCGGGAGGCAGTGACGAATCGCCACGGAAAGCAACACCATTTACATGAAATTTCATTGGTTTATTACGCCATGTAATTGCCGAAAGTTCTTTTCCATTTTTTGTTATTGATTCTAAACCTGAAAAGCATAAAATTATACATAAAGTATATCCGTGAAAGATCCGTAATCCTCAATCTTACTTTCACCAACAAAACTACCGAATGAAGGCACATTCAGCGGACCAGTACTTTCCATTAATAGTAATGGAGAACGGGGTTTTTTTATTATTTTTTTTGCTTGATTAGTTTTTACCGCACCTGGTTCGATATTTTCCTTGTCAGTCATTGGATTCAATGTTGATGAGGCCGAAAGCTCGGAAAGGGCACTTATATCGAACGACGTGCTAATTTGATGAACAAAGGAATCATTCGTCTGCATGTTTTTAATTATCTGTGATATGCATTTGTCATCTTCTGCACTGATTTCATCTATCTCGTAGTTTTGATCGTCGATATCATAATCACTACTAAAATCAAGTTTCTCATCCGAAAGTACCGATTCCATCATTTTCCGCACCTGTTCATCAGTCAAGACGGATAATTTTGGACGTCTAAAACAGGTCGTCATTTCTAAATAACGTAATAAAACGTATTTATAACGAACAAAACTATACACCACACCGCAACAGTGCCTTGTGGCACTATTCAGCTTCCGGTTCTAAAAAACACACATAAATTCGTTTTTTTATGAATCCAATTGAATAAATTTAAAGAAAAATACTGTACCTTTTCAAAAAAAATTTTTCACTCAAATCGGTTGAGAAAGTGACACTTTTTTCTTTTTTTAAATGAGCACCGACACAAATTTTACGTCTTCACTGTTTGACTTTTCACACAAATCTAATAATACCAGCTGAACTCTCTATCACAATGGTAAACTTTCGCATAGAATGAAACTATATATGAATGTATGTTAAACAATTCACTGACAAATGTTGCAGTAAAAAATAAACCGTTACGCGCTAAACGTTATTTTTGAGATGCGTGCCTTGAGGCAGTCATAACGGTTAGAGGGTTAATCAAGTCTTTCTTTGGTTTCGGTGATGGTTTTTTTACGCAAAAAATTATGCTTAATGATCACACGAAATTCACTTTTTTAAAATTAACGAAGTTGTCTGCTTTCAATGGCTGTCTAACACAAACTAAATGGCGCAGCTTGCTCAAAATTTTATTATTTACAGCAGTCTATTATCGATGGCAGTTGATGGGAGTGTTTGAAGTTTCGCATTTAAAGTTCAAAAAGTGCGGCAAATTCACAAAGTCATTGGATTTTTAAGCCGCCCTCGTATTTACTTCTAATTGGACCTGAGCAAACACAAAAAAAAACTAATAATTGTTATCCCCTACAGCTTACTATAATTTGCAACAGAAACATGATGCTTGCTCAGGCGCTATGCAATCACAGCACTTCCAGCATTCAGACGAAGATGCGCCTTCATCCTCATCTCTATCGCTACCTATGGCTACACCACAGTTTTCTGAACACGGTCACCCTCACCATCCGACAGCAGCAGCGGTTGCGGCAGCTACAATAAACACCGCTGCTGTGGTGGCCGCTGCTAACAATAGTAACCTGAATATCTTGGATGTTATAGGCGGCACTTGTCGCAGAGAAAGCGAAAGCAATGGCGACTTAAGATCAACTGACGAAGCACATCATATGGATAATTTCAACCTAAAAAAATACTACCATCCCTTATATGCCCACGGGGTATGTCGATGGCCCGGTTGTGAACTGGCCTTGGATGAAGTGACATCGTTCGTAAAGTAAGTAATTCAATGCCAATAGTCATTTCCATAAATTTAAAAAGGTAATTTGGTAACATTATACTCGCATAATATGGTAACATTCGCACATCTTTTTTGGTATGATGCATTTTGAATTTAGCAACTGTTCTAACCCTTTCGAAAATAATTGGCTAATAATTGATAGTTTTTAATATTAATAATTTTCCCACATTCAGCATTTTAAGTCGTTTTTAGTAAATTTAGTAAGGTTAGTAAATTTAGTAAATTAAAAAAGTAAGAGCGTTAACTTTGGCCTGGCTGAAGCTCATATACATATGTTAATGTATTTTGAATGAGGTCTGTTCAAAAAGTATCGCGAGTTTTGAATTCCCGCGGGTTACGTACATATATTCGATTTTAAATTTTTGTGGCGCTATGTTGGTACTCATGTTCCACTTATGCTGACAAGTTCGGCCACCTTGAATGTTCAGTTAATTTTTTACAGCTATTTTGCTTGGACGTGTTTTGGCTTGTCTTCGATTTTGCCTATTTCATTAAATGGATCAAAGAATCTATATTGAATTTTGTGTGAAAATCTATATTAAGTGCGCGGACGCCTTCCGAATGTTGACTGTGGCATATGGTGAAGCTACCTTGGACCAAAGAAACGTTTATCCGTGGTGTAAAATGTTTTCAGAACGCTGAGAAGATGTGAACGACAAAGAGCATGCCGAACGCCCAAGCACGCCAACAACAGACAAAAACATTGATGGAGTGAGGAAAATAGTATGGGCCAATCGTCGCATCACCGTTAGAGATGTTGCTGAGGATCTAACCATATCGCCATAACGCCATAAAAAAATTGATGTAAATTGATGAAAATCGAATATACGAAATCCGCGAGAATTCAAAATTCGCGATACTTTTTGAACAGAACTCTACCCGTATCTGGGTATCTTTTTTGGGTCCATTTAAACTCATATGCAATAAAGATCACAGTCTCTGGGATAGAATATGACGGTGAAATATGCATTTAAACTGGTCGCTCCTATAAAAATGTGCGTAGCTCCTTTTAGACAAATTTTTATACCCTACACCTGAAGGGATGAGGGTATATTCACTTTGTTCTTCCGTTTGTAACGCATTAAAGGACGTATGACAGGTATAGAAAAGTATATATATTCTGGCTCAAAATCATCTCCTACCTTCTTCTGAAGTAATTCAGAATAAGTTTTGATGTACAATCAGCTTATATAACGGGGGTTGCAAACAATAGAACACCAAACAAAGATCGCTGATGAGGAACCGTGGCAAGTTCCGAAATAGTTATACGATCTGCCAGCTTTGAGCAATTTTTATAAATTTGTGAAAATTTTCGCTGAGCAGGAAAAATATGGGTGGTTATAATTTGTAACCACGCATATAATAAATAATTCAATTATACTTTTAGCAGCGAGGTCGCTTTTAGGTCGCTTCGAAAGATGCGGGTCTAGAGTATATGCTGCTGAGGTATGAAGCTTTATGTTTCTTTCCATAAAAAGGTACACAGTGCCCTCTGGTGAAAATTTTCAAACAATAGCCTTGGACACTATAGAACGTACAACAAAATTTAAATAACCGCATCCAATTCGGTCGTCCCATTGCTGAGATACATCTTTATAAAAAGGCAAAAATTGTTTCCACTAAAAATGTTTTTAGTAATGCTTTAGTTTCCACTAAAAAATGTTTTTTACTAAGAAACCAAAAATTCTTTTCCGAAAAGAAAGAAGCCAATAATAATAAAGAACCTAGGACCCGGAGCAGTTGCTCGGAACTCTTTTCAAACGTTGCTAAGTTTTATAAATTAGGTTTAATGGGGCGAAAAATTTTAAAAATAAGAGTTTTGGTTTTTTGTAGTGTGAAGAGTAAAAAAAAGGCTGTGCCATCTTTATTCAGCGAAGGGTATACTTCAAAATTTTTTTTAATTTAATAGACATTTTAGTGTTGAAAACATTGACGCCTGTTGATAAATTTCTTAGTTTTACAAAACAAAACAAAAATATTTGAATATATATTGACATTTTATTTCAGAACAGAAAAAATGTAAAAAAAAAACAAAACAATGTCAATATCTGTCAATAAATTATTAACACACTTGTTGATCAACCACTTTAATAGAGAGAAAAACCTACCAAAATGAATTTTTTTGAAAAAAACACCTCGACAGATCGATTTGAAATCTCTCAATCTCCCTAATATGTGAATATTAAAGAAATCCTTGGAGCCCTTTTCGACCTCAAAAAAGCTACAAATATATATACAATTTGAGCTCTTTTAACAATGTTAGATATTTAAACATTTTTCTAAGATCAAATAATATTTAATTTATGAATAATAGAGCCCCCATGAAATTTCATTGAAATTTTATCTAAGTCATATGTCTCATTCTATGTTTTCTCATTCTGTTAATAATCATAGTGGTCATAATAACCTTTTATGTATCTTTAAAATTATAAAAACGAGAACAGCGCCCATCAGAGGAACATTTTCTGGGCTATAAAAAGCCCATGGCACTCTTTATAGAACGCATCACATAAAGTTGAAAATTGCATCAAAATTGGCCATCCCGTTGCTGTGATATGCACCTTTAGAATTATAAAAGGATCACAGCGCCTTCTAGCGAGAATTTCAATACTATAAATAGCACTCAATAGGCACTCTTAACACCTAACGTAAAGTGGAAAATCGCATCAAAATTGGTCATCTCGTTGATGAGATATGTATTTTTAAAATTAGAAATAAAAGCACAGCACTGTCCAGCGGAAAATTTTCAAGACTATAAATAGCCCATGGCACTCTTTATAGAATGCATGCCATAAAGTAAAAAACCGCTTTAAAAGTGCCCATCCCGTTGCTGAGATATGTATTTTTGAAAAAATAAAAGGAGCACAGTGCCCTCTAGCGGAAAATTTTCTATACTATAAATAGCCCATGACACTCCTTATAGAATGCCTAACATAGTCAAGTCTAAACTCGCATCTAAATTGGTCACCCCGTGACAGAGATATGTATCTTCATTTAATCCTATTAAGAGAGCACAGCGCCCTCTAGCAACAAATATTTAAAACTTTTGAAAATGTTAAAAAAAATGCTCAAAATCTGCATAAAATTTGCCACATAAAGTTGAAAACCGCGTTAAAATCGGCCGCTCCGTTGCTGAGATAATCTTTATGTTGTCCTCTTAAAAGGTGAGCAGCGCTGTTTAGGGAAAAATTTTTAAAACTCCATGTAGCCCTGGCACTCTATAGAACAGAGTAAATAACGCCCAAATGAAATAAGGCCCGCTTTTTTTTTTATATGAAGATTTAAAATCGTAAAATTCGGGCCTTATTTCATTTTTTTTGGGCTTTATTTAATTTTCAATAAAAATTGAAAATGAAATAGGGCCCACTGTGGGCTTTATTTCATTTTGTTGTGGGCTTTATTTCATTTTTTGGTAAAAACTCTAAAATTTCTGAAAATGAAATAACGCCCAAAATTACGGCGTCGACTGAACTTTAATGTGGATATGCAGAACTTTTTTGCATGCAGAAAGACCCAGAATAGAGGAAGAATTTTCAACAAGGAGATGGTTTTGTTGGCTGAGGGTTTTAATCCCTGCAGAAGGACACTTTGCCTGCGCAGAAGGACCCTGGATAGAGGAAGACTTTTCAACAAGGAGATAGTTTTGTTGGCTGAGGGTTTTAATCCCTGCCACGGCCGAAGGCCGGCATGCAGAAGGACACTTTGCCTGCGCAGAAGACCCTGGATAGAGGAAGGCTTTTCAACAAGAAGATGGTTTTGTTGGCCGACGGTTTGAATCCCTGCCTTCCTTCCTTCTGCACGCCGGCCTTCGGCCGGGGCAGGGATTAAAACCCTCAGCCAACAAAACCATCTCCTTGTTGAAAATTCTTCCTCTATCCAGGGTCCTTCTGCATGCCGGCCTTCGGCCGTGGCAGGGATTAAAACCCTCAGCCAACGAAACCATCTCCTTGTTGAAAAGTCTTCCTCTATCCAGGGTTCTTCTGCGCAGGCAAAGTGTCATTCTGCATGCCGGCCTTCGGCCGTGGCAGGGATTAAAACCCTCAGCCAACAAAACCATCTCCTTGTTGAAAAGTCTTCCTCTATCCAGGGTTCTTCTGCGTAGGCAAAGTGTCCTTCAGCATGCCGGCCTTCGGTCGTGGCAGGGATTAAAACCCTCAGCCAGAAAAACCATCCCCTTGCTGAATAGTATTTGTATATTAACCTGTCCAATAAGTCCAAAAGCTGCTTCGTAGCTAACGCATTTCAGCATTTATCGCAAAATTGGGCGTTATTTCATTTTTTTGGGCTTTATTTCATTTTTCGGAAAAATTTTTAGATTTCTTAAAATGAAATAACGCCCAATTTGGCAAAATGAAATAAGGCCAGCATTGGGCCTTATTTCATTTGGGCGTTATTTCCCGGAGCCTCAAAAACAATACTCTATTTTATAATTCTTGCTATATAGAATTCTCTGAGTTTTCCGCCACACCTTAATTTATTCAGTTGTGTTAACTACTTTTCGAGATATTAACACTTAAAAATTATCAAAAAACACAAATTTTATAACTCTTCAGGAAATTAAAAAAAATAATTTTCAATTGCTCACCAAACATTTCTTATCGAGGTTTTGACCAAGATCTTTTAGTTTTTTAGGTATAAAACTATTATAAACAAAACGGCATACCAAATTTAAAAAAGCTCGGAGTAGAAAATGCATATACACTTGAAGTGTTGCATCTTTTTGTCAAAGAAATAATGGTGCCATTCGATTTAGGTGTATATAAAGTTTCAATTTTTAAAGCGAAAGATGGTAGCTGATGGTACAATCAGAATATTTTAATTTTGAGCATATTTTTTTGAAACTGTAACCGGTGACAGTGGTTACATTTTCTCCATTTTTTATATCAAAGAGCCCTACATGGAAGATCATATTCTTGCTGAATCGTGCTACTCGTTCTCCTGTAATCGTAGTTTACAGACCACATTACAAACATACAACTCAAACCACAATGGTTTTTATTAGCGGAATCCAGCGACCGCTGTTTTGCCAAGCCTATACATTTAATTTATATACAATTTATATACAATATATTAATAAAATTATTGGTATGTGTGAAGCCGCATCACAGCGAAACCACGTACCACGTTGACTTCATATTTACAACGTATGTTCATATTGGGAAGGAGCGCGGTTGAAGGGGACAATTTTTTGCACCCGCAAAAGGTGTCTTAGGGTGGAGTTTATAAATCGTGGTTATACCCTATACCCGAAGGGATGAGGGTATATTCACTTTGTTCTTCCGTTTGTAACGCATTAAAGGAGGCGTGGCAGGTATAGAAAAGTATATATATTCTGGCTCAGAATCACCTCCTGATTCGATTTACCCATGTGTGTCCGTCTGTCTGTCTGTCTGTCCGTCCGTCTGTGGAAATCACGATTACAGGAGAACGAATAGAGGTATCGTCATGAAATTTGGCACGCATATTCTTTGTTATCCTACGCTGTTTGGTATTGAAAAGGGGGAAAATTGGACGAGTACCACGCGTACTTTTTATAGAAAATATGCACTTATCCGTGCTTTGAGCTCAATTTCTCAGCTTGTAAAGTGAATTTTCAGCTAAAATTGTATTTCCGAGGCCACCATCTTAGACTAAAATATATTCTAAAAAATGGGCGTGACACGCCCACTTATATTTTATACAATATATACAGTGCACGCGCAGTAGTGTGAACACCGTTAAATATGAACACCCCAAAATATGAACACTTTTTATTTTGCATTGACTACTCTAAAGAGTGAACAAGACTTGAAAGCTCTAAAAGATGAACAATATGAAACATACACTCAGAAAAAAAACAACGTAAAATCAAATAAAACCACTTCATTTCAAATAGAAATCGGAATGATTTACAGTCAACAGAGAAATTATTCAATTCAAAATGGAAAGTATTTAAAATATATTTTAAAGTAAAACGTAGTAATATTAAAAAATATCAACTTTGAATTGAATAATTTTCAACTAATGAATTAAAATGCGGAAACTTTGACCTAAACAGAAATAAACCTTAATTCAATCATGAAATGCATTGAATCAAATATTATTCAAGTTCAAATTGAAGGTATTTAAATATAGATTTAAATACATTCAACTTTAAATCAAATCTTTAGCGTACTAGTTTTTTCTGAGTACAGGGTGCTAGCAAAATCCTCTTTAAAGGAAACAATTTCATAAAGTTTCCATGTTGGTAAAATTTTATTGTATATGTATACATATATTATGTAATTTGTTACAAATATGTATCTACAAATATTTACAAACTCGTTTTGGTTATAAAAACTTATCCCTTACACAGGTGTTACTTTATCCATTTGATATAAATGTAAGAGAGAGCTTGTGAAATAACTTATATTTTAATTAAAGTAAATATTAACATTACTCCTAATTTCATATGACTGAAAATGTGTGAAAAAGACTTCAATTTGTATTGGACTACAAACAACAAATACATCGTTATCTGCACAGAGAAAAATTTGCATTTTATATAACTGAAATAACGACGGAGTCCAAAAACATATATAACAAAAGTTATATAACAATTATTTTTATATAGTATTGGTTATATGGTTATATGCCACCCATGTTGTAATGTACTGTAGAAAGTACTGGTATAGGATCACGCGTCAGATCGACTCCGGCAAAAATGAGCGCTGTCTCTGAAATAACAGGTAAACGCTCAGCCAGTTGTTTCGGAGGTAAACGATGCAATTGCAAGAGCACAGGGTTTTTATGAGCACCAACATCACCCTCGCCACGGCAACCCTCCGCGATCAAGCAGCTTGCGCCATATATTCTCGTCGGGTGAAACTGCACAGATTCCAAGTCCTGGCAAGGCAGCCCATTGCGAATAACCATCTGCTATCTTCTAGACATCGAGCGAGGACACCGCGGCACTCGTTGTCTTCAAAGATCAAATCCAGAGTACTCTATGAAATAGTAACAACCGCATTTAAGCGACTGCCCATAAAGGGTATGTAGCAGGCAGTGACCAGTTCTAAAATGAAATTATTATTATAACTAAGTTCTAAGTGCTTCAGACTCAAGTTCACCTGTCAGCCACAGCACAACATGTATGTACATACATATGTGCTTGCCCTCTTTTTCCAAACTGTAAGCTTTGGCCTCCAAATAATCGTTGGTAGATTTTATCTTCAGGCGTGCGAGAGAATGGCATGCCCATTCTTTAACCCAATTACGGCTTTAGGCGCTTCCCAGGTCATATAATTAATAGGCTAACCTAACCTTTTTGAACCCTTGATGCGTAATTTTTTCCGTGTGTTATGACCAAGGCACGACTTGATAAGATTATACCAAAACGAAACTGCAGAAGAATTTTTTATTAGAACATAAAATGACTGATTTTACTCGATATCATATTTTACTTCACTATCAGATTCACCGTTTTGCAAAACAATAAAGGTTCCCGGTTCTAATTCATTAGCGTCGCAAAAAGCACTCACATACTCCATTGCTTATTAGAATTTTTTACAACACATTTATTAACTTTGACGACAAAGACCGAACTGACTTTTATGTACGTACTTCACTTCACTTCACTTCACTTCAATTAAAATTTTACAATTGTAATTTAAATACGCAACACATTAAATTCCAGAATAAAAGCGTCCGACTTCAAATTGAAGTGCTGGCAACTGAATTTGAAGTATGCAACTAAAAACTAAATTGAACATATTTTATTTTAAAGTTGCAGCATTTTTATTTTAATAAACAAAGTACTTCATATTCGATTTTAAATATTTCTACTTCATTTTAAAGTATTTCTTGTAAATAACTAGCCACTTAAAATCAGAAAAAAATTATTTGATTTTACGTTGCTGTTTTTTTCTGTGTGTATTTATATGAACCCAGCAAACAATATGAGTCTTTTTAGACTCAGAAAAGATTCATATTTCTGAACAAATACGCTCTTTATGAGCACATAAAAGAGTCAGAACTGAACGTTTTTTCCTTCCTAGACTGTCCTCAGAAAAGAGTCCTAAATAAGAGTCAGAAAAGGCTCATAAAATTGTGCGTTTTGGGAGTTTAAAATTTAAAAAAAAATAATAATTTCTGAGTGTTGAAATAAGTACTCTCACACTGAATTTCGTTACGAAACTGATTTTTATTTGACAATTTCTCTTCTTATATAGTCTTAAGCTGGTCGTAATATAAATATCTAAACTATAGGAGATTATAATTAAATATGCTGCGTGAAAAACGTAGTGTGGGACGCATTCTAAACATAGTGACGACGACGAAGCAGAAGACAACCACATAATTACTGCTTGCGCTCGGTAGTAATTTAGTATGCAGAACCAGCCTTCACGTCTGTTCAGAATAACCCTTTTTTTATATGTTTCTAATAAAATAATAAGTTTATGTATCCTGTTTCTACAATTTTAATGTAATAAAATAATAAATTTATATATCCTGTTTATATGTTCTCCTCCTCCTATACATCTTATTAATATGGACTGTATTTATTAATATGGACTGTATTTATTAATATGCATGAGAGATATTTATTCCTACATTTGTGTTCATATTTGAACATTCTGCCGAAGGAGAGGAGGAGAGAAATCTATTTTGATTTTATTCCTATCCTTGCAACACTTGAGCTTAATGAATATAACTAGAATTATTATTGAAATTATGAGGATTAATATAAGGGATGTGTGCCCGCTTAGAGTGTGAAACTTTAGTGCCGTCAGGTCTATGTGCGCCTCCTTCAACTGTTCCAGGTGTTGTCTCAGCTCGAGTATATTCCGGCTATTATCGATCATCGTCGCCTCTGGTGGCCTAATCTGGTTCTCGTCGAGTGTGCTGATGTTTTTTACCCAGGAGATTGGTTTCTTGACCTCATACACTTGAGATTCGTATTGTTTGTAAGAGTTAAGAGATGTCCCATTGAAGATGGCTGTGCAGTCTGCCTTGAGTTCTAAAGTTCCCTTTAGAGGAAGTTTTCGCCAGTATTGTTTGTTGAAACCGCAGTCGACATACAAAGGATTATTGGAGTATAACTTGAAAACCCAGTGATTTCTTGTTGAGAGTTCCTGCCAGAAATCGCGTTGTTGTATTTCTCTATAGGAGCATACGTTGCGTCTGATTCCTTTAAATGCTGAAATCTCACATTGATCGTCAGATGCTGATCGCTGCGGTTTGTTCATGTCACATAAGTAGTGGCTATCCGAGTCCCTTTGGCATGTGTTGAGCTCCGATAGGGTCATCAACGTGTATGAGATCGATTGAGAATCGTAAATTATATAGTCGGCGTCTACTTGTGCTATTACTATTTTTTTGTTCAATTCAATTGGCAGTGGAATAATCCTAAAAATATCTGCAGATTTGCTGCTTAGTAGTGGAATTTTCGCTTGTATTACCAATCGGTGGTCCACTATGATTCCTTTAGCTGATAGTAGTCTATAAACTTCTTTTAGCTCCTCTCCGGATTGGGTTCCAGGTAACACTTGTGTTGGTGGAAGTTGCTTCTTAATATTTTCCAATTCGTGATTCAGTTGATCTGGCTTCAATAACTGAGGATTGAGATGTCCGTGGTTTATATCAATCAAAAGGCTTATTATCGAAGACTGAATACTGCTACATTCATCTATAATTGCATTCAGCTGTGAGGTTATGAGCTGAAATACCAAGACACTTCTATCTGCATTTTGCTTCTTTGTGGATTCGTCAAAGAATGCTCTCAATTGAAGTCTTAGTTTGTCAAAATTAATGTTGATTTTATCCGTGGTTTTCTTCAAAATGTTTACTGTAGAATCTACTACGGAGGTCTGTTTCTGGACGTAATCCTTTATGTTCCGTTGGTTGTCTAAAAGATTTCTCATATTTTCCTCCATTGATTCTCTGTCATCCGCATCCATTATACCGAAGAGAACGTGATATAATGATCCCACGAATTCAAATGAAGCTCTTCTCGGCCGCCTTCCTCTTACAAGAAATTCATTATTTTGTTTGATAAAGGTGTAACGACGTTCCATATATGTTGACATAGCTTCGCATGCTTCCTTGTATTTTTCCAGACGATGGCATTGTTCCTTGAGCCTATGAATGAAGCCTGGAATAGTTTTAATTTCCTCTAAGTATCAACTTAAATCATAATATATAATTAGGTTCCATTTAGAGCTTTCTACGTTGAGTTGGCCAATTTTGTCAAAAAATATTGCGGTTCCATCATGAAGTGGTGAGATGGCTGATCCGTTTAGAAATGCTGTTAGCATAAGGTAAAGAAGAAGAAACCAAAGAATCGTGTAATTCGGACCTTTATGTTCTTTTGATTTCAAACTTGTTAGATTGACCGCCCTTGGTCTTTCATCCTTTGTTGCTTGAGTTTCAGTAATACCCAGTTGACAAATTTTGCTGATTGGTCGCTGCAACGAAGTCTTTTGCAGCTTTAGAGTTACCACTCTTGCCTTGCCATCTTTGCCTAAATGAACGTCAGTAATCCTTCCTAGTGGCCATCTTGAAGGTGGTGTAGTTTCCTGTTTCACTAGCACCACATCACCAGTTTTTATGTTTTCCTGCGGGAATTTCCACTTACTTCGCTGTTGCAGTGTAGCTAAGTATTCTTCTTTCCAACGATGCCAAAAATCTCTTTTAATTTTTTGATTTACTTTCCATCTATCTAGTGAGCTCATGTTGGGTTCACAATTTGCCTCAGGAAAGTCGAGCAGTGGCTGACCAATTAGAAAGTGACCCGGCGTTAAGACATCTAAATCTTCTGTAATGTTTGAGCTCAATGTACAAAGTGGTCTCGAATTTAATACTGCTTCTATTTGAGTTAGTAATGTTGTCATTTCCTCAAATGTTAGCCTCGTTTCTCCAATCACTCGTTTAATATGATACTTAACTGATTTTAGTCCGGCTTCCCAAATTCCTCCCATGTGAGGAGCTCCAGGCGGGATAAAGTGCCACTGAATGCCCTCGTTTGCCAGTATCGGTGCGATTGACGAATTATCATTTAACGCTTTCTTAAATTCCACGTCTAGTTTTTGTTTTGCTCCGATGAAGTTTGTTCCATTGTCGGAGTATAGATGGCTACTTTTTCCTCTCCTTGCAAAAAATTTTCTTAAAGCTGCTAGGAACGCCTCTGACGTAAGGTCGCTTACGGCTTCCAGATGAATGGCCTTGGTGGCTAAGCATACAAAAACGGATATGTAACCCTTATATGTTTTTTGACCTCTTCCCTTTGAAACCCTAATTGGTACAGGTCCTGCGTAATCAACGCCTGTATGCGTGAAGGGACACAGTTACCCGTGGTCCCGGAAGATTACCCATTATTTGTGTCAGATGCTTTGAATGATATCGGATACACTTTGGGCATGACCGGATGTAGTTTTTTAATGAATTTTTCATTCCAATAATCCAGTATTTGCGCCTTATTACTGCCTCCATAATTTTAGGGCCTCCATGTAATGTTGAAGCATGTACTTTCTGAATTAGCAGCATCGAAAGCCCACCATTTTCCAGAATTATTGGGTGTCTCCAGTTGAACGGCAGATCTGTATTTTGTAACCTTCCGCCGACGCGTAGAATTTCTTCGTCGTCCAAAAATGGATACAAGGTTGCTATCTTGCTGCTTTTGTCTACGTTTTTCTCCTGTTTGAGATGTTTAATCTCATCTTTGAATATTTTGGACTGATGATGTCTAATGAAAATTATCTCCGCCCTATTAAGTTCTTTTACTTCTAAAAACCCTTTTAAATCCGTTCCCTTGAGTTTGTCGATAAAGCGTAGAATATATGACAATACTCGTTTTATTTTTGAATAACTTGAATATTTACTCACTAAATCGTCAAGGAATTGGGTTTGTTTAATTTGTAAAATATTTATTGTCGCTATTGGTTCCCTTACGACCTCCTTGCTTTGTTTTGGCCATCGGCTTTCTGTTTCGGAAATCCAGGCTGGACCTTTCCACCATAAATCAAGGTTGTTGAGTTTCTGAGCTGAGATTCCTCTGGACGCCACATCAGCTGGGTTCTCCTTCGTTGAAACGTGTCTCCATTGAGCTTCTGGGATAAGGGTTCTTATTTCTTCGGTTCGGGATCGTACGAATTTGTCCTTATTTTTAGAGTTATTGATCCATCCCAATGTGATTGAGGAATCACTCCAAGCAAAAATTTTCGTCCTATGTTTCAAAGTCTCTTTTGTTTTATATAATAATTTGGATAGTAAATGAGCTGCACACAGTTCTAGCTTTGGTAAAGTCTTCCGATTTTTAATTGGGTTTACCTTGCTTTTCGATGTGATGAGCGAGACATTTGTGTCAACTTTTGCATATATAACTGCTGCATATGCTTTTCCAGAGGCATCAGCAAATCCATGTAGTTCGAAATTCTTATTGCTAGCTGTGTTGATCCATCTTGGTATAACCACCTTCTGAAGATTTTTAATGTCCTCCTTGAAGACATCCCATTCTTTCTGAAGATCTTCCGGCAGTTCACCATCCCAAGGCGATTGCAAAATCGACAGTTTTTGAATAAATAATTTTGCTACAATAGTTACTGGAGATATCAAACCAAGAGGGTCAAATATTTGTGCTAGATATGATAACGCCTGCCGTTTCGTTCTGCAATCGTTTGATGAAGTGTTTACGCTAAATTTTAATATGTCGCGTACGGGCTCCCAATGCAAACCAAGTGATTTTACTGCTTCGTTATCCTTTATCGAAATAATTTGATTGTCATAAAGTCTTGGTATGTGTTGTAGAATTTCTGAGTGATTGGAATTCCATTTACGCAGTTTGAATCCATATTTGTTAAGTTGAACGGAAACTGATTTTTGAATTTTAATGCATTCTTCTATGGTGTCAGCTCCGGTCATCAAATCGTCCATATAAAAATCTTCTTTGATTATGTCGTGTATTAGTTTGTCGTTAGCATTATCACCGATTTCGTGTAGTGAACGTGTTGCCAAAAATGGCGCAGATGCTGTGCCATACGTCACGGTCTTCAATTTGTCTTCCTTTATTGGGCTGTTGTTATTTTCTCTCCAAAAGATATACTGGTACGCTTGGTCTTCCTCTGCTACTTCTATTTGTCGAAACATCTTCTCCACATCAGCGGTTATGACATTTTGCCAGTATCGCCATTTGAGTATTATATCAAAGATGTCTTTCTGAAGTCTTGGTCCTACCAACATTATGTCATTTAAGCTTCTGCCGTTGGAAGTTTTGGCAGAAGCGTCAAATACGACCCTTAATTTTGTGGTTAAACTTTCTTGACGAATTACCGGTTGATGAGGCATGTAATATTTTCCCATTCGCAACTGTGGACTTTCCTCCATGTGGCCCAACTCTAGGTATTCTCTCATGAATTGTACGTAGTCGTTTTTCAATTGGAGATTTTTTTCAAATTTTCGTTCCAGAGCTAGAAAACGGGCCATTGCTTGTTTTCTGGAATCACCTAACTCCTTGTCATCTATGAAGGGCAGCTTTACAACTATTTTTCCAGAATTATTAATCCTTGTTGTTTCGCTATAAAACTTCAGGCATCTTTCGTCTTCTGTGTTTGTGGGGGGTGATGTTGGTATTTCTTCCAGCTCCCAAAATCGTTCTAGATTTGTCAGCGCGACTGATTTTTTATTATTATTTACCTTTCTTTCTATGATGCCTGAAAGAATCCATCCGAGTTTGGTGGCTTGTGCAAGTACTCCGTCCTTTTTCTCAATTCCTTCATCGATTATTGCGCCATACAAGTCGCTTCCTATTAATAAGTCGATTCTGTCTGACTTATTAAAGGAAGGATCTGCCAAAATGTAGTTCTGCCACTGCTGGATGTCATACTTAAAGTTGTTGTCAGGTTTTGATCCAGTTATGTGGGGTAAAATAAGAGCTTTTGTTTGTACCGCAAAATCACTAGTGAATCTCGGCTTTATTTCAATCGTGACTTTACTTTTTGATATGCCCACATCTGAATTACCAAGACCCTGGAGTTCTGTTCTTATCTTTATACGTGGAAGTAATAAGATCTGAGATGCCTCTTCTGTTATTGCTGTCATCTGCGATCCTTGCTCGATTAGGGCGCGGAGCAAAATATTTTCTCCACTACTAGACTTTACTTTTACTAAGGCAGTAGCGAGGAGAATTGTTGGTGATGGTTCATTGATTACCATGGTTGTGCTCCTGTTAGGTTTTTCCGTGGTATTTTGGAAATCCTTGTGAAGCAAGGTGTTGTGTCTCTTTCCACACTCTTTGCATTTACTTACCGGGCTAACGCATCTGGTGTTTGTTTTGTGATTAATACACAGAAAACATAATTTGTTGTTGTAAGCAAACGTGCGACGGTTTTCTATTGATAACCCTAAAAATTTTCGGCAGTCTGATGTCTCATGTCCGGGTATATTGCAGTAGTGGCATATTTTTTGCGATACCATACAGACATTTGAATTCTGCTTGTTACTCTTGAATGCCGTTCCGGCGTTGTGTCTGTTATAGCTACTTGATTGCTTCCTAGCAACTGCACTTATTGTCTGATAATGTGACTCCAAAAAAGACAGTACATCTCGAAGAGTTTGGATTTCTTTCGTTTTACGAACATTTTGTTCATATAATCGCAATCCGTCTTTGTCCAGCTTACGGATTATTATTCTTGCTATGATGGGATCAGCATCATTTATATTTATTTTCATACCTTTTAGTGCGTGTATACATTCATTTGTTGTATCCAGTAATTTTTGAATACTTGACGCTGATTCACTGCTCACTGTAGGTTGGTCTAATAACTTATCTACCAATGTGGTAAATAAAATCCGGGGGTTCTCGTACCTTTGTTTCAATATTTCCAATGCTGCTTCATAATTTGTGCTGCTTACATTCAGGTGCTGTATCAGTCTACCTGCTTCGCCTTTGACCATCGTTTTCAGGCGGTACATTTTTTCCACCTCCGAAATGTGCTCCACCTCATGTATCAATTTGTTAAAAAGATCGTAAAAGGATGACCACTCCTTCACATCTCCGTAAAATGGTGGAATTTTTACTTCTTCCAGTCTTACCGTGCTTGTCGCTGGTTTTATTTCTGGTGTGTCGATTTTCCGTGCTACGGTTTTCATTGTCGAAAAATATAATTGAAAAATATTTTCAAATTCTGCATCTAGTGTACTTGCATCACTTGTTTCACCGTCTAGTTTTGCATAGGCTGTTTCTATAGTTGCAAACCTTTTTTCCAGTATTTGCTTGACTACGGCAAGCTCTGAAGGTGATGATTTTTCCACATCGTTTAATGTTTCCGTTAGGAGTTGCTCCATGTTACTTATTTTTGTCACCAGTTGTTTGTGAATATTATATGACGTATTTATTTATTTATTTATCTATTTATTCATCCAGCAGATTATAAACTTAATCTTAATGACTACTTGAATTTAAGTGTAAATAATTGAAAATTATACTTTTAAGGACAAGACGACTCGAGATGTTGAAGAAATCAATGGAAGTACATAATGAGTTAGCCAGTCTTATGCACCGAGTCATTGGTTCATTAAGGCAATAGTTAGCTCTGTGGAAGGGTTAAAAAAAAACATCCGTTGACCTGAAGTTGCGAGTAGGAACTCGCAAGTGAATCAATTCTAATAATGGAGAAGAGTCTATCCTATTATTTAGAATATCATAGATAAAGGAAATAGCAAAATATTTTCGTCTTTGCTCTAACGGTTGTAAGCCAAGAAGTAGACACCTCGGTCTATAGCATGGCATAGGAATATTCCAACGTAGTCGGCCAATAGCAAATCTGGAAAACCGCTTTTGTATTTTCTCTATTCTAATCGAATGAACTGAATAAAAAGGATCCCAGACTATAGAACAATATTCAAGGTGGGGCCTAACAAAGGCAAAATACAGGGACTTTAGGGTATACGGGTCCTTGAAACTCATAGAATTCCTCCAAATAAAACCCATCATAGCATTTGCTTTAGCTACTATATAATCAATATGGCATGTGAAATTTAGTTTGGCATCAAAAAGTACACCAAGGTCTTTTTTTTCGTGAATTTTACTCAAGGGTAACTCACCAATCATATATGTGTATATCACTGGTTTGAACACCCTACCAAATGTCATAGATTGGCACTTTGCCACGTTAAGAAGTAATGCATTGTTTATGCACCAAGCAACCAAATTTTGAAGATCCAATTGTAGCCTATAACAGTCGTTAAGGGATTTAATTGATAAAAAAATCTTTAAGTCATCAGCGAACATAAGACACTGCGAATACCTTAAGAACCGAGGAATGTCATTAATAAAGAGGAGAAAAAGTAAGGGCCCCAAATGACTACCCTGGGGAACACCAGAGGTGACAATAAAAGGGTTTGATACTGAATTATTTAACCTAACTATTTGTCGACGACCAGAAAGATAAGATTTCAACCATTTTAAAAAACTGGAGTGAAACCCTATCTTAATAAGCTTATGTAATAATATTTCGTGATCAACTTTATCGAATGCCTTAGAGAAATCAGTATAAATAACATCACATTGCTGACCATTACCCATACATTTTACCACATAATTGCAGAAAATTGTTAGATTTGTTGCGGTAGATCTCCCAGCAATGAAACCATGCTGGATATGTGATATAGCACCTTTAACTCGGAAAAGTAGTTTAGAATGAACTAGCTTCTCAAAAAGTTTAGGAATAGCGGAGATCTTACAAATGGGTCTATAATTCGACACAACATTTTTAGAACCCGCTTTATGAACCCGCGTGATAAACGAATCTTTCCAATCACTTACAAATATTCCGGTTTTTAGCGATTGGGCAAAGATTAAATGTAACGGACAAGCAAGGGCCTCAGCACATTTCTTGAGAATACAGGGTGGAAAACCATCCACACCAGGCTGCTTGTCCAAGCTTAAAAGCTGTAAACCCTCAAGCACATCACAAATGCTTAATTGAACACTACCAATATCCACAAGAGCCTCCGAGTTTTGCTCAATTGACTCTGCGCGGCGGGTTGGAGGACTGTAGACTGAACGAAAAAATTCCGCAAACCTGTTACAAATTTTAGTAGGATCCGAAGATGATTCACCCAGGTATTCCATAGAGGACGGGATATTTGAAGATCCTCTTTTGCTATCAATATAATGCCAAAAGCAATTACTATTCTTTCTGAGATTCGTTTCTATTCGAAAAATGTAATTGTTATACAAGAATTTATTTAGAATATAAAATTTTCTCTTGAGGATGCAATAGTACGCATATAGGATGGGATCCCTTTCAGCTCTCCTGTAACGTCTATAGGCCTTATTTTTAGCGTTATTAATATTTATCAGTGCTTTATTATACCACGCTGGTTTAGCTGATTTAAAAACCGAACATTTAGGGACGAATAAGTTAATAGCTGTCTTGAGATGATCAGAAAAACGCGTATAGTTTAGTTCTACGTTTGAATTATTAAGAACCAATGACCAATCGATGTCAGACAAATATCGAGAAATAGCCTTGAAATCACTTTTTAGGAAGTTATATTTAAAACTTCCATTACAAGATAATTTTAAGTATGCGTAAACTTTGAGACTTAAACATAAGGCCACATGGTGGTCAGAATTTGCCAGGTAAAGCGAATTAAGTTTTTTAATATTTCCATTGGTTTCTTCATCAATGAAAATAAGATCGAGAAGCCTGTTCCGACGATTAAAAACATTATTAATTTGATGAAGACCTCTTTCTGCAAGAGTACCTACTACTTCGCACTCACAGTCATTGGTAATATTAAAAAGTAGCATTAAAAATTCATCATCATTAAGCCACCTTATACTGGGAAGATTAAAGTCCCCTAAAATGGCTATATGCTGATTACTTTTCATATTATTTAAAATACTAAGACAATTTTCAATGTGAATTCTATACAGTTCAATAGAACTTCCAGGAGGAATATAACTTACAATTAGTATTAACTCACGACAATCTTCTAAATTAATTTTTACAATTATCTGATCAATGTCAAAGTTACACTGAGCAGTTTTGAAGGATGAAGACAAAGTAATTGGTGTAGATGATAAACTAGATCGAACAGCCAGTATCACTCCACCTCCTCTGGACCGTCCACTAAGCTGTTGACTTCTGTCCTTACGAAATACCACATAATTTGAGCTGAAGAATTCAGAGTCGTGATATTGATCATTCAGCCAAGTTTCTGTAAAGGCGATTGCATCATATTGACTCGATAACGAGAACTGATAGATGTCATGTGCCTTCGTTCTTAAGCCTCCAGTATTGTGGTAACAAACTAAAAAATCACGAGATGAAACAGATGATGCTGTGGATGACTGTTTTGGAACTGTAGGAATTTGACTCAAGATGTCCTGGTCTCTGCCCGCGAAGGCAAGTTTTTTGAGTTACACTGCAGACGTAGGAATTGCTTAATTTGGACAAACACAGGCCAAACTGACGCATTCATAATAGATTCACTCAAGTTAGCTGGAAAGCCAAGTTTAAAGTTGACGTGCTTTAATTTATCACAATCCAAATCCTTTTTGATCAATTTAAAGCATTTAAATTGATCTTGACCAATATTAGATTTACGAGATATGTGGGCAATAATATCCTCAGGCGAAGTCTCTGGGCTGAATTTGGAAAGGTGAACCCACTTATAGCTTGGCACTGCTTTAAGTTTGGAATCAGGATCCGACCCGAGAATTTTGTTTCTTCTCAACTTTGAATTCTTCTTAAATTTATCAATAACTTGGAAACCATCCTTGTCGTAATTTACGTTGCTTTGAGACAGCATAGAGACTGCAGTTGGAGTAGGGTCCGGAGTTCCTTCCTCAAATAAATTGATCTCTTCATTAGTTTCATCTTGCAAGACAGTATCAGGCTCCTTAGGATCAAGTATATTCCCACAGACGGACGGTGACAGACGCATTCGAGCACGTGAACGCGTACAAATAGCACCATCAGAATTTTTGGAAGCAGGTAGATCCATTCCACCTTCCACCGGCTTTTTTTGCTTACTTGATTGTGTCGGTAGTGCAAACTTAGATTTTGATTTTTTGCTTGTCACCTCTTCACAATTCACATAACGGGAATTCATCAATTCTTTTAGTTCTCTGACTTCATTTGTAAGAGCAATTATAAGTTCAATTAAATTGCCCCCACGCTGAGCACATTCCGAACATTTGAACACAATGTTTTCAGAATTTAAAACAATATTCAGACTATTTAAATCGACAACAATTTTTATGAAAAGCCTTTAGGCAAAAATTGCACGACACGAGGCAATCATGGTTGCAAAGTTTTTTGCAAGTCACACAGGTAGACATTTCGAACTTCACTCGATGAAATCAGCTGAGCGATTTCATTTGCTTTACTTTATTTGCTTTACTTTCTCCCATATTTTCAATTTGTTGAGTTTGGAGTACTGGCTTTTTAACTGTGCCTTAAGTAGACGTATCGTCTAATGATAGCGGCGGTAATATACTCGTCGTTTCGTTTAGTATTTTAAGAGTTTTTTCAAATATTTGAAATATTGCATCGAAATAGTCTTTGCTGAAGTAGTCTTCATCTGTTACTCCAGCAGCCATTAGACTATGATGATTTTTTTCAAATTCCTGCCATAGCCTGGTTAAACGAGTTATTTTTTCCTCTTTTGTGGCTTGGCGAATACCTTTCTCCTGAGCCTTGTTGTAGATGCAGATTATATCCTCCCCAATCTGCTTCTGCTTCTCAAATAATTTTTGTCGAGTCGACATTACGATGCGTATTTCTCCTTTTTTTTTTAAACAACACAACCCTTTTCACTATTCACTTTATGGTGTTAAAGCCCCAGAAACGCTTCACACTTATTCACTTTCTGGTGTTCAAGCCCCAGAAACGCTTTACACTTATTCACTTTCTGGTGTTCAAGCCCCAGAAACGCTTTTCACCAAACACTATGTTTAGTTAATTTAAATATTTTTAAACAACTTCTGAGTCTCTTACCGCTGGTGGGGGAAAACTCAAAAGGCTTCTATTTTATATATTTCTGAGCCTCTTACCACTGGTGGGGGAAAACTCAAAAATATTTTTTTATAATTCTACTCTATTTTAGAGTTTTAGAATTCAATTTTTGTTTTTGATAAATTCCTAATATTTTATTAGGTTATACTTCTGAAACTTTTCAGAATCTCTTACCACTGGTGGGGGAAAATTCTGAAAGTGGCTTCGAAGGACCAAATGTTGAAATAAGTACTCTCACACTGAATTTCGTTACGAAACTGATTTTTATTTGACAATTTCTCTTCTTATATAGTCTTAAGCTGGTCGTAATATAAATATCTAAACTATAGGAGATTATAATTAAATATGCTGCGTGAAAAACGTAGTGTGGGACGCATTCTAAACATAGTGACGACGACGAAGCAGAAGACAACCACATAATTACTGCTTGCGCTCGGTAGTAATTTAGTATGCAGAACCAGCCTTCACGTCTGTTCAGAATAACCCTTTTTTATATGTTTCTAATAAAATAATAAGTTTATGTATCCTGTTTCTACAATTCTAATGTAATAAAATAATAAATTTATATATCCTGTTTATATGTTCTCCTCCTCCTATACATCTTATTAATATGGACTGTATTTATTAATATGCATGAGAGATATTTATTCCTACATTTGTGTTCATATTTGAACACTGAGCCTTTTATGATTCTTTTCTGAGCATTTTATGGATCTTTTCGGAGCCTTTTATGATTCTTTTCTGAGCATTTTATGAATCTTTTCAGAGCCTTTTATGATTCTTTTCTGAGCATTTGATGATTCTTTTCTGAGCCTTTTATGATCTTTTTCTGAGCCTTTTATGATTCTTTTCTGAGCATTTTATGAATCTTTTCGGAGCCTTTTATGAATCGTTTCTGAGCATTTTATGATTAATTTGCAATTTCGGCTTTTCTGGACTCATAAAAGACTTAGAGATGTATGTGCGTTTTTTTCTCCTAGACAGCTCGCTGAAAAGAGTGTTAAATAAGATAACAATTTGAATCGTTCCAGACTCCAAAAATATTCATATTTATGCTGTAAAATGTATTTAGGCGTTTTTAAATATAATATTATGTTATAAATTAAATCTTAATTTAATAAAAGATTGAAATATGTACATATGTATGTATATATATTTTCCTTCCCAACGCACGAATTGTTGAAAAAAGTTGATGGTGAGTTTATAATGAGCTCATGAGTGGTTTACGCGTTTCAAAGAAGGTCGCAAATCGCCGGAATATGATGAACATGTGGGTCAACAAAAACCAGTGACACCTCAAGATAATGTTAAAAAAAACTATGAATTTATCAAAAATTATAATTTTTCAATTGAAGTAAATTTTTTTACTTAAATGGCAAAGTTTGAAAAAAGAGAAATCAAGTAGACTCACAATATAGACATAAATATGAGTCATTTCGGAGTCCTAAATTAGAGTGTTTTATAGTTTATAGTTTTTCAATATTTTTTTGAAAAAAAAATTTATGCTCATATTTTCCTCACAAAAAAGTTTGTTTTCGGAGTCAAAATGAGCCCAGGTGTGGTTCATAAAAAAGAGTCTTTTCGGAGTCATAAATTTGTACATTCATATTTGAATCTTATGAGACTCTTTTCGGAGTCCTTTTTTGGAGCACACATATTTTCTTTCGAAAAAGGAGTCTTTTTTGAGCTCCTAAATATGAACGCTCCTAAAAATGTTTCCTGGGAATGCTTACATATTGAAAATACATAAATACATGAAATTTTCGAATTTTTTAATTCGGGGAATTCCGTATTATTGCGAAATGTGCATGTTTGGCTTAAAAATTACAAGTTCACGCGTGTTCAGGTCATACGAATTAATTCTTAATTCTTTTGAAATGAATACTTAAACATTTCTTAATAAATATGTTTCTGTATTTGGTTCTTTTTTAAATAAAATTAAATTTGGTTTCATAAATGTAAATTTCCATTTAAAAATGCATAATTAGGATAAAATGGGGATATCTTTTGCCTTAAATTTTGACATTCGCAAAAGTGAACAAATTCGAAACTGTAAACCCGCTTGGATTTAATTAGTTCACACTACTGTGCGTGCACTGTATATAAAAATTTATAAAAAAATAAATTATTAAATTTCTCACGAAGCCGAGCTGAACCTTTTTCACAAGGTCAGTGAAATATTCTGCCCTAAGCAGAAGTGCAAAAGTCGCTTTAATTTCTTTTCTTTCTCTCTCCTCAGTTGGGATATAGAGTAACGACGACAAATCTTCATTCCAAGCTGTTCTTCTATATGCTTATTTGTTAATAAATAACTTTCATCCAGAAGGGTTCATAGCCGGGTGGTTATGCAGGGGACCTGCAGCTAGAAAGGACAAAAAAAATGAAACCATTGGCAATTGGTTTTTTTTTTTCAAGAGCCAATTTATGTGCGAACATTTGCTAAAAACAAGAACAACAACAATCAGAAAAACAAGAAAACAGCAATAGCAAAAACAGCCAGACGAATGCAATAGACACACACATACGAATATAAAGAAAGCAACAGTGTTGCGTTTTTCTCTTGATCTTATTATAACCTGCACCCGAAGGGATGAGGCCATGTTGACTCCGTGTTCCGTTTGTAACGCACTAAAGGAGGAGTGGCAGGTATAGAAAAGTATACTAGTATATTCTGGCCAGAGCCGCCCCTAAGAACGGGCAACTGGGGCAACCGCTCTGGGCCCCGCGTTTAGCCCTTACACGGTTCGGTCCATTTTCCAACTAAAACGCAAAAGTATACGAGTATACGAGATTCAAAAAGTATCGCGAATTCTGAATTCCCGCGAATTTGATGTTAAAATTTTATTCTCGAGTCCACCGTCTCTGACTTAAATATACAAAAAAAATGGGCGTGGTCCGCCCACTTGTGACAAAACGCAAGATTACAGGAAAGCGAGCGAAGCATCATAATGAAATTTAGCAGAAATATTCTCTTCCATTTAAAGCTCTCTGTTGTCGAAAATGGAAAACATCTGATTACTGCCACGTCTACTTTTAAGGTAAATATTAATGCATTCAATTTGAGAGCTGAATTTCTGAGCTTGTAGTCCGGATCTGAATCTGAAATTTCAGTGCCGCGTTTACCGTGTTGGGGAAAGTCTTCGCACCAAAAATAGGCGTGACACGCCGACTATACCATACTATATAATAAAGTGTTTGTTGAGAAAAACGTTATTGTAAATGAGTTAATAGATCAAAATTTACTATCTGTAAGTGATATGAGGTGTAGGTGAGGTAAGGTATATGATAAGGTGTAGGGCAGCGTTTCCCATACTTTCTTGACCGCGGCCCGGTACGAGATTTTAAATTTTTTTGCGACCCACCTTAAAAAAAAAACATTTATTTACAAAACAAATTCAAGTTATTTGTTTGTTTATTTCATACACAAAAATTGCAAAGTAATTATATAACAAAAACTTTATCTTCAAAAACATTATCTTCATTTAAAACTTAAAGTAAATTTAGGTAGACTTTTAATAAAGTCAATAATAAAGTAAATTTTGTTTTACATCTTTCTTTTCAATCTTTCTTTTCAATATCGACAGAAAAAGGATCTTTATTCCACATACAGCAAACCCTCCTACAACGCGACACTTCTACAACGCGTTTTCCCTGCAACGCGATTTTGTTCCTACAACGCGATTAAAAAAATTTACTTTTTAATAAAAATCACCTTTCTCGGAATGTTTAAAATTTGACGTTGGTTGTTTTGTATAAATTTATAAGTAAAAAATTAACTCCATTTTTTAATGAAATGGACTTGTTCACTTACGAACCTATCCCTTGTTCCAATAGTTCAGATTCGGATATAGCACCAGCAAAACCTTCGCAGCTTAGCCGCTTAGCAGTGATGACGAAGAATTTACATAAATAATATGCATCAAAATTTCTTTTAATATTTTAATTTTTATAAATTTCAATTTTTATTTAATTCTTAATTTTTAAAAACGTGAATTATTTTGTTTTGTTTTATTAATTTATTATAATTTTATTGAAGGATTTCTCATAAAATCTTTAATATTAATTTATTAAAGTTTCATTTTATTAATTTCAATGCAGTTTTTTATACTTTGAACCTAACCCCTTTTTTTCTATAGAGTTCATGTCTCTTACAACGCGATTTCCTACAATTTAGAATTTACAATTTTTTTACAATTTTTGCCACGACCCACACTTGGGAAACGTTGGTGTAAGATATATTAGCTTCGGCGAGGCCACATTTAACGCTCTTACTTGTTTAAATATACAAGTAATTATTTAAAACTTTTTGTATAAATAATATTAAGTTATATGTACTTTCCTTGAGATATCTGTACACCTCCTTGGGGAGGCACGCCTCACCGGTTAAGATAATTGCTCTAATATATCTTTATACTCAGCAAGCTCATATTAAAGTAGGAAAAAAGAAACTATTGCTTAATGCGGATCACTCAAAAACATTATTACCTTTTATAACATATTTTCTTATATTACATGCTATACTTGCATTTAATTGCATGTATATAAAATTGTATATTTAGTAATTGACCTACCCTACTTTAGTTATGGCCTGAGAAGTTAAATATTTAAAAATAAATATTTTTAACAAAAGATAATGTCGTTTTACTGATTTCTAAAAAAGGTATTGTAATTGTAATTGGAATTTAGAAAAATATAAATTACAACATCAAAGCTAAAATCAGTGCAATTGAATTACCAAAGCCGTGAATTTAATTGCACTGAGGAAAAATCCATGTAGCTACTAATTTCGGTAAGTATGTATATACATATGTATGTATATTCCGGTTGACTGTCAAAATCCCGGAGTGCAAAATACAGAAAAGGCAAAACCCCGAAAATTTTGTAAATCCTGAAACGATAAAATCCCGATTATTGTCTAAATCCCTAAATGAAAAAATCCCGACGCGACAGTAACCTTCTAGAACTTAGCTATTAAGATCTATAGTCGTTGGTCTTCCTCGCAGACGCACCCTAGTTGCAAAAAAACTTTGCTAGCCGAGTAAGTGTTGAACTTGTTCAGAGGCTAGCTGCACATCACAGAGGCCCTGAAGTGCACACCATCTGGCGCGATAAACGTCTTGCTATACATTCCAAAATAGGAAGCAAGAAGATTACACCATTTGTTTTACCATATGTATGTATATTCCTTTTTTCATTTTAAATTTGTGGCGGCGAGCAAATTGCAGAAGCAAGCACGTTTCCAGAAATATGCAATGTAAACAAATTCTGACGCCAGCCGGATAATTTTCATTTAAAGCCAACTATTTTTTGACTACTTTTCGATGTGAGCCGACATTAATTTATGGAGCGAAACACAATCGAGTTTGCAATATGTTAATTCAGAAAACGTCAAGATAGGGAGTATTAACTTTAGCACTAATTTGAGTCTTCCTTGAGTAAGGAGGGTAATGCACTCAGCAGAGGAGCGGAGGTTACGGAGCGTGCAATAAGCTTTGCAAATTATATATATATAGAACTAAGGTAAATCCCGAGATTTAATGCCTTGGAGACAAATTCAAGCTTGGTGCTGCCCAAAAATATTGGCAGGAGACAATGGAAGTCGAGAGTATTTTTAAAAAGTGGCAACATATTTTGTACATATAAATAATCAAATAAATGAAATGAAATGAAGATGTCGTTTTACTAATTTCTCAAAAAGCTCAAGACAATTTTATTTTCAATTTAAGAAAATACGAAATATAAAATCAAAACTGAAATCAGTGCAATTAAATTACCATTGCCGTGAATTTAATTACTCTGAGAAAAGGTCAAGTAGCTACCAAGTTCGGTAAGTATATAACATACAAACATATTATTTGTAAAGACTTTATTTTTACTCGTAGATTGTTTAAAGCCAATTTAATTATTGTTGAATTTATAATTTCGGGGTTTTGGCACAGAAAAAACGTGATTTCCATAAGATGAGTGAATGATTAATCCTCAATGCCGACTTCTTAAAATTCGATGACGTTTTGTCTAGTTTTTCGTTCAGTTTTTCCCGGATTGCCATCTCACGATGAAGATTGTACATGTCGCCCCAATGCTGTAACCAGCATGATGTGCAGTTTTCTGCCTTGGATGGTTTTACCTAAAGGAACTAAGGAGAAATGATAACAGAATAAGTGCGTGCATGGTACTTGCAAGAAAATTAGGTATCTGGGTTTCCTGCTTTGTATACAGGAATTGCTAAACGAAAAATTTTGGAAACCGAGCGCTTATAGCTCCCATTTTTAGTTCGGACGCTTACCACACGCACAAGTTCATCATCTCCGGGGTGCAGTTCGGTAATTTTGGCTAACAATCATTGCTCAGAAAGAAGTCGGTCATCTTTAATTAAAACTAATTTATTTAGTTTGAGATTCGGTTCTATAGAGATCCTGGCACATTCCTCTTCGACCGATAAATCGTTGCAAATCTCACAGGAAGTATTCAGTGGTCATGCCCGTAACTGCTTCCAAGTGAACTGCTTTAGAGGTGAGGCAAATAAAAATCATTATGTATCCTTTGTATACACTCTGCCACGATATTTGGAAGCTTTCAGTTCGATTGCTTCTGTGTAATCTAAACCTGTTGCTAAAAACGCTCTGTTTGGTAGGTTTATACGATGTGTTGGTAGATTTCCCATCAGCTGCGTAGAAATCTGTGGCTTATATCGATAGCATACAACACACCGTTTGAGATGATGTCTCACTGTATTTCAGGCGTTCAAAATCCAGACGTTCAAAATCATGTTGCCAGATATGAGTGATAATGAGTGTACACCTCCATAAATGGTATTTAAATCAGAATTATTAATCACCAGGTTTGTGAAATGGTGATCATTGGGCAAAATCATATGGTGTTTTTAACGGTAAAGACGGCGCAGTAGTCAACCACACATAAGTAGCATCTGCCCATTGTCCAAAAGTTACTTAATTTGCTATGTTACTTCTTTAACAAACGTGGCTTGTTGAAGTAACCGTACGATTCTAAATAAACTTTGTTGCAGTTCATTAATAGTGATTCGATTCAGTGATTCGATTTGTTCTGTTGCCAGCAAAGCCGTTATCCGTAGTAACTTATTAAATAATGAATATCTGAAATAGTGTGTTACTTTTCCCGACATTTTTTGACTCCCGGGATTCGGGATTGGAAAAAGTTGTTTCCCGGGAATTTCCCGGGTCCCGGAATTTCATTGCTTTTAAATTCTATAAAAAAATTTTAAATTCTTTTTTGTTTAAAATTACAAAACAAATCATATATGTATGTTTATTTGAATTTTATTAAGTAGAATAATATATTCTATTTTATTAATAGAATACCAAAAATAAAAAAACTCAAATTTAATAATAAAAATTCAAAATTAATAACAAAACAAAAAAATTATGGAACACAGTAGGTTTTAGTTAAGTGTTAGTTTATATAATATCAGACATTTTATATTGAATATACTTCAATTTATATATAATAAATCATATTAAATAATCAAATACAAATTTATTTTTTTTTATCAATTCTCATAAAATAATTTTTAAGGATTAATTCATTAATTGACTGGTCGGTTAAATTTGATCGTTTTTTGGAGCAAAAATTTGACGAAGTAGAAAACACTCGTTCGCTCTCCGTAGACGTTGGTTGAATAGAATCAGGAGCGTTAAATAATTTTTCCAAATTTGGTGTCATCTTACCAGTCCCTTCAAACAACAACATTTCCTTCCTCAATATTTGGTTGAAGTTCATAGTAGTAATAGTGGGAGCAGGCACACAATTTTTTTTCGATTCTTCAATTGCAAGTTTTAATCTTCTTTTTTAATCTTCTTCTGTTTCTGTATTCGATTTCGATATGATATCGAAGGTAGTAACAATTTCATTTTCATTATCATTTAAATTTTCATTTTCTCTTTCTAATTCTACTGTTTCTACATCTTGTCCCGTTTGATTTTCATTATTAAAAAGTCTGATGAAGAATTCTTCTGCTAATCGTTTTATAATTTTTTTTGAAGTTTTTGGGAAGTTAACATTTATAGTAAGGTCTTGTGAAAAAAAATTTGGATTTTGAAAATATTTAAGTAATGAAATCAAATCTGGGTCTCTTCTTTCTTTTACTCTTGTTTTGATTGCTTCTAATAGTTCGTTAGAAATATTTGAACTATTTTCTTTCAAAGAATCATAAAGAAATTTTAATATACCTTCGCTAATTAGGAGATTAGCATCTCGTCTTCCCAAAGCCTCAACCGCTAGCTTTATTGGTCTTAATGCATCCACCAATTCACGAATTGTTGTCATATAATCGTCGTTTAAATAATTTGAGCAATTTAAATCTCTTAAAGCTTTTTTAATACTGTCGTATAGTTTGATAAATCGTTCTAACATAACTACTATGCTATTCCACCTAACTTTAAAGTCAAGTATTAAATTTAATTCTTTTCCATGTTGAATTTTTACATAATTTTGTAAAATTGATTTTTCACTGGTGAGAATCTAAATAATTTGACTACTTTTCGAACGCTTTTTACAATTTCTTCGAGATCATAACGTAATACTGGAGTTTCATTTGATTCTGATATAAGTGAAGAGCATGAAAGTTTATCTGAATCAGAACAATTATTATCACTATCATTGGGACTGGAATCACCAGTTAATTGAGTTTCATTATTATTTTCGGTCTTCTTTTTGTAAATAATATCAAGTACAGCCAAATGAATTCCGTGATTGTAACACAACTGATGATAATATTCTGATATTCGTCCAAATTTTAGCATAACAGCTGCTCCATCAGTTGTTGACGCGACGATATCATTTTGTGATAGACCAAATTCGGTAACCTTTTTAGCAACTAGGCTAACAGCCACTTTAGCAGAGCAACTGCCATCAATTTTGATGAGACCTAAATGTATTATGTCTCCACTGAAGAAATGTATGTTAACATTCATGTATCTTCGATTTCTCAAACTTGACCACTCATCTAAAGTAAGGGAAAATCGAGTTCCGTTTTTTTGTAGTTTCCCAATTTCATCAATAACTACTTTTTTTGCAAATTCAAAATAGTTATGAATTAAATTCATAACATTTTTCCTATCTTTAGGTAAATTGAAATTTCGGGAGCTTAGAGACTGCCGAATGAATTGACTGTTACAGATAGCATTTATAGTCAATCCATCCAATGCAGCTAGTCTTGCAACAATTTCCGACAACGACTGTCTGTTGGCGTAACTAAGAATCGATGGCTGCTGTTGAACTATTTTGTTTGGCACAATTTCATCTTCTTGATATTTTCTTTTATTAAGATTAAGATTGTGCAACGAAAGTAAATGACGACCCATGCCACTAGTCGATGATCCTTTACAACTGATTTGTTTTTCACAATTGTTGCACTTTGCATATTCATTGTTAATCTTTGAAAAATATTTCCACACTTCAGCAACTTTCACTTTCTCATCTTTGTTATTGGGCATGCTTTGAAATGAAAAAGTTTTTTGTAACCCTATAATTTTAATATGAAAAAAGAATAATTATACCTTACCTGTAAGCTTCCATTGAAATTTTAAAAGTCAGGTGTAAAATGTCAGGTGTTAATTGTCTTGTCATTTGTCAAATATCAATAAGAAAATATCAAAATCAGTGATGCCAATTTGTATTTTTAGCAAAATTTTGTGCGAAATTAGAAATTTAATTAGATTTTTTCCAGATGTGAATAAATGTTATCACAAAGAGAATCCCGAGAAAAAATTTCTAAATTCCCGGGATTCGGGAAATGTAAAACTAAGTACTTTCCCGGGAAATTTTTCCCGGGAAATCCCGGGAGTAACACACTAATCTGAAAGTTATAGACGTTTGCGAAACTGTAAAATTTATGTATAACCGTCGTGTCTCTTCTTCAACTGCTTCTTTATTAAGGCCTTCTATATGGAGCTTCTGCCATTCAAAGTGTGGTCTGCAGGATTCTCTGCTGTGGCTACATGTCACCAATTCGTTGGTTTGATAACTGAAATGATTTTGCTTACTTGATTGGCTACATACAATTTCCATTTGTTAATGTCTCCTGGAATCCAATGTAGTACAATTGTAGTGTCTGTCCAATAGAAAACAGGAACTTCATAAAATAGGCCGCGCATGTTGTGCCGAAACTCTTCTGTTAAAGCAGTAGCGAGTACCGCACCGCACAACTCTATTCGAGGACGTTTATTGAAGCGGATGTGTACTTCTCAGGGCGCCCGTAATTCACAATCCAGCTAGCCTCTGAACACTATCTAGTTTATCGGCATAAGTCTTCTTTGTCGTGGCAGGCCACCACACAAAAGCACCTTGAAGTAATATCGGCCGGACCACTGCTGTGTAGACCCAATACATTAGAGAGGGAGAGAGGCCCTATGACTTGCCCACCATGTTCTTGCATGCATAGAGGGCATGCATACATAGAGGGCCACTGACGCCTTCTTCACTCTCTCTTCAATATTAGCCTTCTACGTTAGCTTGTTGTCCAGTACTACTCCTAGGTATTTGGTGCTGCTTTTTGCTGTCAGTCTTTGTCGTCCCAACATTGGAGGATTCCAAGTTGGAATCTTTTTTCTGGTATAGAGTATTTTCTGGTATAGAGAACAAGTTCCGTCTTTTCCCGATTAACACTGAGACCTACTTTATTTGCCCATGCATGAATCTCCCTTAACGTGCTTTATATTATTGAGATAATCGTGTCTAAAGATTGTCCAGTGATGATAACGGCTATGTCTTCAGCGCAGGCCGATAGGTTCCAAAGGGGGACGGATAGGACGCCACCTTGCGGTATTCCTCGGTTTAGAGGATTTATATAAATTTATAAAAAAAATTTTAAAGAAATATAAAAAATTCTTAGAATTTTTTTTATTTAGTATGATTTCTCGCCGATTATATAAAATAACTGATTATAATAATTAACCTCAACATAAATTTAAAAAATAATTCACTTATATCTCATAGTATCATTCCGGACATGTTAAATTTACATTTATTTCTCTGATATGCAATTAGTTAACATCTCCAAGAACTATTTCGTTTCGAGGAACTTTTTAGCTCTTGGAACTATTTCGATCCAGAAACTGTTTAGCTTATGAACTGTTTACTTTTGGGGACTGTTTCCCTGTTGTGACACGTGCATCACCTTGTTGTTGTTTCTAAGCCAAATATTAGCAATTCTAAAAACAATGAACTTTTTAGCATTTAGTTAAGAATGTATAATAAATATAATAAAAACAGTGAATTTCTTTATAATTTAATAAATCGTTTTTTATAAACCTTGTATGTGTCATATTATTAATTTTGTTGAATTAGTATGTTAATATATTTCAAGAACAAATATTTAAAAATCCCGGGATCCCGGGACTAGGTAAATGCAATCCCGAAATCCAGGGATTGAAAATATAGCGCGGGATTGCCAAGCCCATCCTAATGCTGATCATTTATTGTCTTTTCCGACTCTTCGAGTGTTTCAAATCTCTTTTAGAATAATTTTTGCAACAACTGTTATTGGTGTTAAGAATCCCAGGAGGTCAAACAAGCACGCTATTGTGGAAAGCTAAGCTCTCTTGGTGACGGTTGGTGATTTTTAATGTAAATGCCCTAAACACAACAAGAACTGCAACTGCGAACTGCAACTGCAAATACGGTCAAGCTCTGTCCGAGAAACACAACCATAACGGCAACTGCAACAACAAATACACAAGGAGGAAAAACAAGAACAACTACAACAATACGGAATACGCAAAATGCAGTTGTCAAAATTAAAATTAGCTCGACTGCGAACTGCAAGAATCAAAACTGCAAAGGCCCATGTAAATTTTGACAGTTAAAAAATGCAGTTCGCAGTTGCAGTTCTTTGTTGTGTTTAGGGCAAAAGGCATCAATGTTAAGTTGCCAATATAAACCAAGCGTTTTGACAGTCTGGTTTGCTACAGGAATAGACTGAAGTTAGTGCGGTGTGTTACTCCATTCCAGTTGAGCTCAATGCTCCGATAAGCTGATCTCGCTTTAATAATGTCGCTTCAATTGAATTATTCCCACCTTGGACATCATCCACATAAATTTCATGTTTCGTTAACTATCGTTGGCGAGTTCATGTAGTGCTCTATATGGTGCCCTTATCGCTCTATATGGTGCCGAAGCCGTGCCAAAGGTTACAGTTGTGAGACAGTACTCCTGAGTCTTGCCCTCATTATTTCGCCACAAGATTCGTGGATATTGGGCACCATCTAGACGCCTGTCTATGAAGCGATATATTTTCTGTATGTCGGCTAAAAATTCGTATTTATGCAAACGCTAGTTCAATATGACGCCTGCTAAATCATTTTGTAAAGGTCGTTGGACACATAAGATATCATTGAGTGACCGTCCATTAGAGGTCTTCGCTGATGCGTCATATACTATACGCATGTTTACAACAGCGTGATGTGAAAGAACACATGCAGTTGTTGTTGGCGTGCTGGATGCTGTGAAAGTGCGATGTTGCCTTTCACTGGTAATAGCTGGAGTGATTTGGTTTAGCTGAAAATAAATTTTAATGCCCTCAACATATTGTTGATGTAAAGGGTGGGTGACCGTCCATTAGAGGTCTTCGCTGATGCGTCATATACTATACGAATGTTTACAACAGCGTGATGTGAAAGAACACATGCAGTTGTTGTTGGCGTGCTGGATGCTGTGAAAGTGCGATGTTGCCTTTCACTGGTAATAGCTGGAGTGATTTGGTTTAGCTGAAAATAAATTTTAATGCCCTCAACATATTGTTGATGTAAAGGGTGGGCAAATTTGAGGTTAGGAAGTTAAGCCAATTTACACACAAAAAAACACTTTTTTTGACAAATTCAGTTTTAATGATACCAATATAAATTAGAAGTATGGGAATTAATAATGGAATATGATATCGGGCAAATGTCCACCTCTAGCTCGTCGGCAGACGTCCGCTCTTTTCACAAAACTTTGAACCACATTTTGCAACAAAGCTTCGCTTATCTCGTCAATTCAGCGGCGAATTTCATCTTTCAAAGCGTCAGTTGTTTGTAGTTTGTTCAGGTAAACCCGGTCTTTCAAATTGCCCCAGAGAAAATAATTTAGCGGCGGTAAATCACAAGAACGAGGCGGCCAATTGATATCGCCAAATCGAGAAATTACGAGACCAAGAAATTTTTAATCCAATAACTGAATTGTTCGGCCGACTGTGTGGCTCTGGCGCCTTCCTGCTGAAACCAAAGGTCACTGATGTCAACATTAGCCAATTTTGGTCACAAAAAATCGGCTACCATGGTTTGGTAGCGCTGAGAATTTACGGTGACGGCGTTTCCTTGCTCATTTTTGAAAAAATACAGGCCGATGATGCCGCCTGACCACAAACCGCACAATACGGTCACTTTCTTTGGATGTAATGGTTTTTCGACGACTCTTTGTGGATTTTATGAGCCCCAAAACCGGGTAATTGAAAATAGGCCTCATCACTAAAGATGATTTTGTTGAAAAATGCGTTGTTTTCGTAAAGTTTTTCAAACGGCTAATTTACAAACGTTCGACACAAACAATGGCCGGCCGGCGTTCCACGTTTAAAATTTCCCAAGCTTTACCAAATAAATGTCAAAGGATGACAGCACAATTCTTTACATTTCATTATTTGACAGCCAATTTACTTCCTAACCTCAAATTTACCCACCCTTTAGTTCTTTGTTGTTTTACAACCGACGTTCAAGCTGCTAAAATCTGTTTAAAGCGATTTCTCTTGAGTTACCTGAATTTTGATATGGATCATATATTGATTTGAGAGAAAACCATTGGCTTGTCTCAAGTGAGTTCTACAAAAATACTCTTCACACCACAGCTCTTGCGATCACAAAGGCTTTTCCAATGGGACCTGTTCAGATTCGTAAAACTTATTGACTAATGTCTCTAATTCTATGGTGCTATGATGACAAGCAGCAATGCATGCTTGCCGAGATTTTTTGAGCAACTGGCTCATCATGTGCACCTATTCGAAATTCTGGTTGAAGGATACTCGCCAACATGTCAGCACCCAGTAACAAGTCGATTCTTTTTGGTTGATAAGTAAGTGCAGCCACTCATCACCATCAATTTGATGTTTTGGTAAATTTTAAAATTTATTGCCAGATGATTCAACACGTATGAATTATGGATGTTCGTAGTGAAATTTGAGTTATAGTACAAGCCAAGGGTGTAAATTACCACAAATTTACAAGTGTTCATGGCAGTGGAACTTACTCCGTATATTTCAGCGGAGGTTAGTTGTAGTTTTAACCCCAAATTTTGAATAGCATGTTCTGAGATGAGAGCACCTTCCGAGCCTGGATCAATAACCGCATGTACCATTAATAAATGACCAGTATTGTCATTGCAAATTATTATGCGAGCCGTTGCGAGTAAGATTTGTTTGAATGAACATCCTTTAGGTATTCCTGAATACACGGAAGCATTAGTGGCCAAGGTGGCATAAGCGTTTGTTAATCGCTTTGGAATGAATTCAGGAGCTGATGTGGATGCTTCATCAAGGAGTGTGGTTGTACGACCACCTGGCGGTAAAAATGGCAAATTTGAATTAGTTGGAGTGGATGGTTGTGAGGCAGTGCCAGCTCGAGTAAGATTGGTTGCCACAGGAAAGTGTAGTATTAGCAAAGAATATACAGTACATAGAAGGCGCATGACGAAAATGTTTCAATTTTTCGTAGAAGACGCGGTCGGTCGGTAGGCAAAGGGGTACTAGCAACATGTATTCGTTTTCGACACAGGCAATACACACGACAAGTATTGTGGCAAATCGTGGCCCGAGTCGTGGCTCTTGCCATTCATTGAATTGCTTCTCTTCCCTCTTCGTTTCTGTTCCACAACATTTGCTTATTAGCAAAGAATAGCCACGAACAGGCACACACATACGAAACACATGCTATGCAAAAAGCAGGCCATTTGAACGATTTCTTTCTTCGTCCATCGCCGAGCCAAATGCATTTCATGTGCATTTATTTCTTACCCTTTCGTTTCGTCGCTTTTGACAAATACAGTTGCTTGCTGCTTGTGTTGGGTAATTTTATACGTCTGTGTTTGCTTTGGTCGCGTGTTGGCAAGGTTGTCGGCGCTTGCGGCCGAAGCTAGAAATTTTTGCAATTTAAAATTGAAAAGCCATTTCAGGATTTCTTAAGTTACGCGATATGAGAAATTGGAAATGAAAATAATTGTAAAATTTTTTTTAGATTAACCAAATAATTTTTCTGAAAATTTTTAACAGTTTACAAGCAATAAATATAAATACACAAATATATTTAATTTTATTAATTTAGTAAATATGGCGTATTTATTAATTTTATTAATTTTTAAACTTAATTTTTCAAAACAATTTTTAAATTTATTTATAATAAATACTATAAATATTTTATTTGTAAGCTTACTTTTTTAAATTTCAACATTTTCTATATGTATGAACATTTTGTAAAATACTTTATTAAATTGGAAGTCTGAACATTTCGTATATCCCTTTTTTATTGAATTAGAAGTTTATAGTTCTAATTCTAATAGAAATATAGTTTAAATGTTCAAGTGTTTTAATTTAATAAAAAAAGGTAACTACTTTTATAAAAAATTTTTTCAATTAATTGTACCGTATACAACGCCAAGAACATACCGACATTTTTCCTCAATTTCGCAATAAGAAAAAACGCAGTTGCGCTACGTTCTTCTTATTGCTAAAAAGGAATTCTCCTCTGTCGTGTTCATCTGTTGTCGACGTCTAGCGTCGTCACCTCAGAAAACTCAAGAATACCCACACAAAGCTTATTCTACATGGTATTTTATGATTTAGTCTTTTGCATGTTTTTTTAATATAGTTTATTTACTTTATTTTATTATTTACTCTTGCATGTTTTCATAATATAGTTTATTTAATTTTGCATGGTATTTTATTATTTATATGTACATATATGTATGTATTTTTATTTATATATTTTTATACCCTACACCCGAAGGGATGAGGGTATATTCACTTTGTTCTTCCGTTTGTAACGCATTAAAGGAGGCATGGCAGGTATAGAAAAGTATATATATTCTGGCTCAGAATCACCTCCTGATTCGATTTAGCCATGTCCGTCCGTCTGTCTGTCTGTCTGTCTGTCTGTCTGTCTGTCTGTCCGTCCGTCTGTGGAAATCACGATTACAGGAGAACGAATAGAGGTATCGTCATGAAATTTGGCATGAATATTCTTTGTTATCCTACGCTGTTTGGTATTGAAAATGGGGAAAATCGGACCAGTTCCACGCCTACTTTTTATAGAAAATATGCACTCATCCGTGCTTTTAGCTCAATTTCTTGGCTTGTAGACCGAATTTTCAGGTAAAATTTTATTTCCGAGTTCACCATCTTAGACTAAAATATGTTTTTTAAAATGGGCGTGACACTTATATACTATACCACATAATAAGGTGTTTTGTAGGAAAAACGGGGTTGTAGATGAGTTAATATATCAAAATTTGCTCCCTGTAAATTTAAAAAAGTAGGTGTCACCCGCCCACTTTTTATCACTTCGACAGATGCGGGTGTAGGGTATATGAGCTTCGGCCAGGCCGAAGATAACGCTCTTACTTGTTTATATTTAGAATTTTATTTGCAAAGAGCAGCGAATAAAACAATATTGAGAAAACCCAAAACTTTTTATAGTATTTATAACAACGCTTTAGTTATTATAGCGAAAAATAAGAAAAATGTACAAAATATACGAAATTATGTCTTAAATTACAAAAAATTAATTCCAACGATATTTTTTATAACTACTCCCGCACCCAGTTTTGAACCCAGGCCTTTTACTTGCGAGCAATCTACTCTAACCACTAGGCTATCGTGCCCTATGAAAAAATGGCTTCACACACCATAGATAAAGGCGAAATTACTACCGGCTTTGATGCTAATAACCGAAGCTGCCGTAAAATCCATGATGATGCGTACGAAGAATGTTGCGCAACATGGACGTATGGCTACCACCAAAGAATATGTAATAAAATTTCGAGCTGCGTCCGCAAGCGCCGACAACCTTGCCAACACACGACCAAAGCAAACACAGACGTATAAAATTACCCAACACAAGCAACCAACAACTGTGCTTTGTCAAAAGCAACGAAACGAAAGGGTAAGAAATGCATTGGGCTCGGACCATAAAAGAAGAAATAATAATAAGCAATCAAATGTTGGAAAGGGGAACGAAGAGAGAAGAGAAGAAATGCACGAGAAATTATCGAGCTCGGGCCACAATACTTGTCGTGTGTATTGCCTACTTCCAAAAAGGATAAATGTTGCTAGTACCCCTTTGCCAACCAACCGACCGCATATGTTGCGAAAAATTGAAACATTTTCGTCATGCGCCTTCTATGTACTGTATATTCTTTGATTGTATAGAAGGCGCATCTCATACAAATTTTTGAACGAAAAATTTTGTTCTGTGGGTCGTACCAAAGAATATACAATATACATATATATTTATATATTTATTTATAAAATATTTGAAGTATGTATGTATTTATTAAAAAGAATTAAAAAATTATTTTGAAAAATTAAATTCCAAAAATTAATAAATACAAGTATTTATTGCTCGTAGTCTTTTAAATATTTTCCTAAAATATTATCTCGTTAATCCTTATTAAAAGCTTAAATATTAAAAATTTTTAAGCTTACTTTTTTAAATTTGAACTCTTTCTATATGTATGAACATGAACTAGTTTATCGTTACCCCAATTGTTCACTAATTTTTTTAAAAAAAGTGAACAACTAGGATTAAATTCGGCTACATTTAACAAAAATTATATTAATCCATTGTACCGAATAGAACGCACCGAACATGCCGACATTTTCCCCCAATTTTTTAATGAGGAAAAACGCAGTTCGCTACGTTCTTCTTATTGCTAAAAAGGCATTCGTCTCCGTCGTTTTTATCTATTGTCGACGTCTAGCGTCGTCAACTCAGAGCTCACAAAGCTCATTCTACATGCGATGACACACAGACGCTAAAAGACACAAAAAAATTCCATTCAAAATTTTTCTACACATCGTTAGTAAAAAAAAAGAACACCTGGGCATGGAGACAATAAATAACAAGATAAATGTAAAAAAATTGCGAAATTATTCTTAAATTGAAAAAATAAATTTGAACGATTTTCTTTTCCGAACCCAGGTTCGAACTCAGGCCTTTTTGCACGCGAGTAAGCTATTCTAGCCTCTAGGCTACCAAGCCCTATAAGCGGCAATTGGTTTTTCAGTAACAAGTTCCCATCCCCATCGTTTGCCGAAAAACGAGAAAATACGATAGCAATGGAAAGTTAACACGAACACAAGAAATTGAGTAAAAATTGAGCGAAAAAGACAATGTGTAGAAACAATGTTTATAAACTTGGTACGACCCACAGAACAAAATTTTTCGTTCAAAAATTTGTATGAGATGCGCCTTCTATACAATACATATTCTTTGGTCGTACCGGTACGACCCAAGTTTATAAACATTGTTTCTACACATTGTCTTTTTCGCTCAATTTTTACTCAATTTCTTGTGGTCATGTTAACTTTCCATTTCTATCGTATTTTCTCGTTTTTCGGCAAACGATGGCCGCAGTGAACTTCTAACTGAAAAACCAGCAATCGTTTATAAGGCTTGGTAGCCTAGTGGATAGAGTAGGTTACTGACGAGTAGAAAGGCCTGAGTTCGAACCTGGATGCGGGAATGTTTTTAAAAATGTCTTTGTAATATTTATTTTTTCAATTTAAGGCATTTTCAATTTTTTACATTTTTCTTGTTATTCTCGTCTCCATGCCAGGTGTTCTTTTTTTGGGTAACGATGTGTACAATAATTTGGAATGCATGCGTTTGTATCATTTAGCGTCTGTGTGTCATCGCATGTAGAATAAGCTTTGCGTGGCTATTCTTGAGTTCTCAGAGTTGACGACGCTGAGTTGACGACGTCGAAAATAAATGAAAACGACAGAGAAGAATGCCTTTTTAGCAATAAGAAGAACGTAGCGCAACTGGGTTTTTTCTTATTGAAATATTAGGACAAAATGTCGGTATGTTCAGTGCATTTTATCCGGTACAATGAATTAATATAATTTTTTGTTAAACGTAAGCGAATTTAATCCTAGTTATTCATTTTTTTTTTTTAAATTAGTGGACATTTGGGATAACGATAAACTAATTCATGTCTATACATACAGAAATAGTTCAAATTTAAGAAAGTAAGCTTACAAATTTTTAATATTTAAGCTTTTAATAAGGATTAACGAGATAATATTTTAGGAAAATATTTAAAAGATTATGAGCAATAAATACTTGTATTTATTAATTTTTGGAATTTAATTTTTCAAAATAATTTTTTAATTCTTTTTAATAAATACATACATACTACAAATATTTTAAAAATATTAAAATTTTAATATAATTTTATATTAAAATATTTTTAAAATATTAAAATATTTGTAGTATTTATTAAAAAGAATTAAAAAATTACTTTGTAAAATTAAATTCCAAAAATTAATAAATACGAGTATTTACTGCTTGTAACAAATATTTTCGTAAAATATGATCTCGTTAATCCTTATAAAATTTTACAATTTTTTTTAATCCTAATTTCTCAAATCGCGTAACATACAAAAATCTTCAAATATCTTTTCAATTTGCAAAATTGAAAGTTCCAAAAATTTCTAGTTGCGGCCGCAGCCGCCGACAACCTTGACTATGACCAACACACGACCAAAGCATACGCAGACGTATAAATTTACCCAACACAAGCAGCAAACAACTGTTCGTTGTCAAAAGCGACGAAACGAAAGGGCAAGAAATTCACTTGAAATGCATTCTACTCGGGCCATGAACGAAGAAATAAGTCGTTCAAATCGCCTTCTTTTTGCTTATCATGTGTTTTGTGTGTATGTTGCAATCGAAGCACCATATAAATTGTTAATAAGCAATGCGTTTGTGGAGTGAAAAGAAGAGAGAGGGGAAGCAATTCACTTGTTGGCAAGAGTGGCAAGAGCTCGGGCCATGAAACATCATGTCCCGAGCTCGGGTCATGATATTCGTCGAGTGTGTGCCTATACTCAAAGAATACATGTTGCTAATACCCCTCCGCCTACCGACCGACCGCATCTGTTGCGAAAAATTGAAAATTTTGAGTGATGCGCCTTCTATATATTGTATATTCTTTGGTGTTAACTTTCCATTGCTATCGTATTTTCTCGTTTTTCGGCAAACGATGGGGATGGGAACTTGTTACTGAAAAACCAATCGCCGCTTATAGGGCTTTTTAGCCTAGAGGCTAGAGTAGCTTACTCGCGTGCAAAAAGGCCTGAGTTCGAACCTGGGTTCGGAAAAGAAAATCGTTCAAGTTAATTTTTTCAATTTAAGAATAATTTCGCAATTTTTTTACATTTTTCTTGTTATTTATTGTCTCCATGCCCAGGTGTTCTTCGACAATAGATAAAAACGACAGAGAAGAATGCCTTTTTAGCAATAAGAAAAACGTAGCGCAACTGCGTTTTTTCTCATTGAAATATTGGAGGAAAATGTCGGTATGTTTTGTGCGTTTTATTCGGTACAATAGATTAATATAATTTTTGTTAAATGTAGCCGAATTTAATCCTAGTTGTTCACTTTTTTTAAAAAAATTAGTGAACAATTGGGGTAACGATAAACTAGTTCATGATCATACATTCTATATGTATGAGTTCAAATTTAAGAAAGTAAGCTTACAAATTTTTTAATATTTAAGCTTTTAATGAGGATTAACGAGATAATATTTTAGGAAAATATTTAAAAGATTACGAGCAATAACTACTTGTATTTATTAATTTTTGGAATTTAATTTTTCAAAATAATTTTTTAATTCTTTTTAATAAATACATACATACATACTACAAATATTTTTAAAATATTAAAATTTTAATATAATTTCATATTAAAATATTTTTAAAGTATTAAAATATTTGTAGTATTTATTAAAAAGAATTAAAAAATTACTTTGTAAAATTAAATTTCAAAAATTAGTATATACGAGTATTTACTGCTTGTGACAAATATTTTCGTAAAATATGATCTCGTTAATCCTTATAAAATTTTAACATTTTTTGTAATCCCAATTTCTCAAATCACGTAACATACAAAAATCTTCAAATATCTTTTCAATTTGCAAAATTGAAAGTTCTAAAAATTTCTAGTTGCGGGCGCAAGCGCCGACAACCTTGCCTATGACCAACACACGACCAAAACATACACAGACGTATAAATTTACCCAACACAAGCAGCAAACAACTGTTCTTTGTCAAAAGAGACGAAACGAAAGGGCAAGAAATCAACATGAAATGCATTCTACTCGGGCCATGAACGAAGAAATAAGTCGTTCAAATCGCCTTCTTTTTGATTATCATGTGTTTTGTTTGTATGTTGCACTAGAAGCAACGAGTATAGATAGTAAAGAGATATTATGACTCAAACAGCAACAACATTATAAGCGCCATTATTAGCATAAATCACTCATAGCTCTGCCGCTCTCAATGCAGCGCTGCAAGGTGAATGTGGTGTAATTTGTACAGTGCCACATTATATCTACCATATTACCAAAGAATATACAATATATAGAAGGCGCATCACTCAAAATTTTCAATTTTTCATGACAGATGCGGTCGGTCGGTAGGCGAAGGGGTATTAGCAACATGTATTCTTTGAGTAGAGACACACACTCGACGAGTATCATGGCCCGAGCTCTTGCCTTCATGTGAATTGCTTCCCCTCTCTCTTCTTTTCACTGACCATGACCATTGCTTATTAACAATTTATATGGTGCTTCTAGTGCAACACACACACAAAACACATGAAAAGCAAAAAGCAGGCGATTTGAACGATTTCTTTCTTTATTCTTGGCCCGAGCCAAATGCCATTTCATGTGAATTTCTTGCCCTTTTGTTTCGTCGCTTATGATCAAAAATTTTGCGGCTCGGTACTTGTGTGTACGCATGTGTATGGTTTTGCTTGGTTTCGCTTTCTTTGTTGTGTGTGTTCAGCATTGGGCAACCTTGCGGCCGCAGCTGCAAATTAACAGTTAGAATTTGAGAAATAATTTCCAGATTTTTTACGCTTTACAAGAAAAAGAAAAGGAAATTAAATAAAAGAGGAATATTTTCTTATATTTAAGAAAATTATAAGAGTTTATTAAGAAGACAAAACTCCCACTGGAAAGAAGAATTTAATATTATTTTTACATATTATTATTTTGATTTTCCTCACTTTTTCCTAATTTTTTATTAAGACTACGAAAATTTCTTCAATATGCCTTGAATTAAAATAAAAAAATAATTGCAGCATTATTTTTATGGTTGTCTAAGGGTTCGAACTCATGCCTTTTTGTACGCTAGCAAGCTACCCCAGCCTCTAGGCTACCGAGCCATATAAAAATCATTGGGTTTTTAGTTAGAAGTTCTGCTGCGACCATGCCATCGTTTGCCGAAAAACGAAAAAATACGATAGCAATTCCATACTTTTTATGCTTTATGAGAAAAATTGAAATAAAAAAATAATAGCAACAGTTTTTTTATGGTTGTCCGCACCAAGGGGTCGAACTCAGGCATTTTTGCACGCGGGCAAACCAATCTAGCCTCTAGGCTACCAAGCCCTATAAGCGTCATTTGGTTTTTCAGTAAGAAGTGCGCATGCCATCGTTTGCCGAAAAACGAGAAAATACGATAGCAATGGAAAGTTAACACGACCACAAGAAATTTACTCAAAATGGAGCGAAAAAGACGATGTGTAGAAACAATGTTTATAAACTTGGGTCGTACCGGTACGACCCACAGAACAAAATTTTTCGTTCGAAAATTTGTATGAGATGCGCCTTCTATACAATACATATTCTTTGATATTACGGTTGGAATTTATACCCTACACCCGAAGGATTGAGAGTATATTCACTCTGTTCTTCCGTTTATAACGCATTAAAGGTGGCGTGTAAGGTATAGAAGAGTATATATATTCTAGAACTCAGAATCACCACCTGAGTCGATATAGCCCTGTCCGTCTAATTTCTCATCTTATATAGAATTTTAAACTAAAATTTTATTTTTTAATCCACCGTCTTAGGCTAAAATATACTCTAAAAAATGGGCGTGGTCCGCCCATTAGGTAGGGAGTTAATAGATAAAAATTTACTCCCTGTAAATAAAAAGAAAGTAAGTGTCACCCGCCCGCTCACTTTTTATCGCTTCGACTGATGCGGGTGTAGGGTATATGAGCTTCGACCAGGCCGAAGATAACGCTTTTACTTGTTTCCTATTGCTTTGGTTTGCTTTGTTTCAGAAAATTAGGGGAGGAAGGATGACAAAGGGAAGGAAGGACAAAGGGAAGGAACCGATGAATAGAGCAAACGACTGCTTGCTCTCCCCCTCTCACAATTCGCTCACCAATCACCAAAATCACTTCTCGTGTTCTATTTATAGATTTCTATACCACAAGCAGTCACGCATGCGCGTATGGGTGCTTTTACTATTGCAAGCTTGCCTTGGTCAAGAGCAAAGAGAAAAGAGAATGCACATGTACATCGTCTTATTCAATGAATTAATGAAAGTAGCATCTGTGAGAGTAAATATAAATTTGTGTATGTGCTTGCGTTGTGCAGCACTTGATATTTGGCAATTTCGTTTAGTTTTTGAATTTCGTGAAGGCTATAAAATTTTAATAAATATGTAATCTTTTGATCACTATAAAACAAAATTTTTTTTAAATTTTTACGAATTTACAAGTAATAAATATGTATTGATTTTTGGAATGCTGTATTTAAAAAAAATTTTTTTCTGTTCAAAATATAAATATTTTATTTTAAAGCCTATTTCATGCCTTTTTAATTTTAATTTCATTTTAATTGAATTTTAATTGAATTTTTTATTGAATTTTAATTTAATTTTAATTTAATTTTCATTTAATTTTAATTGAATTTTAATTTAATTTTAATTTATCTAATTTACTTGTACACATATGTATGTACATGTGTACTTCTAATAACTAAAATATCCTAATTTAAAAATGAAATCTAAAAAGCATAGAAAACACAGAAATAGCAAATAGCAAAAAAACCCAAACAGGCAAAAACTTCAGAAACTGAAAAAGCCAAATTTGCCAAAAACTCTGAGCAACAACAAATTTCACTTTTATGTAGAAAACACAATCAGAGCTGGGGAAATTCAATTCCATTCCAATTCCAAGTAAATTCCTCAGGAATTAGGACTTTGGAATTAAGTACTTTTCAAGCAAAAGGAATGGAATTGAGCGAGCCTCAATTCCTTCTGAAAGGAATTGGACTTGGAATTGAGCAAAGAAATTCCTTTCACATGGAATGGAATTATAAGTCCCAATTCCTTGGAATTGGATTTGGGATTGAAAATTTCAATTCCTTTTGAGGAATTAAGGTTGGAGGAATTGAAGTCCTTTGCTGGCGATTGAGACCTTACTGTGTGTATGATAGAGTGTAAGTTGAAGTAGAAGAAGAAGAAGACACGTAGGCAGATTTTGGCCAAAAAACTTTTATTGTTACACTTGATAGGAAATATATGATATGTATGTGATATTAATACTTAATTAAATTGATTGGGTGGCCGGTGGGTGGGGATCACCAAAGAGGTCACACGGGGGTTTTTTGACCGAAAAATTTGTATTGCACAAATCGATAGCAAATGTCGCGAAACGGATCTTGCACACAGTGGGCGGTGGGTGGGGTCACCCCAAGGGGGTCACACGGGGGTTTTTTACCAAAAAATTTTTATTGCACAAATCGATAGCAAATGTCGCGAAACGGATCTTGCACACAGTGGGCGGTGGGTGGGGTCACCCCAAAGAGGTCACACAGGGGTTTTTTGACCAAAAAATTTTTATTGCGCAGATCGATAGCAAATATCTTGAAACGGATTTTGGTGATGGTGGGCGGTGGGTGGGGCCACCCCAAAGGGGTCACACGGGGGTTTTTTGACCGAAATTTTTTTTTTGCCAATCGTTAGAAAATAACATGATGGGCGGGGTGGGGACTTATTTTTTAACACCATGACTGACTTAAAAAAATTAAATTTAATATATTTTAATATTTAAGTTTTATTTATGAATTGTTAAAAATATTGTTATATTTACACGCGCGTATTCGAATACAACGTTGTGTCAAAATTTCAAATCAATCGGTAAAGAACTTTCTAAGATTTATGGCTATGAACGAACGAACGTTTACATTTTTTTACATACATAGATTAAGATTTGTAAGTTACTTATAGAATGTGTATCTATTAAGTTAAAAATATTGTTATTTCAAATTCGATAACTAACATTCAAATTAAAAACAAAAAAAAATATAATATTGGAAGGTCCCCACCCCGCCCACCATGTTTCGTATTATTTCCTAACGATTGGTAAAAAAAATTTTTTTGGGTCAAAAAACCCCCATTTAACCTCTTTGGGGTGGTCCCTCACCGCCCACTATGTCCAAAATCCGTTTTACGACATTTGCTATCGATTGGTAAAAAAAATTTTTTTTTTAAAAAAAACCCCCGTGTAACCCCTTTGGGATGACCCCACCCACCGACCACTATGTCCAAAATCCGTTTCAATATATTTGCTATCGATCTGCGCAATAAAAATTTTTCGGTCAAAAAACCCCCGTGTGACCTCTTTGGTGAACCCAACCCACCGCCCACCCAATCAATTTAATTTAGTATTAATATCACATACATATTTCCTATCAAGTGTAACAATAAAAGTTTTTTTGTCAAAATCTGCCTACATGTCTTCTTCTTCTTCTACTTCAACTTACACTCTATCATACACACAGTAAGGTCTCAATAGCCAGCAAAGGACTTCAATTCCTCCAACCTTAATTCCTCAAAAGGAATTGAAATTTTCAATTCCAAATCCAATTCCAAGGAATTGGGACTTATAATTCCATTCCATGTGAAAGGAATTTATTTGCACAATTCCAAGTCCAATTCCTTTCAAAAGGAATTGAGGCTCACTCAATTCCATTCCCTTTGCTTGAAAAGTACTTAATTCCACAGTCCTAATTCCTTGGAATTGGAATTGAGGTGGAATTTAATTCCCAAAGGAATGAGTACTCCCCAGCTCTGAACACAATAAGCGGAATTGCATCGTTCCCTCGTCACCCGCTGTAATCCAGCAATCGATCAATCGTTTCTTTTACTTCTCATCTGGCATACGATTGCTGCTTCGGACAACTCTTCTTACGCATAATCCTTTATGAAGTAGAACAAATTCACCTCGAATTTCTCGGCTAGCATTCGCACAAGCAGCGCTATCGACTGCATTCTAATAATGGCATTTGAAAATCTGACGAGTGCCGAAAATTTTGAGTCATAATATCTCTTTACTATCTATACTCGTTGATGGATTACAGAATACACAAACAAATACATAGACGTGAGAGAGCGTTGCTGCAACGAGTATAGATAGTAAAGAGATATTATGACTCAAAATTTTCGGCACTCGTCAGACTTTCATGTGCCATTATTAGAATGCAGTCGATAGCTCTGCTAGTGCGAGTGCTAGCAGAGAAATTCGAGGTGAATTTGTTTTACTTCATAAACGATTATGCGTAAGAAGAGTTGTCCGAAGCAGCAATCGTATGCCAGATGAGGAGTAAAAGAAACGATTGATCGATTGTGGATTACAGCGGGAGACAAGGGAACGATGCAATTCCGCTTATTGTGTTTTCTACATGAAAGTGAAATTTGTTGTTGCTCAGAGTTTTTGGCAAATTTGGCTTTTTCAGTTTTTGAAGTTTTTGTCTGTTTGGGCTTTTCTGCTTTTTGCTATTTACATATGTGTTTTCTATGCTTTTGGGATTTAATTTTTAAATTAGGATATTTTAGTTATTAGAAGTACATATGTATTTCAAAATATTTTTAAAATTAATAAAAAAGGAGTTTAATTTTTAAAATATACATTTTACTTATATTTTAATTATTTTATTTTTTTAAAAAATAAAAATATTTTAAAATAAAATATTTATGTTTTAAACAGAAAAAAATTATTTTCAAATACAGAATTCCAAAAATCAATGCATATTTATTAATTGTAAATTCGTAAAGATTTTAATAAAAGTTTGTCTTATAATGATCAAAAGATTACATATTTATATAAATTTTATAGCCTTATCTTCACGAAATTCAAAAATGTCTTTGCACAACGAATTGCCAAATATAAAGCTCCACACACGCAAGCATTACACAAACAGACAAATCTTCTTGACAGCTGTCTGTTAACTTGACTGCGAGAATAGCCCTGTAAACCTATACATCGAAAAGCGGTGGCAAAATATATGTTTTCCTATCTGTAAAGCTTTAAATATGATGTGGGATCACTACGTCGAAAGACACACGAAATACTAACACTCATTAGGTCTAGCTCTAGACTTCTTGTGTGGAGAATTACGGGATACATTTTCACTGCAGCTTACGCTTATAGGATTGGCCAGGTTGCCAACGAATCCTGCAGGAAGTCTAGACAACCTGGGGAGAGAGAGCGTTTGCTCTGCCAGTCCAGTCTTGTCAGTCTTAGTCTTAGTCTAAAAAACCTTCTACCTCGTCCGAGCTGAGCTATAAAGTAGCCAGTGAATTGATTGACGACATAGTCAATCGTGCGAAATTCGGCAACGGTGGTGAACTTCCCGGAGGGTTACGAGATCCCTCGATAATGGACACTGGGGCCGCTGAGAATACCCCGGCTGGAAACAAAAACTCGTTACAGTCTTAGTCTTGGTCTTGGTCTTGGTTTCGGTCTTGGTCTTGGTCTTGGTTTCGGTCTTAGTCTTGGTCTTGGTCTTAGTTTTAGTAAAACATATGTATGTACTGGAATGCCAGCGATGATTTACGTAATATTGCAGTTTACGAAGCTACGAGACGAGATCGGTTTGATATGATAATAAGATAACTTCATTTTCAATCAAATGCATATCTGTTCACAAAGGATAAATTTTCCAAATTGCGCCCACTGAATTTACACATTCAAAAAAAATGTATGGCGAACTATACACCTTTTTTAGCAATATCGCATGATGAAGCAATGGTTGAGTATTTTGAAAAGCACGGATGCAAACAAGCAATTAGGAATAAACCTATTCGCTTTGGATATAAAATCTGGTGCCAGAATTCCGGATATCTGATTGCGTTTGATCATTACCAAAGCAAAAATTTTGAGGAAAACTACCATATGGAAGCGCAGTTTGGAAAATGTGCAGCGACGGTACTTCGTTTATTAGATAAATATCCCCCTACTAAGGCAAGGTTTCACATATATCACATATATTGTGATAATTTATTTACCACATTTCCTCTACTAAATGAGTTGAAAAAGCGAGGATACAATTGTTCTGGCACCGTAAGAGCTAATCGCTTAGGCGATAATAACTGCCTTTTGAACTAAAGAATTTTGAAAAAATATAAGAGTTTCCATTGAATGCCCCACTTTGAGACTTTGTGTAGAGTGTGTTTTACCGTACCATACGGAATAAAAAACTCTAAATAAATAAAAAAAATAATGCATTCATACATTAATGTTAAAACAACATTTTAAGGCTTAAATGTACATAAGAATAAAAAAAAATATAAAAGAAATAATAAATTCTTGATTTTTATCGCGCACAGATTTTTTTCCTTTTTGGTAAGGGATTCGCCTAGCGGCATCATATGATGCCAGCTCGTAAAGCAAAGTGTGCACCATCTATTTTTACAATATGTTATTTTTGATTCTAGGCTGATTCATCGCAAGCAATTCATCGCAAGCAATTCATCGCAAGACAAATTCATCGCTTAGCAATTCATCGCAAAAAAATTTATCGCGAGCCGCGCGATTTTCAAAATAAGTTTTTCTGCTTCGGCTCGAAATAAATTTTTTTGCGATGAATTGCTGTTACAATGAATAACGTTTCAGATGGTAATAACACAAAACTTTATTGTTAAATTGTATCCCAAATAATTTGAGATATTTGTTGAAGAAACTGCAAAAATGAGTTTTTAATATTTTTAAAATTTGTGGTTAACTTGATAATTTCTTAATTTTCGGTGGAGAATTATCAAACACTTCTCAAAATTTCCTTGTGATTAGTTGCTAATACGATGAACTGCTGTTGCGATGAATTGCTGTTGCGATAAATTGCTGTTGCGATGAATTGCTGCGGGATGAATTGCTCTTGCGATGAATTGCTGCGCGATGAATCAGCCGGGTACCTTTATTATTCATACGTAATAGTTCAGCGTAGAGTAAACTTCCAAGTTTTAAAATATTCAGATGGGTAATTCTTAATTCCGGAGAATACGGGTTAATGAAAGTCATCTCACGTGACACGTCCACTTATATATAATACCATATAATAAGGTCTTTGGTAGGAAAAGCGGTGTTGTAGATGAGTTAATAGGCAAAAATTTACTATCTGTGAATTAAATGAAAGTTGGCATAGCCTGAACACTTTTTTTCATCATTATGACAGATGCGGGTGTAGGGTATATGATCTTTGGCCAAGCCGAAGTTAACGCTCTTACTTGTTATATTTTTTTTACTCAGTGCAAGTAATGGGTGTGATGCAAAACGCTTGAATGGAAACTCGGTTGTGAAGGAATCCATAATCCGTGGCACAGGCCGAAATTTTCTGGGGAGTATGAAATAATATAGGGGGTGTTTTGTTTGCTTAGATAGAACTTACTGAAGGGTCATCATCTCAGACTCACGCTTGAATAGCGCTACCAAATTATTCAAAATTACTATAATAATTATTATAGTTATATATTATTAACTTAATTATATATTATTATTATATGTTATTATATATTATTAACTGCAATATAATATTATTATTTATATTTAATATAATTAGCATCTGTCGAACGCTGTATACGAAAGTGTGGAAGAAGATCAAAATTCATCGATTCGATCGCAGGAATTGAGGCTCTGCCCACCTACTTAGGTTAGGTTAGGTTAGGTTGGCGAGAGGGACCTTATGGGTCCTGGATATACCTGGATACCCCTGGGTCAATGGCCTATTTTGCACCTCCGTTCACGAAAGGAAGAAAGAGGAAGGGGAATGAATCAGGGCTAATGCAGCCTTTGCTTAAATAGCCTCGTGCATTTCACAAAGTTTGTAATTGCAACCCATTCATTACTACCAACATCCTTAAGGGTGGTGAATTGTGTTGAGCCTAATGTCTGCAACCTTATCTTGCCAAATGCAGGACAGGCACAAATAGTGCTCAAGCGTCTCAGGCTCCTCCAGACAGGATCTACAAATATTAGAATCCATCTTACGGAACTTCCGCAGGTGGCCTCTGAGTTCGTTTTGACCCGTCAGCCACCTACTTATTGGAAAATTTTGTGCTAAGATCTTGGCCTAGAGCAAGAAAACATGTTGTTTTATCTCAAAATTGTGTTTAGCGATAAACAATCCACAAGAGACCCTAAAGAATCCATTACATCCAGAAATATGCATATTATTTCTTCAAAAATAAGACTGTAGTTCCCGTTATAGTTAATTGAGATCGTTACCACATCATGATCAATGATTTTTGAGATATTATTTTGTCTGAACATTTATCTGGACATTGATCTGGACACGATGCGGTTTTAACAGGAACGCAACGTATGTATAAAATTAAAATTTTTGAAAATTATATTTTTAACCCCCTTTTTAATAGAACTATGGTCAAAAGCAGGGATGAGCAACGGTATTTTACAACGCTTCAGATACAAAGTTTAAAATTTTGTGAGGGCCGCATGTAACTTATGATAACAAGGGGTGGGCCATCGACTGGATTCTTTTCAAAAATGCTATAAAAAAACACCGTCTAAAATTTTTAATGGTGATTTTGTAGAAAGAATAATCCTGCCGCTTAATTGCGGATGGCAGTAGGCTATCCTGTCAACCCAATTTTGCAACACATTTCCGGTGGTTTCGGCCCTTTTTCAGCAATAGCGTTAACAATACTGTATTTAAGTGCCTGAATCGTGTGCATTAGGTACATCAATCTTTAACGACGCACTACACAAAAAGTAACTGTGTTAAATCATTGCTCCGTGGAGGCTAACTGTTCGCAATGTCGCGGCAACGCAGCATCCACTTTGGAAATAAGTTTTCAATACATATTTTGAAACGTTCTTCAAGCGTAAAGCGATTCGTTTCGTTTTTTGGAGATTATACCAAGTTTTTGCCACTTTTTTGAGCGCGAAATAGCTGTCAGAGTCAAAATAACGCGACTTAAAAAAAACCAGCCAATGGCCCAGCCTATACAAAGACAACATTTTGATCTATTAACTCATTTACAACAATGCTTTTTCCAACAAACACCTCTTTATATGGTATGGTATATTAGTGGGTGTGTCACGCCCATTCTTGAGAGTATATTTTTGTCTGAGACGGTGGACTCGGAAATAAAATGTTATCTTCGAATTCACTCTACCAGCTGAGAAATTTTGCTATAAGAATTAATTCACATTTTCTATAAAAAGGAGGCATGGTACTGGTCCGATTTTCACAATACCAATCAGCCTAGGATAACAAAGAAAATGCGGACGGACGGACAGACAGACAGACGGGCAGGGCTGAATCGACCCAGGAGGTGATTTTGAGCTAAAATATATATACTTTTTCATACCTGCCACACCTCCTTTAATGCGTAGCAAACGGAAGCACAAAGCACCCTCATCCCTTCGGTTGTAGGGTATAAAAATAATATACATATTTAATAATTGACAAAATATGTATAACATATATAAGTCGGGCTTATAATTACATCTTCTTACCAGCTCCAATTTTTTTGTCGTTTTTTTGTTGTGTTTGTGCTTCGTTCCTGACCCCAACAAGCATAAAAAAAATTGTCTCTCCCTTAAGGGCGGGGCTGGAGCCCTTTGAAATTTAAAATATAACCAGCGATATCTCCGAAACTACAAGAGATATATTGGTACTGTTAGAAAGCTTATATAAATATCATTAGTTCATGTAAAGAGACACTTCATCGAAATGTTAACAGTTTTTGAAATAAACGCAATTAAACATCTTTAGTACTATTTTTTTCCATAAAAAAATTTTTTCCGAAATAAAATGTGTAATTAATGCATGCAATTATACTTAAAATAAGAAAGTAGATAATTTAAGCTTTCTTAGAAAATTTATTTTATTAAGATCGGTGCTTTATTTAAGGAGAAAAGCGAATGATTCACTTTCAGGTGCCCAAATCCCTCGTCGCTCAAACAATCGTAGGACTGAAAAGGAAAAGGAAAAGAAAATCAAATTTTATTTTATGCAAAAACGAAATCAAATTATACCATACCTTCCAGCAATCAGAAATAATAGTTGTCTGCGGCTTTATATACTTTTTAATGTATTTAAGCAATACATCTTTGCTCCTCTCCTCCACAGAGATCAAGAAACAACGATTTGTTTCTCTTTCGATGCCACCGAAAACCCACTGACTGGCTTTCTTCCGCTTAAAAAAAGTGTTTTTTCTAAGCGACGCGATTGCTTTACACGGTACTCTTTTTTTATGGGCATTCCGGAAATATTCTGGCTATCTCCACGAAAAGTTTTCCCTTGCCTGGGTATCTGGCCGTAAGACAAATTCATGTCCATTTGGACATTTCAAATGCATTGGAATTAAATTCCAGTCCTGCAACATTTTTATAATTTCCACGGTAATAACGCCGTCGGCTTCTAATAAGATTTTTGAGCGCGACAACAACAATAGAAGAAATAACGGTAACTCCCGCCATAGCTTAAACTTTCTAAGACCCAACGTTGCATACTTTGTAAAGTCGCACTATTAAAAGACTGCAAAGTAGCAAAATTCAAAAAGGATAGTTTATACTTACGCTAAAAAATGCGTTTTCTCCGTAAAAAAAGCACTAATTCGAATGAAAAAAATTCTCTAAGTAAGCTTAAATAATCTACTTTTTTATATTAAGTGTAATTCCATCCATTACACATTTTGTTTAGAAACAAATTTTTTTATGGAAAAAAAAGTATTAAAAATTTTAAATTGCGTTTATTTCAAAAACTGTTATCATTTCAATGAAATATAAATGATATTTATATTAGCTTTCTAACGGTACCAATATAATCTTAATATCTCTTGTAGTTTCGGAGATATCGCTGGTTATATTTCAAATTTCAAAGGGCTCCAGCCCCGCCCCCAAGAGAGAGCGACAATTTTTTTTATGCTGGTTGAGGTCAGGAGCAAAGCAAAAAACACTATAAAATCGACAAAGAAATTGGGGCTGGTAAGGAGATGTAAATTTGTTCCATAAGTAGTTTTTTTGAAAGTGTAGACTTACGCCACTTTCAAAAACACTAATTTCACTAGAATTAAAAACACTAATTTTAATAAGTTCCTTTATTTTGGATATGAGCTTCTTAAGTTAATTTTTTGTTTCTTATTTTAATAATTTATCAGCAGCATTTATGAACGGCCGCGACTGCTCTCTGCATCTTACTTACTATTACTTGACTGTTCCTTCATTCGTCGGGTTTGTAGTAGACTTTGCCTTCAATATGACTGATCAATATGAATGCGACCTTCTAGAAAACGGACTTAACGAAGAGACAAAAGAGAGTCACCATGCTGCGTAGGGTTGCCATCCAACATACATATATATGTTGGATATATATGGAACAAGAACAAGCGACGGTGGCCATGTTCCTAAAATCATTTCAAATCTTAATGTCATATATTGATCTTTCGAATGAGTAACAGTATTTAATGAAAACTGAATCTTTTATGTTATTTTTTACCACATTAAGTTCTATTGGGCTTAAAAATACAGCCAATATTACCATTTCTACTTAAAAATTGCGCAATAAATGTTTTGTACTGTTAAATTTTCTGTTCGGGTATCACCCCTATGGACAATGTGCTGGGTTCAAAATTAGTTTGCATTTCTAATAAATACATAATAATTGATTTTGAAATTCTAGAAAACTTCTTGCGCTGTTTGTTTGCTTAGTTTGCTTGGGTGTCCCCCGAAAATGGTGCGCCCGGGGCTGACCTCCCCCACCGCGCTCCCATCGCTACGTCACTGCCACACCTACGTCGACTTTGGCATTTATACTTTTACAATTTCCTTTTTAACATACATATGTATGTTTGTTTATATCAAACGCGGCCCTAACTCAATTACGTTTTAGGCCGTCCTTGTACCATATATGATCTAATGCACGGGCTCTTAACCTTTTATACTTCATACCTCATCCAAAAGTGAATTTATTTTCCTCACCTCACACCTATACAAAAAACAAGAGAAAATCAAACCCAAATTTAACACTTTCTTTGTCTACATATCGAGTAAACCCAATCTAATAGAAGACTTGGCGTTTAGGTTAAACTATGACTTATTAGCTTCGTGTCGATGAGCTTGTGAGAATTTCCTTAAAAATAACCCTCTGAAGTCGCAAGTTTTACCTATTGCTAAAGGAAGTATTTATGCAAAGGATGTCCCTGATATATGTACTTGTTGATACTAAGAAATTTCAATTAGTTAGTGTTGTTTTCAATCTTGGTTTTTCATTTATTAGTAACCTAACTTGTAGAGATCACATAAGCAATGTTGTAAAGAGAGTAGAATAAAGTAGCAAAATTCAGAGCAAAATAAAGTATTGCGCAATTTGCGAATATCTGCTGAGTATATTCCGACAGAAACCAGACGCAAGCTTGTTGTTCAACTAATAACTTACTCTGAGCTTTTATACAGCAAGCTTGGTTCTTAATCTCAATTAATATTAGAACTTGCATTTATTCAGGTTACGCGTTATGTATTTAAATTACGAATTTGATCACTTAGGCCAATTGAGATTTAGTATTCTCGGCTGCGATATAATAAGCTATTTAAATGCTCCAAAACAAAACACCGAAGTATCTCTTTGGTAAGTTACAGTTTGGTCTATCTAGCAGAAGTAACATCCTTTCATACCTTACTATAGTTATGCTAATTCCACTAGATTATTCTTTATCAATGCAGCTAAATTGTAAAACTCTTAACCTATTCGGCTAAAAATGTTAACAGGAAAGACTCAGTTTCGGCATGCAGTATTTGAATATTTTTCATTTAATACTTGAATTAACATATAATTTACTTTTGCTTCCTCGTTTTTGTTCCTTTTTTTCTTTCTCTATCCTTTCTTTAGCTTCTTTCTTTATGGCCGCACGAGTATAACGTTTATTTTGCAAAACTTATAAAAATTGAAATATATATAGTATTTGTATTATATTATATATATAGTAGAAATCGATTATAACGACACCGCTTAAACATTTCAAGATCCCGTTTCAGCTTCCATATAAATGCATGCTTTCCACAACCGGTTATAACAACAATCCCTTATAACGAAATATTGGTTATTACGTCCTTTTTTTCCCAAATATTTGGTTCATATATCGGATATTGCGTCCATTTTCTTCGTTTGCTTTGTCAGTTGATAATACCGTTAAGAACTTCCGTTACATGTTTTTACGTTTTGCATGCTTATCATAATAAGAAAATATTTTGGGGTGAGCGTCAAATTTTTAGTGCATTGAGAAATAATTGCCCAGCATTATTTCGGTGTTTTCATTTAAAAATCGCATTAACTTAACAATGTCTCAGAAAAAGAGAGCATCAATGAATATTGAACACAAGGCGCATATCATCTGCAGACTTGAAAGCGGTGAGTGCAACGCAGACCTTGCAAAGGAGTTCGGTGTGAGCCACTCCACAATTTCTACAATTTGGAAGAATCGCGATCAAATAAAAGGAATTTTTGAACAAAATTCATTTCGTGTTAAACGCGTTCGATCCTCTAAATATGGCCAAATAGGTAATGCTTTGCTTAAATGGTTTATAAATTGACCCCTTCTTCAGCTAAAGGCCAACAAATTTGCAGTAATATTTTTTTGCATCATATTTTTTATATGATTGCTGAGTTAATACAAATACATATGTATATGATAAATATAAATGATTGTTGTTCTTTTTTATACCCTACACCCGAAGGGATGAGGGTATATTCACTTTGCGCTTCCGTTTGTAACGCATTAAAGGAGGCGTGGCAGGTATAGAAAAGTATATATATTCTGGATCAGAATCATCTCCTGAGTCGATTTAGCCCTGTCCGTCCGTCTGTCTGTCTGTCTGTCCGTCTGTCTGTGGAAATCACGATTACAGGAGAACGAATGGAGGTATCATCATGAAATTTGGTACGAATATTCTTTGTTATCCTACGCTGTTTGGTATTGAAAATGGGGAAAATGGGACCAGTGCCACGCCTACTTTTTATAGAAAATATGCACTCATCCGTGCTTATAGCTTAATTTCTTAGCTTGTAGACCGAATTTTCAGCTAAAATTTTATTTCCGAGTCCACCATCTTAGACTAAAATATATACTAAAAAATGGGCCTGACACGCCCACTTATATACTATACCATATAATGAGGTGTTTAGTACGAAAAACGGTGTTGTAGATGAGTTAATAGAAAAAAATGTACTCCCTGTAAATTTAAAAAAAGTAGGTGTCACACGCCCACTTTTTATCACTTTGACAGATGCGGGTGTAGGGTATATGAGCTTCGGCCAGGCCGAAGATAACGCTCTTACTTGTTTGTGTTTATATTCATTTTAAGCATTTTTGTACCACTACTTGTCGTTATAACCGATTTCTACTGTATTTGTATTTAAAATTACTTAGTATAACAATCTGTACTAAAAAACTTTTGTTATTTTCTTATTATACATAAAAATTATTAAATAAATGAAATGAAATGAAGATGTCGTTTTACTAATTTCTCAAAAAGCTCATTGCAGTTTTAATTTCAATTTACAATAATATAAAATATAACATCAAAACTGAAATCAGTGCAGTGATATTACCGTTGCAGTGAATTTAATTACTCTGAGAGAAGGTCAAGAAGCTACCAAGTCCGGTGAGTATATAATACCTACATTAGGGCGGTGCTTATTTTTCAACTTCCGATCTTTTCTGGTTTCACCCTTTTTAATTATAACACGTAATAAAACAAGTAAGAGCGTTATCTTCGGCCTAGCCGAAGGTCATATACCCTACACCCGCATCTGTCGAAGTGATAAAAAGTGGGCGGGTGATACCTACTTTTTTCTAATTTACAGGGAGCACATTTTGATCTATTAACTCATCTACAAAATCGCTTTTCCTACCAAACACCTTATTATATGGTATAGTATATAAGTGGGCGTGTCACGCCCATTTTTGGGAATATATTTAAGTCTAAGATCGTGGACTCGGAAATAAAATTTTAGCTGAAAATTCGGTCTACAAGGTGAGAAATAGAGCTAAAAGCACGGATGAGTGCATATTTTCTATAAAAAGTAGGCGTGGCACTGGTCCGATTTTCTGGTCCATTTTCAATACCAAACAGCGTAGGATAATAAAGAATATTCATGCCAAATTTCATGACGATACCTCTATTCGTTCTCCTGTAATCGTGATTTCCACAGACGGACGGACAGACAGACAGACAGACAGACAGACAGACAGACAGACGGACGGACATGGCTAAATCGAATCAGGAGGTGATTCTGAGCCAGAATATATATACTTTTCTATACCTGCCACGCCTTCTTTAATGCGTTACAAACGGAAGAACAAAGTGAATATACCCTCATCCCTTCGGGTGGGGAGACAGTCAAAATCCCGAATTACAAAATCCCGAAACGACAAAATCCCGAAAAATTTTAAAATCCCGAAACGACAAAATCCCGATGCGACAAAATCCCGAAACGACAAAATCCCGAAAAATTTTTAATACCGAAATGAGAAATCCCGAAAATCACGACATAAAATTTTAAATTAATAAAGAAATGACATTTGAGTCACAATTTTTTCCAATTCGAAGTACGCGCCTACTTGCCTTTTTTTATAATGGCAGAAAAGCAAAGTTGTAATATCGAGAGAATTTTGTTGTCTGAAGGTTATAATCTACAATATGCAAAAAACTTCACATGACCGTGAGGATTCTGCTGATTGAGGGTTATGATCCCTGCCGCAGCCGAAGGCTGCCAATACGCGGAAAAACCTGTATGCAAAAAACTTCAAATAACCGTGAGGATTCTGCTGATTGAGGGTTATGATTCCTGCCGCGGCCGAAGGCTGTCAATACGCGGAAAAACCTGTATGCAAAAAACTTCACATGACCGTGAGGATTCTGCTGATTGAGGGTTATGATCCCTGCCGCAGCCGAAGGCTGCCAAAACGCGGAAAAACCTGTATGCAAAAACCTCATATTACCGAGAGGGCTCTGCTAAAATTTTTGTAATTTTTTTTTTTAAATAAATTTAGTGGCTAAATTAAAGTTTGCTAGTGGTTTTAAAATATTCAAGAAGATGGAGAATACCGAAAAAAACTAGTTTTGTAATTTCGGGATTTTGTTATTTCGGGATTTTGTCGTTTCGGGATTTTGTCATTTCGGGATTTTGTCGTTCGGGATTTTGTCGTTCGGGATTTTGTCGTTCGGGATTTTGTCTTTCGGGATTTCGTTACCAACCCCTTCGGGTGTAGGGTATAAAAATGATACGTACCAATTTTCAGCGAAATCGGCTAACGGGAACCCGTGCCGCATTTAAGGAAAAGTTTGAAAATTTAACCACGGCATAAGTGTACCGTAACTGTAACTACACTTAGTGCCATTGACAACAGCAAGTGTTTCTATTTTAGTTCTTGCTGGGAATTCAAAAAAATAATAAACATTTCATTTTGTAAGTACTAGAAGACTATCGGCGGTGTTATCCCGATGCGACTAAAATCAACCTTAATAAAAGTCGGCATGTATCGACATATGTATGTATGTATATTTAAGGCGTTCCGTATAAGATGCATCAAAAGCTTAGGACGTGTAAGTTGAGTCGAGACAAGGAAAAAGTCGTATTAGGGGGAGGGGCAATTTTCACCAATTCAGACGCAGGAGGGGTTTTTCTAAAAACACAACTTCAAATAATTAAAGTCTCAAAAATAAACGGGAACACTTTTATCATTCCTGTCTTTGAAAACCAAATATTCGACTTGACAAAATACTTCTAAAATTAGACTTCTAGGTCAAATAGTTTTTGAGAAAATTAATGTCAAATTTAAATAAAATGTGAAATGAAAGTAAATGCTAGATAAAGAGAGCAAAAATTTGAGTGGATGAGGAGTAGTTTTCATTAAAAACACTAAGCCGCAGTTAACTGATTTAAGTAACCTTTAAAGTATCTGTTGCTTTAAGATAGTCAGATTTTTTAATTGTTTTACATAGTTAGGTAGAGGATTCACAGCCTTGCCACATGAACAAAAAATTGACGTGAGGTGTCGAGGTATTTGTGCCTATGTGTAATGATAGTAAAGCCCCTTCCTCTGAGACCTGACAAAAACAATCGCTCCGAAACATCGCAAGACAAAATCCTCGCAAAGCAACGCGCAGCAATTCAGCGCAACAGCAATTCATCGCAACAGCAACTCATGGTATTAGCAACTAATCACAAGGAAATTTTGAGAAATGTTCGATAATTCTCCACTGAAAATTATGAAATTATGAAGTTAGCCACAAATTTCAAAAATATTAAAAACTCATTTTTGCAGTTTCTTCAACAATAATTGGATATTGGATACAGTTTAACAATAAAGTTTTTTGTTATTACCATCTGAAGCGTTATTCATTGCAACAACTATTCATCGCAAAAGAAATTATCGCGAGCCGAAGCAGAAAAATTTATTGCTAAAATCGCGCGATTTTCAAAATAAATTTTTCTGCTTCGGCTCGCGATAATTTTTTTTGCGATGAATTGCTGTGCGATGAATTTGTCTTGCGATGAATGCTTGCGATGAATTGCTCGCGATGAATTGCTTGCGATGAATCAGCCTAGAATCGATAATAGAGGTGGAAAAGAATACTCAAACTTAGTTCTGTTTATTAACATTGCCTTGGCTTTTGAAGGGTATAATTAACGACAATTATTGACAGACCAACTATTAACTCTCTCAAGCTATTATATTAAAAATTCGATTAAACCCTGAAAATTATGAAAAATTTAGCTCGTTTAGTAACTAGAAAAAATTGCCATATAGTAAACAAATTTTTAATAACGGAAATTTTACATATATTTTGAGAAAAAAGTATTAATTTTATTTAATTTCAACATTACAAACCTAATTTCGAATTTTATTCAGCGGATCTTCAGTTCTGGCTGTGGTGTTGGTAAAGTGTAAAATTTTAAATATGGATAAAAAATCTGATGTATGCAACACATGACTATCTTGTACGACTATTAATAGAGTTATATGTAAAATTCTACAAAACCCTTTAAGAAAAGTGCCCCTTAGGCACAACCGATTATACTCAAAATCGGAGGTACACATTTAGAAAAAGTGTAATTTTATCATAACCGATTTTAGCCCAAAAGAGAGGGGCAGAACTATTAGATACTTAAATACTTAGATACTTATGTTAGATACTTACATACTCGTACATACGTACAGAAGTCACGACGAAACTAGGCAAAATGGATTAGGCAAATTTTATATTCAAAAAATTTATATTTCCGGTCAAAATTTATATTTCCTTTGAAATCTGAAATTCAAAAATTTTCGCAATGACGGTATGTACTTCCTTTACTCCGTACAAGGTGATAAAAACGACCACTTTCCATTTTCTAGTCGTACGTTCGTATATTCCTTTTAGATCAATATAACCTAATTTCTAGTAGTTGCGTTACACCCATAATAAGCAATATGCCAATAAAAGTAGTAATTTTATCTCTCGTAATAGGCTTTCAGGCCTGTTGGTTTCTTCTGCTGCTAAATCTAGAATTATTTTTGACCTATTTGTCCTGCTTCTATGCATAGATTCATCACTTCATTGCTTTTAAATTCTATAAACAAATTTTAAATTCTTTTTTGTTTAAAATTACAAAACAAATCATATGTATATGTTTATTTGAATTTTATTAAGTAGAATAATATATTCTATTTTATTAATAGAATACCAAAAATAAAAAAACTCAAATTTAATAATAAAAATTCAAAATTAATAACAAAACAAAAAAATTATGGAACACAGTAGGTTTTAGTTAAGTATTAGTTTATATAATATCAGACATTTAATATTGAATATACTTCAATTTATATATAATAAATCATATTAAATAATCAAATACAAATTTATTTTTTTTTATCAATTCTCATAAAATAATTTTTAAGGATTAATTCATTAATTGACTTGTCGGTTAAATTTGATCGTTTTTTGGAGCAAAAATTTGACGAAGTAGAAAACACTCGTTCGCTCTCCGTAGACGTTGGTTGAATAGAATTAAGAGCGTTAAATAATTTTTCCAAATTTGGTGTCATCTTACCAGTCCCTTCAAACAACAACATTTCCTTCCTCAATATTTGGTTGAAGTTCATAGTAGTAATAGTGGGAGCAGGCACACAATTTTTTTTCGATTCTTCAATTGCAAGTTTTAATCTTCTTTTTAAATCTTCTTCTGTTTCTGTATTCGATTTCGATATGATATCGAAGGTAGTAACAATTTCATTTTCATTATCATTTAAATTTTCATTTTCTCTTTCTTATTCTACTGTTTCTACATCTTGTCCCGTTTGATTTTCATTATTAAAAAGTCTGATGAAGAATTCTTCTGCTAATCGTTTTATAATTTTTTTTGAAGTTTTTGGGAAGTTAACATTTATAGTAAGGTCTTGTGAAAAAAAATTTGGATTTTGAAAATATTTAAGTAATGAAATCAAATCTGGGTCTCTTCTTTCTTTTACTCTTGTTTTGATTGCTTCTAATAGTTCGTTAGAAATATTTGAACTATTTTCTTTCAAAGAATCATAAAGAAATTTTAATATACCTTCGCTAATTAGGAGATTAGCATCTCGTCTTCCCAAAGCCTCAACCGCTAGCTTTATTGGTCTTAATGCATCCACCAATTCACGAATTGTTGTCATATAATCGTCGTTTAAATAATTTGAGCAATTTAAATCTCTTAAAGCTTTTTTAATACTGTCGTATAGTTTGATAAATCGTTCTAACATAACTACTATGCTATTCCACCTAACTTTAAAGTCAAGTATTAAATTTAATTCTTTTCCATGTTGAATTTTTACATAATTTTGTAAAATTGATTTTTCACTGGTGAGAATCTAAATAATTTGACTACTTTTCGAACGCTTTTTACAATTTCTTCGAGATCATAACGTAATACTGGAGTTTCATTTGATTCTGATATAAGTGAAGAGCATGAAAGTTTATCTAAATCAGAACAATTATTATCACTATCATTGGGACTGGAATCACCAGTTAATTGAGTTTCATTATTATTTTCGGTCTTCTTTTTGTAAATGATATCAAGTACAGCCAAATGAATTCCGTGATTGTAACACAACTGATGATAATATTCTGATATTCGTCCAAATTTTAGCATAACAGCTGCTCCATCAGTTGTTGACGCGACGATATAATTTTGTGATAGACCAAATTCGGTAACCTTTTTAGCAACTAGGCTAACAGCCACTTCAGCAGAGCAACTGCCATCAATTTTGATGAGACCTAAATGTATTATGTCTCCACTGAAGAAATGTATGTTAACATTCATGTATCTTCGATTTCTCAAACTTGACCACTCATCTAAAGTAAGGGAAAATCGAGTTCCGTTTTTTTGTAGTTTCCCAATTTCATCAATAACTACTTTTTTTGCAAATTCAAAATAGTTATGAATTAAATTCATAACATTTTTCCTATCTTTAGGTAAATTGAAATTTCAGGAGCTTAGAGACTGCCGAATGAATTGACTGTTACAGATAGCATTTATAGTCAATCCATCCAATGCAGCTAGTCTTGCAACAATTTCCGACAACGACTGTCTGCTGGCGTAACTAAGAATCGATAGCTGCTGTTGAACTATTTTGTTTGGCACAATTTCATCTTCTTGATATTTTCTTTTATTAAGATTAAGATTGTGCAACGAAAGTAAATGACGACCCATGCCACTAGTCGATGATCCTTTACAACTGATTTGTTTTCCACAATTGTTGCACTTTGCATATTCATTGTTAATCTTGAAAAATATTTCCACACTTCAGCAACTTTCACTTTCTCATCTTTCTTATTGGGCATGCTTTGAAATGAAAAAGTTTTTTGTAACCCTATAATTTTAATATGAAAAAAGAATAATTAGTACCTTACCTGTAAGCTTCCATTGAAATTTTAAAAGTCAGGTGTAAAATGTCAGGTGTTAATTGTCTTGTCATTTGTCAAATGTCAATAAGAAAATATCAAAATCAGTGATGCCAATTTGTTTTTTTAGCAAAATTTTGTGCGAAATTAGAAATTTAATTAGATTTTTGCCAGATGTGAATAAATGTTATCACAAAGAGAATCCCGAGAAAAAATTTCTAAATTCCCGGGATTCGGGAAATGTAAAACTAAGTACTTTCCCGGGAAATCCCGGGAGTAACACACTAATCTGAAAGTTATAGACGTTTGCGAAACTGTAAAATTTATGTATAACCGTCGTGTCTCTTCTTCAACTGCTTCTTTATTAAGGCCTTCTATATGGAGCTTCTGCCATTCAAAGTGTGGTCTGCAGGATTCTCTGCTGTGGCTACATGTCACCAATTCGTTGGTTTGATAACTGAAATGATTTTGCTTACTTGATTGGCTACATACAATTTCCATTTGTTAATGTCTCCTGGAATCCAATGTAGTACAATTGTAGTGTCTGTCCAATAGAAAACAGGAACTTCATAAAATAGGCCGCGCATGTTGTGCCGAAACTCTTCTGTTAAAGCAGTAGCGAGTACCGCACCGCACAACTCTATTCGAGGACGTTTATTGAAGCGGATGTGTACTTCTCAGGGCGCCCGTAATTCACAATCCAGCTAGCCTCTGAACACTATCTAGTTTATCGGCATAAGTCTTCTTTGTCGTGGCAGGCCACCACACAAAAGCACCATGAAGTAATATCGGCCGGACCACTGCTGTGTAGACCCAATACATTAGAGAGGGAGAGAGGCCCTATGACTTGCCCACCATGTTCTTGCATGCATAGAGGGCATGCATACATGGCCACTGACGCCTTCTTCACTCTCTCTTCAATATTAGCCTTCTACGTTAGCTTGTTGTCCAGTACTACTCCTAGGTATTTGGTGCTGCTTTTTGCTGTCAGTCTTTGTCGTCCCAACATTGGAGGATTCCAAGTTGGAATCTTGTATTTTCTGGTATAGAGAACAAGTTCCGTCTTTTCCCGATTAACACTGAGACCTACTTTATTTGCCCATGCATGAATCTCCCTTAACGTGCTTTATATTATTGAGATAATCGTGTCTAAAGATTGTCCAGTGATGATAACGGCTATGTCTTCAGCGCAGGCCGATAGGTTCCAAAGGGGGACGGATAGGACGCCACCTTGCGGTATTCCTCGGTTTAGAGGATTTATATAAATTTATAAAAAAAATTTTAAAGAAATATAAAAAATTCTTAGAATTTTTTTTCATTTAGTATGATTTCTCGCCGATTATATAAAATAACTGATTATAATAATTAACCTCAACATAAATTTAAAAAATAATTCACTTATATCTCATAGTATCATTCCGGACATGTTAAATTTACATTTATTTCTCTGATATGCAATTAGTTAACATCTCCAAGAACTATTTCGTTTCGAGGAACTTTTTAGCTCTTGGAACTATTTCGATCCAGAAACTGTTTTGCTTATGAACTGTTTACTTTTGGGGACTGTTTCCCTGTTGTGACACGTGCATCACCTTGTTGTTGTTTCTAAGCCAAATATTAGCAATTCTAAAAACAATGAACTTTTTAGCATTTAGTTAAGAATGTATAATAAATATAATAAAAACAGTGAATTTCTTTATAATTTAATAAATCGTTTTTTATAAACCTTGTATGTGTCATATTATTAATTTTGTTGAATTAGTATGTTAATATATTTCAAGAACAAATATTTAAAAATCCCGGGATCCCGGGACTAGGTAAATGCAATCCCGAAATCACCTTACTGATTTTCACCAATTTACTCTTGCGTGTTTTCTTAATATAGTTTATTTAATTTTGCATGGTATTTTATTATTTATATGTACATATATGTATGTATTTTTATTTATATATTTGTTATATTTAGAATTTTATTTGCAAAGAGCAGCGAATAAAACAATATTGAGAAAACCCAAAACTTTTTATAGTATTTATAACAACGCTTTAGTTATTATAGCGAAAAATAAGAAAAATGTACAAAATATACGAAATTATGTCTTAAATTACAAAAAATTAATTCCAACGATATTTTTTATAACTACTCCCGCACCCAGTTTTGAACCCAGGCCTTTTACTTGCGAGCAATCTACTCTAGTCACTAGGCTATCGTGCCCTATGAAAAAATGGCTTCACACACCCTAAATGAAGGCGAAATTGCCATCGGCTTCGATGATGATAACCGAAGCTGCCGTAAAATCCATGATGATGCGAAACATGGGCGTACGAAGAATGTTGCTCAACATGGACGTACGGCTACCTCCTAGAAGAAACCTCAGGCAAAGAATGTTGCGAATGTTGGGCAACATGGACGTATGGATACGTCCATCGAAGAAACTTTTTTGCTCTGAAACATGTATGAGATGCGCCTTCTATTTATTACATATTCTTTGTTATAAGTCTTAGTCGAGATTCATAAGACGGTAAGTTCACCGATTCGTCCCAGTGCAGATTACGAAGGCAGAAAATCAGGAATTTCTTTTGAACCGATTCAATTTGCGAGATGTAGCAGCTATAATTTGGGCTCCAGACAAGCAAGGGATACTCCAGAATCGGTCTCAACAGAGAGGTGTACAGTAGCTTAGTAATATAGGGGTCACCAAATTCCTTAGCCCATCGCTTTATAAATCCCAATGTACTATTCCCTCTTCTAGTCACGCCGTTTGTATGACTATGGAAGCGTAATTTCCGATCCAGAACTACTCTTAGATCATTTACAGTCTCCACTACGTCCAGTTTCGAACAACCAATAGTGTAATTCCGGAAAAAAGGATTCAAACAGCGGGCAAATGAAATTTGCTTACACTTTAAATTTAGACCCATGTAGTTTATACTACACCATTCAATTAGGGAATCTAAATAAGACTGAAGTAACAAAGCATCACTGTCTAATAAATAGGATAAAAATATCTTCACATCATCAGCAAACATAAGCACCTTTCCCCATACAATAACGGTTAGAAGATCATTTATAAAAACGAGGAATAACAGCGGTCCCAAATGGCTTCCTTGAGGAACTCCTGAAGGCGAATCGAACTCTTTGGATACTGTATTATTGAACACAACCATTTGAGTGCGATTTATGAGATACGACTGGATCTAATACACAAGAGATCCAGGAAATCCAAATGGCTTCAGTTTCATAATACGAAGCTTATGATTTACCACATCAAAAGCTTTACTAAAATCAGTATAAATAACATCTGTCTGCTTAGAATGCTTCAAATTATTAATTGTTTCCGACACAAATTCCAATAGGTTTGTTGTAGTTGATTTCCCCAAACGAAAACCATGCTGAACAGGCGAAATTGAAGAACACACAGAGCGAGTTATTTGGCCCGTAATTATCTTCTCAAACACTTTCGGAAGGGCACTGAGCTTTGCAATACCACGATAATTATTTATAAGATGTCTGTTACCAGATTTATGCAGAGGAATAATATACAATGACTTCCAAGCACGAAGGAAGTAACCAGTACGAAGAGAGAGATTAAATAGTGCTGTAATGGGCATCGCTAACTCAACAGCGCAGTTTTTGAGAATACATGCTGGAATGTTGTCAGGACCAGGATTATAAGTGTGTTTAATGTCATTCAGAGCATTAAGAACAATCAATTCGTCGATGATAGGCTGGACAACAGAACCCGAGGAAACATATAAGGGTATGTGTCCGAGCAATAATTCAAGGAAGAATACGTTGATTTAAAGTAGTCGGCGAAAGAATCACGTATAATTTTTGCATTGTCAGACTCCATATCATCAAGCTTAATAAAATTTGGAAAAACCGCAGTCCTTCTTTTGGTATTTACAAAGTTCCAGAATGCTTTAGGATCACCTCGTATATTATATTTAACTTTAAAGATATATTCTTTATACGCCTGCTTACATGACAGCCGATATCTGCTCCTTATGGATAAATAATTCAAAAGGCTTACAGTCGAACGCGTATCACAGAACAACTTTTAGCATTTGGTTTTCATGTTCCTTAAAGCGCGCAGCTCTTTAGAAAACAAGTAGGGCTCACACTGGGTCGAACCTTGCGCAAAGAAACCGATAATTCAAAGGCCCCCAATAAAACTTCACTCTAATAAAACCACCGAAAAAAGTTTGCGACAGGCGACGAAAACGCTGGTGACCTAACGTCGAAGCTCATTATTCCATCTAAATTCGTTCCTCAGTGACTCGTGCTGCCTATGATATACCAACCTCTGCTTATTCAGCGATAGCAACAATCATAGGAAAACTTTGTAGATACTTTTACTGGCCCGGCAGGCGAAACCAAGTGTGTTAGTATATTTCGAATAGAAAATTGTGTCAAACCGCAAGGGTTCCTACACAGATCTTGCGACCTTCAATGGGTAGATTCTGTCCCTCTCAGCGACCCTTTCAAAAGTTATACCTCGGTTTGATAGGTCCTTTTTTACGAACTCGCCACGGTAATATTGGAGTTCTAATTGTCTTGGATCACTTTCCAAAGTTCACCTTCCTGAAGCCGCAGAAGAAAAGTTCACTGCGGCGCACAGTGGTCCAGAATAGAAATTCATCGGCCAAAAATCTGTAACTTTTGAACGGATAGGAATTTTTGAATGCGGTTTTTTGCAATCGACAGAGAAATGTTAAAATATCTTTGCACTGGCACCGAGATCTATGTAGATGTCTCAGGGTCAGAGCCGTAGGGCTCCAAAGTCGAAAAATATTTTAATTTTTTTAAATTTTGGCAAAAAAACGTATTCAAAAGTATATTCTTGAAACTTTTTTATACTTTTCTATAAATTGAGGATATATTCGTAATGGCTGTGAAGTTTCAAGTGCATCCGTTAAGTTTTTCATAACTTTTTGGCCCCCTGAAAAGGGGTCTATTTTTGGATGCTTTGAAACTAAATATCTCCGCCATTTTTTAAAATTTCGATTTCCGGTTTTTTTTATTATATTATATGGGGTAAGAGTTTAAAAAAATGGGGGAAAAAATTTATATATATTTTGAAAAAAAAATTTTTTTTTTAAAAAAAACCACCGAAAATTCAAAAAATTATAGCCCAACAGTCGACAACAAAAAAAAATTACATTTTTCTGATAGCCTTTGAGATAACCTTTAATCGTATACCCGGTTTTGTACCCGGCAGACCACGGCCCTAGGCGCTGGAGCCCTCTAAATGGTCTACATTTTTTCTTTTAAAAAAACAACGAAAATTAAAAAAATTCTGGTCGACAACAAAAAAAATTAGATTTTTCTAATAGCCTTTGAGATAACCTTTCATCCTATACCCAGTTTTATACCTGGCAAACCACGGCCTTACGCGCTGGAGCCCTCCAAATGTAGAATTTTCAAAAAAAGGGTACTTTAGACACTAAATGCATAAGTATTTCTTTTTTTAACCCTAATTTTTTTTCTTTATATACTCCTGAATATTACCTGTTTAAAAGTACCTGCTTCAAGGCCAAAAACGAAAATAATAAAATACCTGCGAGGTCAATCTTGCGGTTAATTACAATTTTTTGAATATTTTGAAAAAAAAATTTTTTTTTTAAAAAAAACCACCGAAAATTCAAAAAATTATAGCCCAACAGTCGACAACAAAAAAAAATTACATTTTTCTGATAGCCTTTGAGATAACCTTTAATCGTATACCCGGTTTTGTACCCGGCAGACCACGGCCCTAGGCGCTGGAGCCCTCTAAATGGTCTACATTTTTTCTTTTAAAAAAACAACGAAAAATTAAAAAAATTCTGGTCGACAACAAAAAAAATTAGATTTTTCTAATAGCCTTTGAGATAACCTTTCATCCTATACCCAGTTTTATACCTGGCAAACCACGGCCTTACGCGCTGGAGCCCTCCAAATGTAGAATTTTCAAAAAAAGGGTACTTTAGACACTAAATGCATAAGTATTTCTTTTTTTAACCCTAATTTTTTTTCTTTATATACTCCTGAATATTACCTGTTTAAAAGTACCTGCTTCAAGGCCAAAAACGAAAATAATAAAATACCTGCGAGGTCAATCTTGCGGTTAATTACAATTTTTATATACATATTTCTTTATATACGAGTATTATACAATTTTTGTAAAAACAGATTGTAAATATTTTTCTCTTTCCGAATTTTCATTAATATATAATAGTAACAATTTGGCTTCTGGACTTATATCTGGGTTTTTTGTAGTCCACACATACCGGATGCTGGAAATATATGGATCCGATGTGGCTAATAAAATTCCAAAAAGGTCTTCATTTGTTGCTTCTCTACTACATTTTCTAGTGTTATGTTCCCTAAAGAATCTATAATCTTTATTTCTTTTTTCTTGAGCTTCTTATGATAAATCTCCTATTGGCAATAATAATGGTGTTGAATAATGCTTTCTCCATGAAACAGAGTTTTGTGGACTGTTGGTGACATATTTCGCCATGGGTACAATTCATTATATAATTTTATAATTTTTGTCCTTAAAGGGCTCGCATTAAGAACTTTTTCGATGATTTCGGCTTTCCGATATTTCCGCTCTGAATGCAACGAGTGTACTAAACTGCGTTTAGCGTCTTCATATTCCAAACTTTCATTAAGATCTTTTAGTTTCCGTCTCTGGGATCTTTTACTGCTCTCTTCAAACTCTTTAGTTGGCCTTCCACGTCCTTCGTTGCTATCTGCCTGATAAATGATACAGAGTTCGCCTTCCATCCACTCCTTTAAACTAGCATACACTTTATTTTTGTTGAAGTAGGAAGACTTGTAGTGTCTAGACAAAATGGACACAAACGAGTTTATTTGTGCTAAAATTTGTTCCTGAATTTTTTTGCTACATTAATCAAATGGTACTTTAATTTTAATATATTCAACTATATCTTGTGCGCTTCTGTTTTTAAAATATACATCTGATAATTCTTTGTAGCTGTATGACTCCATGGCTGAAAGACGCTTGGTTTGATAATGCCAAAAATCTTTCAAATGTTTAATATTTATATAAAAAAAAATACATATAAAGAATTGGAATTTTTGAAGAAAATTGTAATTAACCGCAACTTTGACCTTCAGGTATTTTATTCTTTTCGTCTCTCGCCTTGAAGCAGGAACTTTTTAACAGGTAATATTCAGGCGTAGAAACCGCAACATTGACCTCGCAGGTATTTTATTATTTTCGTTTTTGGCCTTGAAGCAGGTACTTTTAAACAGCTAATATTCAGGAGTATATAAAAAAAAAAAAATTAGGGTTAAAAAAAGAAATACTTATGCATTTAGTGTCTGAAGTACCCTTTTTTTGAAAATTCTACATTTGGAGGGCTCCAGCGCCTAAGGCCGTGGTTTGCCAGGTATAAAACTGGGTATAGGATGAAAGGTTATCTCAAAGGCTATTAGAAAAATCTAATTTTTTTTGTTGTCGACCATAATTTTTTTAATTTTTCGTTCTTTTTTTAAAAGAAAAAATGTAGACCATTTAGAGGGCTCCAGCGCCTAGGGCCGTGGTCTGCCGGGTACAAAACCGGGTATACGATTAAAGGTTATCTCAAAGGCTATCAGAAAAATGTAATTTTTTTTTGTTGTCGACTGTTGGGCTATAATTTTTTTAATTTTCCGTGGTTTTTTTTAAAAAAAAAATTTTTTTTCAAAATATATATAAATTTTTTCCCCCATTTTTTTAAACTCTTACCCCATATAATGTAATAAAAAAAATCGAAATTTTAAAAAATGGCGGAGATATTTAGTTTCAAAGCATCCAAAAATAGACCCCTTTTCAGGGGGCCAAAAAGTTATGAAAAACTTAACGGATGCACTTGAAACTTCACAGCCATTACGAATATATCCTCAATTTATAGATAAGTATAAAAAAGTTTCAAGAATATACTTTTGAATACGTTTTTTTGCCAAAATTTAAAAAAATTAAAATATTTTTCGACTTTGGAGCCCTACGGCTCTGACCCTGAGACATCTACATAGATCTTGGTGCCAGTGCAAAGATATTTTAACATTTCTCTGTCGATTGCAAAAAACCGCATTCAAAAATTCCTATCCGTTCAAAAGTTACAGATTTTTGGCCGATGAATTTCTATTCTGGACCACTGTGCGGCGCACAGTGGACGGAAATTGCCGTTTTTGATTTAGTGGCGGTCAAAATTATGTAACTTTTGATCGGATTAAGATATTCTGATGCGGTTTTCTGCAAATGAAAGTAGAAACGTGTACCTTAGCGAAAACCTAAGTGTCATACATCTCAAAATTTTTTTTATATTTTTAAAAAACTTCTAAACTTAAAATATGTATATAAAAGTCGCATCAAAGAAAAAACGCTTTTTAACCTATTTATATTTTGAAGATTAAATATTATTCATATAATATGACAAAATTAATGAATAAATTTTATAACTTAAAGATTATAGTTTAATAAAAATCATTGTAGTTGTAGTTGTATGCTTTTAATGTGGTCCGCCCAGTAGTGACAAAAAACCACGATTACAGGAGCACGAGTACAAGAATTGTCATGAAATTCGGCACAAATATTCTCCCCAACGTAGGGCTCTTTGATGTCGAAAATGGAAAAAATCTAACAGCTGCCACGCCTAGTTTTTTAATTAAAATTAATGCTTCAGATTTAAGAGCTTATTTCTCAGCTTTCAGTTCGGATCTAAAGGTCAAATTTTATTCCCGTCCTCACTGTATTGGTGAAAGTCATCTCAAAAAAAATGGGCGTGACAGCCCCTGGTATAACAAACCATATAAGTAGGTGTCTGTTGAGTAAATCGGAGTTGTAATTAAGTTAATAAATAAAAATTTACTATTTGTAAGTGGCGTTTTTTTTTGTTAAACTTCATATTCTTCATATTTATAAAGTTCCTCATAAAACTCCTCTTGCAAATTTCCAAATTTCAATTTAAAAAGCTCCTTCAACTTAAAATACTCGTTCTACTTTAAAATCAGTAAAAGTACCAATCATTTTGAATTTTTAAATATTTATTACTTAATAAATTAGAATTAAAGAACAAATTTACATTACATTTTACATTTTATATTTACATTTTACATTACATTTCACATTACATTATATTACATTTTACTTACAATATACGTAGTATTACTTATTTTCAACAAAATATTCATCTGTAGATTACATTAGCAGCTTTGCGGCTTATCTATCTAGGAGAGTTGAAGTTTTTATATATTTCTTCCTCAGTGAGGAAATGTGCATCTGATGAAATGAGCAGCATTCTAAATAGATCCTCATTGGTCTCTTGCAGTGAACACTTTTTTGTGTTGTGCTCCCTATAGTATCTATAGTCTTTGTTCCGTATAGATACTATAATGATTTGTATAATATAATAATAATTATATAGTACAGATACTATATAATGTCCCAAATTTAAAATTTATACAAAAAATTACATTTTTTTAAAAAATTTGCAGAAAATATTTTTTTTTTTTTTTTTTTTTTTTTTATATATATATTTTATTTCATTTCATTTCATTCCATTTATTTAATATCTATAGTACAATAAGAATGCTGTGCTTCTTTTACAGTACACAGTAAATTACATTTCAGATGCAACAATTCAACCAAAAATAAAAAATAAAATAAGTAATACTAAAATTACATAATATTGCATAACATCACATAACATATTAATAGTAATAGTACAAGATAGTCACTTGCTATCCATTTTCATTTCCTTCCATTCTAGAGCAAGAAAGAAAGCAAAGAAAGAAGAGAGTGAGAGATAGAGAAAGAAATTAAAAATTTAAAAAAAATGAAAGAATAGAGCGTCTAAAGGCATCCCTCCCCTTAATGTCCCTTATACTTCGAGGCAACTCATTCCACACTTTTATGGCATTGACGAAAAACAGATTTGACGTATTCAGAGAAAAGTTCCTAGGGACAATCAACACGCGACTGCGTACAGATATGGCAAATCGCAACTTCTCATATAGATAAAGGGGTGTTCGTGTACATATTAGCTTATGCAAAAAGATGCAATTTCTTGCTTTTAAGTAATACCCGATATCACACCCAAGTATAGATCTCCCGAAGCCTGAAATGTGGTCATATCTGCGAAGTCCAAAAACATAACGTGTGGCAAAGTTAAACGCAATCTGCAACTTCAACATAGATGATGAATCAAACTTGCTATACACTATATCACCGTATGTTATAACCGGTAAAAAAAGTTGTATAACCAGCAACCTTCTTATACTAGGAGGAGTAACAGCTCGCGACAGATTAAGACTCCGCAAGATAAAGTAAATCTTTTTCACAATATTGTTCGCATGATCACAGCCAGAAAGAAAGGAGTTGATACTGAAGCCAAGATTAGTTATTTTATTAACAACTTTTAGTTTGTTACTTCCCAAACAAATGTCAGGAATACCGGGAATAGTTTTCCTCCTGTAAATAGGAAGAATATATGACTTCTCGGCATTTAACTGAAGTTTATTACAGAGCGACCACTGCTTAATATCATTTAGATCATTATTCATCTTGTGAGCCAGACCCAATAACCCATCTTTTGTCTCCGAGATATACACCTGAATATCATCAGCATATAAATGCATCGTGGCATGTTTGCATACATAGAATATATCATTAATAAAAATGGAGAATAATAGGGGACCAAGAATAGACCCTTGGGGCACCCCACATATCAGATTTTTATAACGGGAAGATCTACCATTCACTGTGACTCTTTGCAACCTCATTGATAGGTAACTATACAATAAATTAACAGCACTATCACAGAAACCATATATATGCTTTACTTTCCAACAAAGAATTTCGTGGTTCACTTTGTCAAAAGCCTTAGAGAAATCTAATAGACAGAGTAACGAGATGTCACCTCTATCATAAGCCGGCCTTAGATCATCAAGAACTTTTACGATTGCAGTTGAGCATCCATGACCAGACCGATAGCCCGACTGCAGTGGTGATAAGAGCTGATTACGAGACAAGTGCTCAGATATTTGAACTGACATTAGTTTTTCGCACACTTTTGATAAGGATGACAAGATACTAATTGGTCTGAAATCACTAGGAAGTCAGGAGTTTCTTTTTTTGGGAATAGGGATAATATTAGCAATCTTCCACAAATCAGGAAAGGTAGAGGATGTGAAGCAATGATTGATAATGTGCGTAAGGGGATTTAATATATGTGGCAAAATCAGTTTAATGAATTTAATGGGTATATTGTCCTCACCTACCGCATTAGATTTAATTTGCATCACACAATTTCCAACATCCATTTGAGTTACAGGCATAAACTGGAAATATTGCAACCCAGAAACATTTATAAAATTATTCAAGTTTAAAGATGTGAAAGAAGATGAGGAAGAAGTCGAGTCAGGAACAAAAAAATCATTAAGGACATCTGGCTCCAAGTTACATTCATTATCATTTACAGTACTCACTCCAAGTTTTCTAATATTGTTCCACAGTAATTTCGTGGGAACCGATAAATTCAGTTTTTTGGAAAAATATAGATTTAGCTGTCTTAGTCAGAAGAACCGCTCGATTTCTCGCAATTCTATAATTTTCCCAATTCAAAGCATTAGGGTACTTCTTCCACAATTTGTACAATCTATTTCGCTTTTTAATACAATCCAAAACACGGCGAGTATACCAAGGGCAGGACGAATTCTTGCATTGCACCATACGCAGGGGTACATGTTTTTCAAAAAGAAAGCGAACAGAAGTTAAAAGGGCATTGAGCTTGTCATTAATAGAACTTCATTAATAGAACAGTTATTAAAGGACATTAAAGATATGTCATAAAATAATAAAGGAAAATCAATTGCATTGAAATCCCGATAAGAGAAGCTGCCAGAGCCGCATCCTCTATTAAAGTTGTGATCAATAGTGCAAAAAATTAGGTCGTGGTCAGAAATAAAGCCTATTTGGTCAAATATAGAAACAGAAGACAAATTTGACACAAGGAAATAATCTATAAGACTGGGAGTGTGACCAGGAGAAAAACGAGTAAGCGAACTTTCATTAACTACAGTCAATCCCATCGCTGACAAGGAATTCAAAAGCAAGATTTTTTTGTTATCATTAACTAATAGATTAATATTAAAGTCACCACATAGCATCACAGTATCATGAGTAAGGAAATGATCAGATAACATAGAAAATAAAGGATCAATATTATTGTTCCTATTAGGATTATATACACAAGACAAAAACAATTTTTCGTTATCGCCACATATCGATATACTCAAAAATTCAACATCAGATACAGAGGATTTGCTTAGAACCTTGGCACACAGATATTTTTTGCAATATATCGCAACCCCCCCACCCCTTCTATCTACTCTATCATTCCTAAAAAGATTATCGCCATTGATATTATAATTAGCATCACCAATATCCTTATCCCACCACGTTTCCGTTATGCATATAACGTCAACCAGGGAGTCCTCAAAGATATATCGTACGTAATCCATTTTCTCAAAATTCAAACTTCTTGCATTAAAATGGACTATGTTTAGACCATTTTTTTGCTTACACAAAACACTGATGAGGCTTTTCTGATTCTCATCAATGCCACATGAAGTGTTACCTACTGACATAAAGGACAGGAAGTAATACCCCAGACACTCTATTGAATAGTAGAGCAAAGAGAAGGAAGTTAGAAATATGAGGAAAACTAAGGAAAGAAAGATATAGAGAAGTTATGCATAAATAGAGTTTTAAGAAAGGCATACAAAGTGTTATTAAAGTTTTCAAACCTACTCGGGCGTGACATCAAATACATCAAGCTTTAAAATGGAATCAATTAAAACTGCCTCCGATATGCGATCCTTACGCACGAACACCAACCCTCCTCTTGAGAAGACTGACATCAGCCGTTTACGATGCTTTAGCTTAACAGCAGCATGCAGAATTTTCCTGTTATAAGCTGTCAAACTTTCGTTTATATAACATGTTCCTTCAAGTGCAATTCCAATATTTTTAAGAGATATTTCACACTTGTTCTGTTTACGATAGCTTTATCAAAGACAAAAGCATATTTTTTCAAATGAAAAACAAAACATATAAAACATATAATTTTTCCTATATAGAATGCTCTAAATTTTCACGTACACTTAATCTTATTTAGCTATGGTTAATACTTTTTGAGATATTAACACTTAAGATAGGTAAAAAAACACAAACTATGGAACTGTTCAGACAATAGCTAGGTAAAATTTTCAACCGAGAAAAAAACGGTTCCGGCGGGTCCGGGCGGGTTAAGTATGTTTAGAAGATTTGTTTAAAATACTTCGAAGTTTCAAAAAAAATAAACACTGGGATAAGCGTTTATAAGCGTTGAGACTTATAATCTCCCAAAATTAAAATTTATATACAAAATTACCTGTTTTTAAAAAATTTGCAAAAAATATTTTTATTAAAGACAAAAGCATATTTTATAATTTTTCTTATATAGAATGCTCTGAATGCTCTTCACGTACACTTTATCTTATTTAGCTATGGTTAATACTTTTTGAGATATTAACACTTAAAATAGGTAAAAAAACACAAACTATGGAACTGTTTAGACAATAGCTAGGTAAAATTTTCAACCGAGAAAAAAACGGTTCCGGCGGGTCCGGGCGGGTCAAGTATGTTTGGAGGATTTGTTCAAAATACTTCGAAGTTTTAAAAACAATAAACTCTAGGATAAGCATTTATAAGCGCTGAGACTTATAATCTCCCAAACTTAAAATTTATATAAAAAATTACCTGTTTTTTAAAAATTTGCAAAAAATATTTTTACCAAAAATAGAAGCATACTTTATAATTTTTCTTATATAGAATTCTCTGAATCTTTAGGTACACTTTATCTTACTTAGCTGTGTTAAATAGTTTTCGAGATATTAACACTTAAAATAGGTAAAAAAACAAAAATTTTACAACTTTTCAGAGAATTAAAAAAAGGTTCACTTTCAATTGCTCATAAAAAATTATCAGGTAGGATTTCGAGAAAGATTTTTTGGGTTTTTAGGTAGCAATCTATTATAAACAAAATGGTATACCAAATTTTAAAAAAACTCGGAGCGACTTTGTGGACTTTTGGCCGCGCTTTTTTGTCGCAGTCCACTGTGCGGCGTTGATAATTGATTTTCTTATGAATAATATTTTTTTATTGCTTTGGGGTACCGGAAACCGTGGTGTCCAAATATGAAAGCCAATTAATTCAAGAGTAAAGAGCTCGAGAAATTCTTGAAGTACTTTGGGGTAACGCACACTTGTACGGCGGCCTGCTGCCCTCATTCTAACAGTACGTTTACACCGACCCCAAATGCGCTTCTGTAATCACGTATTTAAAAACCGAACGATCAGCTTTTACATTGAGTGGAATAGCATTGTATTCAATAACAAATAATAATTAACAAATACAAATAATAATAATTTCTTGTTCAAAATGCAGAACTTAATAAATACATCTACAATTGTGAAGACCAAAATTAATTAAATTATTATTATTAATTTATTTAATTTGAATAAAATGCGCCGAAGAAGAACTAAAAGTAAAATCAGAATATTTCAGAAGCGATTGATTACACTTTCTACAGCGCTGTCTACAAATACCTGTAAGCTGTTGTGGTCCAAGGTAATAAGGATATTTTCGTTAAAAAAATAGATAATAACATATTTTTCAATTAATAGAATCGAAAAAATCAGTTTTGGGATAAAGTAGGAAAATCAAATGATGATGAATTCTTCAAGGAAAACTTTCGGATGTCGTTTCGAAAGTACGTTTTCTCAAATTGTGTGAAGAATTAAAGGGTATTGGCAGGCAGAGCACAAATTACCGTCAGGCAATATCTTTTGAAAAAAGGGTTGCAATTGGCGTGTGCGCTATGCTTTTCGGCTGAATACAGAACAGTAAGAAATCTCGTCAGGGCTTCAAAATCAACCGTTTGTGGTATTCTAAAAGAATTCTGCGAGAAAGTGTGGAAGATAATAAAACACAAATATTTTAATAAGTATCCCTTAACGCAGGAAACCATAAACGAATGCACGCGCGGCTTTTAGAGATTAGGATTTCCTCAATGTCTTGGAGCTATTGGTGAGCTTTATGTTTAAAACCTATTATGAACTATTTTTATATTTATTAATCGTTTTTTTTGCTTCAGCTGAAGATGCTGTGGATTACAACTGCAAAGGTTGGTATTCTGTAGTTCTACTGGCTGTAGTGGATTACAGGTAAGTAATTACCAATAAAATTGTATACATTTAAATTTAAATGAAGTATTTTCAATATTATACGGCATAGATACTAGAGCTGTGCACAAGCCGTTTTAAAACTACTTCTGAAACACCCAGATAGACAAGCATGATAATCATAACATGACATCTCAATTTTTCCTACAAAATGAAATCATTTTGATAGCAAGATATGTTCTTATCTTGCTAATAAATAGGCTCAGCTCATTTGTCACAGACGCAGCATATTTAAAGACATATAGACATCAATATGAGGTATTTTAATGCGTGATATGTTTCAATCATCTAAAACTCACGTTGATATCAAGGAATGATATTACACGAAAATATATCCACGTGAAATACATTTGATATCATTTCATGAATGTCAGATAGACAAGTTTTCCCGGTAAAAAATCAAAAAACTAACTAAAAAGAGCTTGGGAACAAAGGCAGTCCGTAGCCTAGAGGATGTGTGCTTGGTTTGGGAGCAAAGGAGAAGAGGTTCTTTTCGAAATTTATTTTGATGAGAGGGCTGCTATGGTGACAATTTTGTTGATCGCATCTTCTTCGCTTCCCCAGGATACGATAAAAATGCGCATTTTTTGCGGACATGTAGAGCAAAAAAGGAAAGAGACTGTCATACCAAAAGGCAGCGCATTAGCGCACTTCAAATGCGTATCATCATGCGTGTTGGAGCGCTCTGTGGCCCGCTGGGTAGATATAAGAGAGGATACACACGAAATGCACATACATATTAAATACATACATACGTTCAGCCGTCTCCTAGGCTTTTAGTAAGAAAAAAAGCATTGCGTGCCTCTCCCTTTTTTCGTTTCTTTTTTTTTTGTCGTTTTTCTCGAAAGTGTAGCAGAACATTATTTCATTGTGTTCAATCGTTGTGGCCCCGATGTAAACAAGTTACAACAAAAACCAAGAAAAGAAGGAGATATGGAATAATGAGTACGTATGCTTTGGAGTTTGAGCGGAGGGAAACAGGGAGAGTTTTTTCTTCTTAATTTCTTAATTACTTTTCAGACGCTTCTGGTGAAAACAAAGCACCATCGACGGAGTGGCGAGCGGCGCAAATTCTTGCCTTTCGTTCCTTTGGAGTTTGAGCGGAGGGAAAGAGGGAGAGTTGTTTGGAAACCACCCTAGAAAAGTTATGATCAAATTGCAGAAAAATCGAGGTGGTTATTCACGCTGACAGGAAGCCTGTAAATGGTCACAGAGGGCCCGTTTCAATGCTGCAACAGGCAATGAGGTAGCACTGGTGGTGGCTGGGCAACAGTTTGAACGTCGGGATATTGTACTGCAAAATCACAGTTATATTTTGCGGCGTATAAGTAAAGTCCACAGGTCGTATGATGCTCTAAACTATCCACTAATATTTTGCCGTGGCGAAACATTTCTATAAGCATTCCTCAACGTGAACCTAGTGTGCAGTTTGAACCGTAAAGCAGTTTACATCTTAAGACGACAGTTTTTTAAGCTTTTATTCATATCGAATTATGATCAGACGAGAGGAATATAACCACCTGATAAATTTCCGTCAATTTTTAGTTGATAATTACACAGAACCGAAAAGGTTCGTCGTATTGAAAACAGTTGTAGTCAAATGTCGTTGTTTTTTTTTTTTTTGATGGAAAATAAAATTTCAATGTATGAATTTCCAACCGACAACGACCGATTGTCAATAAGACAACCGGTATTTTTTTCTGTGTATGCAAAACTAGAAACTGAGAGACTAAACTTTATAAGGAACAGTCAAGCACAGCGAAGGGCATATAACAATCACCTTAGAGATGCTGCAGTTAGGCCAAACTGTCATTCTTACATCAACTTTCACTGGTGGACTCCGACGTCCTGAGCTATTTATAACATTTACGTGTAACCCGCAATGGAAAGAAAGCCTAAACGAATTGTTTTCTGGTCAAAAAACGTTCCATCGCCACGATATTATAGCAAAGGTGTTTCATCTAAAACCGCGGTTCCCAAAGTGTGTTCCGCGGAACCCTGGGGTTCCACGAACAAATTTAGGGGTTCCGCGCGACAAATTTAGTTTAATGTATTGACATTTTCTAGGAAAGTTTACAATCGGCCACCAAATTAAATTAAAAATTTTGAAATAAGGTGCTTTTAACTTTCATCAGCTTTCGTCTATACGAAAGTTCAACCTCTCACCGACGAACTCGAATAATTGCTATAGGACTGATAAGACTAAGCGAAAAGTATGCTGAAATGAGAAAAATAATGTGAAGCGACGTGTTGCGAGTTCAGTTATCAAATATAACGCCTAATTTTAAAATAATCGTGGAATCCAAGAAGCAGGTGCATTCGTCACATTGAAGTTTTTTATTTATTCTAGTTTATGTTTTTTACATTTTTATTAGTTATTTCTATGATGAATTGTTTTTTTAAGTTTTGTTTAATTCAATAAAATCAAAAATAATACTTGTACTACTTGTACAAGTAATACTACTTGTACAATAATACTTGTTTTATTTAACATCTGCTTAAATTTTGAATAGTCGTTGCTTAAAATATATTCAGGGTTCCGCGATCATTAGCAAAAAATTTGGGGGTTCCACGACCAGAATAGTTTGGTAACCACTGATCTAAAAGTTTAAGAAATGATAGCTCTATTAACAAAAGGAAACCTTTCTTGACGGGTCCAGTGTTTCATGTATGTTGAGTGGCAAAAACGTGGTTTACCACATATTCACAATCTTTTGTAGCTCGAGCGTCGCATTTCTACCAGCATAATTGATAGCATTATTTCTGCAGAAATTCCTAATCCAAAAGAGGACCTTGCACTTTACGATATAGTAATGGCTCGTTTACACAGTGCAAGCTGCTGCCTGGCAAGTAGACAGCTACTAGGCTTGTCAAATTCCTAGGCAGGAGCTCGGATCGCCTTTGCTGTCTACACGACACCTAGCTAAAACCTAAAAAACGGTGTCTATGATAACAATATTATGTCAGGAATTGGAAAATATCTATAACCATAGCCAATATTAATAAATTAATATTGTTATTAAATTAATTAATAACAATTTAAATTAATTGTTTTCATTATATAATCCATTACATCAAACCATTTTATGGATGGTTTTTACACCTCGTCTGCGCTAGCGCCACTCTTGCTTTTTATACCCTACACCCGAAGGGATGAGGGTATATTCACTTTGTTCTTCCGTTTGTAACGCATTAAAGGAGGCGTGGCAGGTATAGAAAAGTATATATATTCTGGCTCAGAATCACCTCCTGATTCGATTTAGCCATGTCCGTCCGTCTGTCTGTCTGTCTGTCTGTCTGTCTGTCTGTCTGTAAAAATCACGATTACAGGAGAACGAATAGAGCTAACGCCATAAAATTTGGTACGAATATTCTTTGTCACCATAGGCTGTTTGGTATTGAAAATGGAGAAAATCGGTCCAGTGCCACGCCTACTTTTTATAGAAAGTATGAATTTTCCCGTGCTTTTAGCACAATTTCTCAGCTTGTAGAGCGAGTTTAAAGCTAAAATGTCATTCCTGAATCCATGGTCTCAAACTTAAAGACATTCCCAAAAATGGGCGTGGTCCGCCCACTGGCGACGAAAATCACGATTAGAGAAGAACGAATGGAGATATAGTCTTGAGATTTGGCACAAATATGCTCTTAAAAATATTCTAAAAAATAATAATAAAAGAAAAAGTTATCTCACAGAAAATGGGCGTGACACGCCCACTGGTATACCATACCATATAATGAGGTGTTTGTTAAGAAAAGCGGTGCTGTAAATGAGTTAATATATCAAAATTTACTATCTGTAAATTAAATGAAAGTGGGCGTCACCCGCCTACTTTTTATCGTAACTTCGACAGATACGGGTGTAGGGTATATAACCTTCGGCCAGGCCGAAGTTAACGCCTTTACTTGTTTCGATTTTATTCACTTCTTGATTGTAGGTGGATCGTAAATTTTTTCTTTTCTTGGTTACCTCAATGGTGTTACCTAGGTGCATTCCTTTTGCGATATGTTCCAAAGATGCTTTTCTCATATCTCTATTTCGATAGTTTTAATCGAAACCATTCCACAGGTTTTCTTGGTCTCTGTAGAGTTTCATTAATGAAATATTATTGTTAGAAGACCATCTATCCGCAGCCATTTCGAACGATTCGGCGCAGTACAAAAAAAAAAAAACAGCTGTTTCACGCACAGCTGTCCGGCGAGCAGGCCAGTGAAAACAAAAAATGTTTAAGTAACTCAAATGCAAGCTACTAACCAACTCACACGTACGAGTTACTCGTAAGTTACGTCCAAACGTTGCGAGTTACTGCAGTGCAGCTACTCGGAAGGCTGACTCGTACGCCAGCTCGCACTGTGTAAACCAGGCATAAGAACCAACATGACCCACGGACCATGTTTTAATTACAATTCGATCTGTATGCAGGGTGGCAGCTGTTTTAAGAAGTAGTCTCGGCCTTTTCTTAAAGAAACGCAAACTGTTGTTAATGTACATACATATGTATATCGGATATCCATCGACGCAGTATCGACGGAGATCAGTAGATGACGGTGGTTTAAGTGTAAAAATTAATAGTATGGTTTTGGACATTAGCTGGATAGCTATAATAGAGATTATAGTAACCATATAATCTCGTACTCTTACGAACTCGCACATTAATGTTGAGTATTGCAACTCTGTAAAATAAATAAAGTCCTTTTGCAAGTATGAAACAAAAGCACCAAGGCACAAAGGTAAACAAAGGCATCGATCAGGCAACCTTGAAAATGAGAAAGATGAGGTAAAGCTATACGAATGCGGTCGATATATCAGCAGTTCTGAAGCGGTGTGAAAAATTTTGTGTTTTGCCATTCATGAGAGGCATCCGACGGTTCAGCACCTAGCTGTTCACTTGGAGAATGGTCAGGTTACTTTAACGTCTATAATTTATCTGAAAGAGTTACGAATCCTCTACAAACAACACTTGACATGACATGTAAACACGATGAATTTGCAAAAACCCTTCTGTACTCTGAAGTACCAAGTTACTTTGTGTGGGAAAAATAATAAATTTGAAAGAAGGAAACGCGGATTCGATGTCGAAGGTTGGCCCGATATAAAAAAATGCATACTTTGGTAAGAGTGTACATTGTCCATACACAATACACAATACAGAATGTTATTGTCTTTGTATACTCCTTTATGAGATTAGAGGACCTGAATAATTTTCTGACTTAAAAACTGTGAATGGTGTCCTTCATCCCACGTTTCAATCTGCATGTCCGGCGCTAGGCTTACTGGAAGATGACAAGCATCGGGATAGCACTCTAAATGCGGCTGTCCTTTCGGATTCGTCGAAAAAAATTGCGGGACGTTTTTATCATTATGATTTTTTGTCAACTATCCGATCCTCCGTATCTTTGGAACAAATATAAAGAAAATCTTGCTGAGGACATAAAGCGACAGGTGGTATGAGTTCTTCATGTAGTATGACGACATATGACAGAGATTGTCTATAACAAATGTTTATTATTATTATCCATCTTATTGAAGACAGTGTAATGGCCCAGGGAGGGCAAAAATTATTGCAATACGGTCTGCCTCAGCCAATAAATTCCGAAGAAAATTTATTAAATAAAGATTATGTAAGAGAAACCAGCTATGATAGAGACATTTTAGCTTGATCAGTGTTAAACAAAGAAAGTGATTTAACAGATGATTTATCAGTATACGAACAAATTCTTAACTGTGTTGCATTGGGTACCGGTCAAATATTTTTCTTGAATGCTCCTGGTGGAACGGGGAAAACTTTTCTTCCTAACTTGCTTCTAGCAAAAGTAAGAAGTAACGGTGAAACAGCTTTGGCTGTAGCATCATCTGGAACTGCTGCCACTCTATTGGATGAAAACTTAACATTCAGAAACGCCGATGTGCAATATCGCAAAACAGAGCTATATGGCTACAGTAATGCGTGATTATAAGCTCATTGTCTGGGACGAGGGTACAATGGCACATAAGAAACCTTTTGAAGCCCTCAACATGGCTCTCAAAGATATTAGGGGTTACAGTATTGCAATGGGTGGTGTTACTGTATTGCTAGGGTAAGAGATCCGTCAAACTCTACCTGTAGTGCCAAGAGGAACACGAGCTGATCAGGTTCGCGCATGTCTTAAATCTTCATATCTATGGCCGTCTATAAAAAAGACTTTTTCCTCAAAAAAATATGAGGGTTTATTTAAGAGGTAACGAGACTGCTGGTCAGTTTTCTGAGCTACTTTTACGAACAAGTGACGGCGTTTATCCAACAGATGATAGAAAGCTTGATACTCTTGGTATCAAGCTTGATATTAGGCTTAGGGACAGTAGCTAATAACTTTAAAGAGATAATTGAGAACATTTATCCAAATATTGGTGAGATTGCGAACATTTCAGGGAATGGCTATGCGAACGTCCGATCTTCACTCCAAAAAACGAAGGAGCTGCTATTATTAACGATATGTTGCTCAGATCGTTTTAACGGAAATAAGTATAAGTTCCTGGATTCGGTAGTCAAAAGGGATGATACTGTTCATTGCCCTGTGGAATTGTTAAATACTTTAAATCCTACAAATCTACAAACCCACAAACTTCTTCTCAAAGTTGGTTCTTCAGTAATGTTGCTGAGACATCTTAATCCACCAAAACTTTGCAATGGCACAAGACTTCAAATTAACCCACATGTTCTCCTCGGGTCAATATGACCCGAAATGAAATTCATATAGCTATAACTTTTTCGTTTTTGAATATTTTTTCTTGATATTTACTGACTTTGTAGCGCACAATGTTGCTGATTATGCAGTTACATTTTTTTTTTTATTGGAATGCCTTGTTCTTTAGATAATTGCAATTGTTACTCATGTACTCTTCGGGTCAATATGACCCAGACTGCTTCGTTATGATAAGTATGAATCATGTTTGACTCTTAAACACCACAAAAGCTGAACAAGTCTGCACAGGTTTATAGAATTACGAACTGTGATATTAGTGACACCACAATATCGATATGAACACGTCGGAACATGTTCAAGTTCGTCGATTGCTCCTATTACAAATTTCTGGGAAAAGTGGGTGGAAATACTACCGAGCTTGTACAATCCCGGGATAAATGTAACTGTGGACGAACAATTATTTGCCTTTAGAGGCCGTTGTTCCTTCAAGCAATACATTCCTAGTAAGCCAGCTAAATATGGTATCAAAATATGGAGCCTTTGTGATAGTAAAAATTCATACGCCTTTCGGCTTCAAGTATATACTACGAAAATGCCTGGCGCGGCTCATGAAAAAAATCAAGGGATGCGAGTAGTTTTAGATCTTACCGAAGGACTGAGAGGCCAAAATGTTACATGTAATAACTTTTCTACGTCGTACAAGTTAGGTCAAACACTCCTCAAAAACAATCTCACATTGTTAGAAACAATGAGAAAAAATAAACCTGAACTGCCTGTTATGACTCTAAGTAAAGACGTCCACAGTTCTTATTTTTATTTTACGAAAGACACCACTGTTATGTCCTATATTCCTAAAAAAAATAAGAATGTAGTCTTATTGAGTACACTGCATAATAGTAATGAAATAAGTGATAGAGAGAATAAGAAACCACAAATTATACTTGAATATAATTCGACAAAAAGGGCAGTTGATTCGACAAAAGGAGTTGATTCTATTAAATAAATATTCGTTTATTTTGGGTTATTTTGAATAAAGAGTGAACCCTCGTAACTAAAATAAAAGTTTTTAAGGTTTTATTCTGTATTTTAGAATTCGGGTCATTATGACCAGGAGGAGTACAAGTGTATAGTCATACGGAGGAGAACATGAGGGTTAAAACACTTCACAAAAAATGAAGCCATTGTGTTCACTGGTTGTGCACAGGGAGAGGCATTATTTATTTCGAGAATACCATTAATACAGTCCGATTATCCATTTAAATTTAACCGACTTCAATTTCCTCTTAAAGTTTGTTTCGCGACGACTATTAATAAATCTCAAATCCGGGCACTTAAGATTACAGGTATTGACTTAACAGAATAATGTTTCTCACACGGTCAGTTTTATGTCGCACGATTCAGAGTAAGCTCACCCAGCAATCTGATAATATGTGCGGCTGATGGAACGAATACTAATGTGGCGTTCAAAGAAGTACTTAGCTAAGAGTAAGTTTCTTTAATAAGTAATTTGTTTATGTGCTTAAGTATAAATACTTATACCAATACTTAAAAGTGGTGTCAGAAAATACTTTTTATGGTTTTTCTTGCAGGTAACCCTCGGTTTACGCCGGTTCGATTTACGCCGATTTTACAATTACGCCGCTGCGCAATTCCTTTTTACGCCAGCACCAATTACAATGGCTGCGTTCAGGGACAACAAGCTGTGTTGGCTTTTTCTTGTTAGCATAAATCATGTTCTCTGAACGCCTTGCTGAGTCGTTGCTGATAAACAACAACATTTAAACAACAACCACACTGCATTGCAAAATTCCACGTTGCCGCCACACGAGACGTAAACAAAACACTGAAAATGAGTGACAGAGAAGAAAGTTCTGAGCAGATCCAGCATACAAATTTTTCGCTTGAAAAAATTGCGACCGCCTTGTCAGCCCTTCTGACCTTTCTACCCCCTCAGACAAAAAACCAGCAAAAATCACACACCGCTTGTTGTCCCTGAACGCAGCCAATAACGCCGCTACACACTGCGCCAGTTTCGAATTTACACGGCAATATTTCTATGATAAAACTTCGTTCCGTTTTAGTAACTAATTTTCATAAATGTATAACTCTATAACTTATTAAAACGGCCGATCTAAGCATTCTTTCAATTATAATTAAGGTTTGACGAATGAACTTAGTAAATTAGACAACGATTGGGATCGAAATGCAAACGGAGGAGCATCATCACATCAATTCAATAATATTTAGAAGTTCTTCAAGATAAAAAAAAAAGATCCAAAAAATAAAAGCTAGATTTTTTATCCAAAAAATTTAAGGTATCATAAACTTTGAAATTTAATTTTTTTAATTTGAAGTTTAATTTAACTTTGAATTTAAACTTTTTAATTTAATTTAATTTAATTTAATTTAATTTAATTTAATTTAATTTAATTTAATTTAATTTAATTTAATTTAATTTAATTTAATTTAATTTAATTTAATTTAATTTAATTTAATTTAATTTAATTTAATTTAATTTAATTTAATTTAATTTAATTTAATTTAATTTAATTTAATTTAATTTAATTTAATTTAATTTAATTTAATTTAATTTAATTTAATTTAATTTAATTTAATTTAATTTAATTTAATTTAATTTAATTTAATTTAATTTAATTTAATTTAATTTAATTTAATTTAATTTAATTTAATTTAATTTAATTTAATTTAATTTAATTTAATTTAATTTAATTTAATTTAATTTAATTTAATTTAATTTAATTTAATTTAATTTAATTTAATTTAATTTAATTTAATTTAATTTAATTTAATTTAATTTAATTTAATTTAATTTAATTTAATTTAATTTAATTTAATTTAATTTAATTTAATTTAATTTAATTTAATTTAATTTAATTTAATTTAATTTAATTTAATTTAATTTAATTTAATTTAATTTAATTTAATTTAATTTAATTTAATTTAATTTAATTTAATTTAATTTAATTTAATTTAATTTAATTTAATTTAATTTAATTTAATTTAATTTAATTTAATTTAATTTAATTTAATTTAATTTAATTTAATTTAATTTAATTTAATTTAATTTAATTTAATTTAATTTAATTTAATTTAATTTAATTTAATTTAATTTAATTTAATTTAATTTAATTTAATTTAATTTAATTTAATTTAATTTAATTTAATTTAATTTAATTTAATTTAATTTAATTTAATTTAATTTAATTTAATTTAATTTAATTTAATTTAATTTAATTTAATTTAATTTAATTTAATTTAATTTAATTTAATTTAATTTAATTTAATTTAATTTAATTTAATTTAATTTAATTTAATTTAATTTAATTTAATTTAATTTAATTTAATTTAATTTAATTTAATTTAATTTAATTTAATTTAATTTAATTTAATTTAATTTAATTTAATTTAATTTAATTTAATTTAATTTAATTTAATTTAATTTAATTTAATTTAATTTAATTTAATTTAATTTAATTTAATTTAATTTAATTTAATTTAATTTAATTTAATTTAATTTAATTTAATTTAATTTAATTTAATTTAATTTAATTTAATTTAATTTAATTTAATTTAATTTAATTTAATTTAATTTAATTTAATTTAATTTAATTTAATTTAATTTAATTTAATTTAATTTAATTTAATTTAATTTAATTTAATTTAATTTAATTTAATTTAATTTAATTTAATTTAATTTAATTTAATTTAATTTAATTTAATTTAATTTAATTTAATTTAATTTAATTTAATTTAATTTAATTTAATTTAATTTAATTTAATTTAATTTAATTTAATTTAATTTAATTTAATTTAATTTAATTTAATTTAATTTAATTTAATTTAATTTAATTTAATTTAATTTAATTTAATTTAATTTAATTTAATTTAATTTAATTTAATTTAATTTAATTTAATTTAATTTAATTTAATTTAATTTAATTTAATTTAATTTAATTTAATTTAATTTAATTTAATTTAATTTAATTTAATTTAATTTAATTTAATTTAATTTAATTTAATTTAATTTAATTTAATTTAATTTAATTTAATTTAATTTAATTTAATTTAATTTAATTTAATTTAATTTAATTTAATTTAATTTAATTTAATTTAATTTAATTTAATTTAATTTAATTTAATTTAATTTAATTTAATTTAATTTAATTTAATTTAATTTAATTTAATTTAATTTAATTTAATTTAATTTAATTTAATTTAATTTAATTTAATTTAATTTAATTTAATTTAATTTAATTTAATTTAATTTAATTTAATTTAATTTAATTTAATTTAATTTAATTTAATTTAATTTAATTTAATTTAATTTAATTTAATTTAATTTAATTTAATTTAATTTAATTTAATTTAATTTAATTTAATTTAATTTAATTTAATTTAATTTAATTTAATTTAATTTAATTTAATTTAATTTAATTTAATTTAATTTAATTTAATTTAATTTAATTTAATTTAATTTAATTTAATTTAATTTAATTTAATTTAATTTAATTTAATTTAATTTAATTTAATTTAATTTAATTTAATTTAATTTAATTTAATTTAATTTAATTTAATTTAATTTAATTTAATTTAATTTAATTTAATTTAATTTAATTTAATTTAATTTAATTTAATTTAATTTAATTTAATTTAATTTAATTTAATTTAATTTAATTTAATTTAATTTAATTTAATTTAATTTAATTTAATTTAATTTAATTTAATTTAATTTAATTTAATTTAATTTAATTTAATTTAATTTAATTTAATTTAATTTAATTTAATTTAATTTAATTTAATTTAATTTAATTTAATTTAATTTAATTTAATTTAATTTAATTTAATTTAATTTAATTTAATTTAATTTAATTTAATTTAATTTAATTTAATTTAATTTAATTTAATTTAATTTAATTTAATTTAATTTAATTTAATTTAATTTAATTTAATTTAATTTAATTTAATTTAATTTAATTTAATTTAATTTAATTTAATTTAATTTAATTTAATTTAATTTAATTTAATTTAATTTAATTTAATTTAATTTAATTTAATTTAATTTAATTTAATTTAATTTAATTTAATTTAATTTAATTTAATTTAATTTAATTTAATTTAATTTAATTTAATTTAATTTAATTTAATTTAATTTAATTTAATTTAATTTAATTTAATTTAATTTAATTTAATTTAATTTAATTTAATTTAATTTAATTTAATTTAATTTAATTTAATTTAATTTAATTTAATTTAATTTAATTTAATTTAATTTAATTTAATTTAATTTAATTTAATTTAATTTAATTTAATTTAATTTAATTTAATTTAATTTAATTTAATTTAATTTAATTTAATTTAATTTAATTTAATTTAATTTAATTTAATTTAATTTAATTTAATTTAATTTAATTTAATTTAATTTAATTTAATTTAATTTAATTTAATTTAATTTAATTTAATTTAATTTAATTTAATTTAATTTAATTTAATTTAATTTAATTTAATTTAATTTAATTTAATTTAATTTAATTTAATTTAATTTAATTTAATTTAATTTAATTTAATTTAATTTAATTTAATTTAATTTAATTTAATTTAATTTAATTTAATTTAATTTAATTTAATTTAATTTAATTTAATTTAATTTAATTTAATTTAATTTAATTTAATTTAATTTAATTTAATTTAATTTAATTTAATTTAATTTAATTTAATTTAATTTAATTTAATTTAATTTAATTTAATTTAATTTAATTTAATTTAATTTAATTTAATTTAATTTAATTTAATTTAATTTAATTTAATTTAATTTAATTTAATTTAATTTAATTTAATTTAATTTAATTTAATTTAATTTAATTTAATTTAATTTAATTTAATTTAATTTAATTTAATTTAATTTAATTTAATTTAATTTAATTTAATTTAATTTAATTTAATTTAATTTAATTTAATTTAATTTAATTTAATTTAATTTAATTTAATTTAATTTAATTTAATTTAATTTAATTTAATTTAATTTAATTTAATTTAATTTAATTTAATTTAATTTAATTTAATTTAATTTAATTTAATTTAATTTAATTTAATTTAATTTAATTTAATTTAATTTAATTTAATTTAATTTAATTTAATTTAATTTAATTTAATTTAATTTAATTTAATTTAATTTAATTTAATTTAATTTAATTTAATTTAATTTAATTTAATTTAATTTAATTTAATTTAATTTAATTTAATTTAATTTAATTTAATTTAATTTAATTTAATTTAATTTAATTTAATTTAATTTAATTTAATTTAATTTAATTTAATTTAATTTAATTTAATTTAATTTAATTTAATTTAATTTAATTTAATTTAATTTAATTTAATTTAATTTAATTTAATTTAATTTAATTTAATTTAATTTAATTTAATTTAATTTAATTTAATTTAATTTAATTTAATTTAATTTAATTTAATTTAATTTAATTTAATTTAATTTAATTTAATTTAATTTAATTTAATTTAATTTAATTTAATTTAATTTAATTTAATTTAATTTAATTTAATTTAATTTAATTTAATTTAATTTAATTTAATTTAATTTAATTTAATTTAATTTAATTTAATTTAATTTAATTTAATTTAATTTAATTTAATTTAATTTAATTTAATTTAATTTAATTTAATTTAATTTAATTTAATTTAATTTAATTTAATTTAATTTAATTTAATTTAATTTAATTTAATTTAATTTAATTTAATTTAATTTAATTTAATTTAATTTAATTTAATTTAATTTAATTTAATTTAATTTAATTTAATTTAATTTAATTTAATTTAATTTAATTTAATTTAATTTAATTTAATTTAATTTAATTTAATTTAATTTAATTTAATTTAATTTAATTTAATTTAATTTAATTTAATTTAATTTAATTTAATTTAATTTAATTTAATTTAATTTAATTTAATTTAATTTAATTTAATTTAATTTAATTTAATTTAATTTAATTTAATTTAATTTAATTTAATTTAATTTAATTTAATTTAATTTAATTTAATTTAATTTAATTTAATTTAATTTAATTTAATTTAATTTAATTTAATTTAATTTAATTTAATTTAATTTAATTTAATTTAATTTAATTTAATTTAATTTAATTTAATTTAATTTAATTTAATTTAATTTAATTTAATTTAATTTAATTTAATTTAATTTAATTTAATTTAATTTAATTTAATTTAATTTAATTTAATTTAATTTAATTTAATTTAATTTAATTTAATTTAATTTAATTTAATTTAATTTAATTTAATTTAATTTAATTTAATTTAATTTAATTTAATTTAATTTAATTTAATTTAATTTAATTTAATTTAATTTAATTTAATTTAATTTAATTTAATTTAATTTAATTTAATTTAATTTAATTTAATTTAATTTAATTTAATTTAATTTAATTTAATTTAATTTAATTTAATTTAATTTAATTTAATTTAATTTAATTTAATTTAATTTAATTTAATTTAATTTAATTTAATTTAATTTAATTTAATTTAATTTAATTTAATTTAATTTAATTTAATTTAATTTAATTTAATTTAATTTAATTTAATTTAATTTAATTTAATTTAATTTAATTTAATTTAATTTAATTTAATTTAATTTAATTTAATTTAATTTAATTTAATTTAATTTAATTTAATTTAATTTAATTTAATTTAATTTAATTTAATTTAATTTAATTTAATTTAATTTAATTTAATTTAATTTAATTTAATTTAATTTAATTTAATTTAATTTAATTTAATTTAATTTAATTTAATTTAATTTAATTTAATTTAATTTAATTTAATTTAATTTAATTTAATTTAATTTAATTTAATTTAATTTAATTTAATTTAATTTAATTTAATTTAATTTAATTTAATTTAATTTAATTTAATTTAATTTAATTTAATTTAATTTAATTTAATTTAATTTAATTTAATTTAATTTAATTTAATTTAATTTAATTTAATTTAATTTAATTTAATTTAATTTAATTTAATTTAATTTAATTTAATTTAATTTAATTTAATTTAATTTAATTTAATTTAATTTAATTTAATTTAATTTAATTTAATTTAATTTAATTTAATTTAATTTAATTTAATTTAATTTAATTTAATTTAATTTAATTTAATTTAATTTAATTTAATTTAATTTAATTTAATTTAATTTAATTTAATTTAATTTAATTTAATTTAATTTAATTTAATTTAATTTAATTTAATTTAATTTAATTTAATTTAATTTAATTTAATTTAATTTAATTTAATTTAATTTAATTTAATTTAATTTAATTTAATTTAATTTAATTTAATTTAATTTAATTTAATTTAATTTAATTTAATTTAATTTAATTTAATTTAATTTAATTTAATTTAATTTAATTTAATTTAATTTAATTTAATTTAATTTAATTTAATTTAATTTAATTTAATTTAATTTAATTTAATTTAATTTAATTTAATTTAATTTAATTTAATTTAATTTAATTTAATTTAATTTAATTTAATTTAATTTAATTTAATTTAATTTAATTTAATTTAATTTAATTTAATTTAATTTAATTTAATTTAATTTAATTTAATTTAATTTAATTTAATTTAATTTAATTTAATTTAATTTAATTTAATTTAATTTAATTTAATTTAATTTAATTTAATTTAATTTAATTTAATTTAATTTAATTTAATTTAATTTAATTTAATTTAATTTAATTTAATTTAATTTAATTTAATTTAATTTAATTTAATTTAATTTAATTTAATTTAATTTAATTTAATTTAATTTAATTTAATTTAATTTAATTTAATTTAATTTAATTTAATTTAATTTAATTTAATTTAATTTAATTTAATTTAATTTAATTTAATTTAATTTAATTTAATTTAATTTAATTTAATTTAATTTAATTTAATTTAATTTAATTTAATTTAATTTAATTTAATTTAATTTAATTTAATTTAATTTAATTTAATTTAATTTAATTTAATTTAATTTAATTTAATTTAATTTAATTTAATTTAATTTAATTTAATTTAATTTAATTTAATTTAATTTAATTTAATTTAATTTAATTTAATTTAATTTAATTTAATTTAATTTAATTTAATTTAATTTAATTTAATTTAATTTAATTTAATTTAATTTAATTTAATTTAATTTAATTTAATTTAATTTAATTTAATTTAATTTAATTTAATTTAATTTAATTTAATTTAATTTAATTTAATTTAATTTAATTTAATTTAATTTAATTTAATTTAATTTAATTTAATTTAATTTAATTTAATTTAATTTAATTTAATTTAATTTAATTTAATTTAATTTAATTTAATTTAATTTAATTTAATTTAATTTAATTTAATTTAATTTAATTTAATTTAATTTAATTTAATTTAATTTAATTTAATTTAATTTAATTTAATTTAATTTAATTTAATTTAATTTAATTTAATTTAATTTAATTTAATTTAATTTAATTTAATTTAATTTAATTTAATTTAATTTAATTTAATTTAATTTAATTTAATTTAATTTAATTTAATTTAATTTAATTTAATTTAATTTAATTTAATTTAATTTAATTTAATTTAATTTAATTTAATTTAATTTAATTTAATTTAATTTAATTTAATTTAATTTAATTTAATTTAATTTAATTTAATTTAATTTAATTTAATTTAATTTAATTTAATTTAATTTAATTTAATTTAATTTAATTTAATTTAATTTAATTTAATTTAATTTAATTTAATTTAATTTAATTTAATTTAATTTAATTTAATTTAATTTAATTTAATTTAATTTAATTTAATTTAATTTAATTTAATTTAATTTAATTTAATTTAATTTAATTTAATTTAATTTAATTTAATTTAATTTAATTTAATTTAATTTAATTTAATTTAATTTAATTTAATTTAATTTAATTTAATTTAATTTAATTTAATTTAATTTAATTTAATTTAATTTAATTTAATTTAATTTAATTTAATTTAATTTAATTTAATTTAATTTAATTTAATTTAATTTAATTTAATTTAATTTAATTTAATTTAATTTAATTTAATTTAATTTAATTTAATTTAATTTAATTTAATTTAATTTAATTTAATTTAATTTAATTTAATTTAATTTAATTTAATTTAATTTAATTTAATTTAATTTAATTTAATTTAATTTAATTTAATTTAATTTAATTTAATTTAATTTAATTTAATTTAATTTAATTTAATTTAATTTAATTTAATTTAATTTAATTTAATTTAATTTAATTTAATTTAATTTAATTTAATTTAATTTAATTTAATTTAATTTAATTTAATTTAATTTAATTTAATTTAATTTAATTTAATTTAATTTAATTTAATTTAATTTAATTTAATTTAATTTAATTTAATTTAATTTAATTTAATTTAATTTAATTTAATTTAATTTAATTTAATTTAATTTAATTTAATTTAATTTAATTTAATTTAATTTAATTTAATTTAATTTAATTTAATTTAATTTAATTTAATTTAATTTAATTTAATTTAATTTAATTTAATTTAATTTAATTTAATTTAATTTAATTTAATTTAATTTAATTTAATTTAATTTAATTTAATTTAATTTAATTTAATTTAATTTAATTTAATTTAATTTAATTTAATTTAATTTAATTTAATTTAATTTAATTTAATTTAATTTAATTTAATTTAATTTAATTTAATTTAATTTAATTTAATTTAATTTAATTTAATTTAATTTAATTTAATTTAATTTAATTTAATTTAATTTAATTTAATTTAATTTAATTTAATTTAATTTAATTTAATTTAATTTAATTTAATTTAATTTAATTTAATTTAATTTAATTTAATTTAATTTAATTTAATTTAATTTAATTTAATTTAATTTAATTTAATTTAATTTAATTTAATTTAATTTAATTTAATTTAATTTAATTTAATTTAATTTAATTTAATTTAATTTAATTTAATTTAATTTAATTTAATTTAATTTAATTTAATTTAATTTAATTTAATTTAATTTAATTTAATTTAATTTAATTTAATTTAATTTAATTTAATTTAATTTAATTTAATTTAATTTAATTTAATTTAATTTAATTTAATTTAATTTAATTTAATTTAATTTAATTTAATTTAATTTAATTTAATTTAATTTAATTTAATTTAATTTAATTTAATTTAATTTAATTTAATTTAATTTAATTTAATTTAATTTAATTTAATTTAATTTAATTTAATTTAATTTAATTTAATTTAATTTAATTTAATTTAATTTAATTTAATTTAATTTAATTTAATTTAATTTAATTTAATTTAATTTAATTTAATTTAATTTAATTTAATTTAATTTAATTTAATTTAATTTAATTTAATTTAATTTAATTTAATTTAATTTAATTTAATTTAATTTAATTTAATTTAATTTAATTTAATTTAATTTAATTTAATTTAATTTAATTTAATTTAATTTAATTTAATTTAATTTAATTTAATTTAATTTAATTTAATTTAATTTAATTTAATTTAATTTAATTTAATTTAATTTAATTTAATTTAATTTAATTTAATTTAATTTAATTTAATTTAATTTAATTTAATTTAATTTAATTTAATTTAATTTAATTTAATTTAATTTAATTTAATTTGATTTCATTTTATTTATTTAATTTAATAACTTTTAAAATATTTCTTTCAAAACATTCTGTTATAATAAAATGCATTTTAAAAATGCAATTTATAAAATGTACAATGTATTTTGATTTTTATTTATTAACAAGCAAAATAATTTGCTTATATTTCACTAATGTAGACCCAAACCCTTCCGTGTAAAATTATGTTCGCCAGTTTTGATTTGCGCCCGGGTTTTTTCGAATTCGGTTGCTAAAGGACGAAACGGGTCAATATGGTTTCTGCTTTAAAAGTAGAACCCGTCACAAGCAAACCACTCGTCCGATTGACTTCATATTCACAACGTATGCTACTTAGGTTGTAAGGATGGTTTATAGCACAGATTATGAGATGTTACTCGTTACTACTACATGCATTTCTCTCGATACAATCGCAAAATCGGCCAAAATTAGTCGGAATTTAGTGCAGATTTCCTAGGAAACCTACATCGGCGTTTTTTGCATTGGTATCGATTCTAGGGGGTATTTCTAATTTAAAACGTCAAAAACGGTGGTTAATTTTCTCGTTGTTTTAAATAATTGTTAATGACTTTTCTCCTTAGTTTTGTTTCCTTTCAAATAAAAAATAATTAAATAATAAACAGAAACTTGAAACTTATGCAGTTGCAGTTTATTTGACTAATAATAATAATAAAAAATATATGTATCTCTTATATAACTCTTCTGTTGTATAAGAAAAAATTGGTAAATAAAACAAATAAAAGTGTTTCACTGCAACAAATTGAATGACCCCATAATATATATAAATTAGATATTTTTTCTATAAACTTTTGAAAATAAGAAATTTGGGGGACATCTACTCCATCGCACCCGCTTATATTGACTGCAAAAGTTTTACCTCTTTTGTTTATGTGGGGTGAAAATGATAATTGTCAAAACACGGTAAAAAAATTTGCTGCATTTGCAAAAGTTTGTCTGCAATCGTAAGTAAAAACATATCGGATTATAGCTTATGTTCTCTCTTTTGATATTCTTTATTTTCTTCTAGATTGTGGCGCTTGATCAATAATTTTGATATCACATCGCCTCTGCGTTATCATGTTTATTATGATCTTGTGCAAGTTGCCAAACAATGCGACCAAATTTTGGAAGTCTTCTCCGAAATAGATCATCTTAAAGCCCAGTTTTCTAACAGTCCTCCGTCCGGCGAACAAAAGCAAAAACGTTACGTCTTTTGCATGATGTTACTAAGGATACAAATCTTCACCGTTACTCCAATGAAATGATTAAATTCCTGAAACATGTACTGCAGAAACCGCTTATGTTGCTCGCGAAGATGCTTTAAAATGTGTTGTCACTGCCTTAGCCGATCCCAAAACATTTTTATTGAATCCATTGCTGGCATTTAAGCCAGTGCGTTTCCTAGAAGGGGAGATAATACACGATCTACTCGATTTTTGTGTCGAATAAATTGTCATCGCACATACAATTCTATGAGGATCACAAGGAGTTCGTAACGTCCCACGGCCTCAATAATGAGCAAAACATGAAGAAAATGCGGTTTCTGACATTCGTGCTGCTGGCTGAGAGTAATCCGGAAATGTCTTTTGAAACGCTCACTAAGGAGTTGCAAATCAGTGAAGCAGAGGTTGACCCGTCTTCGTGAGGGAATAACCAACGTGTCTGCCGCCCAATTTGGCGCGCAGCCAGAAATTAGATCGTTAAATATTGTTATAATCGTAAAATTTTCTTATGCCAGATTCCTTTTCCTTTTAACACATTATATGATACGCTCCAAAATAAGCGATTTTTACAGATTTTAATTATATATCTAAAGTAAAGCATATAAATATAAAAAATAAAGTCAAATTTTTCTTAATATAAATCGATTTTATTTGTAAAATTCTACACTTTAACCTTATCAGAATTGTTTACTAGCAGGCATAGTAATGTTACTTTTGGATAGGCCCTTAAAAATTACTTAAAATATTCTCCTCTTATGCCTTGGGAAAATACTTTCCAAGCAACCGCGAATTTTCGCACAGGATATTGCTCCAATCCGGGGAGTGTGTCAGCGTAGGCAGCCAGATGGGTGGCAAGTTCGATTTCAGTGGCACGAGCACCGGGCACATAGCGACTATTTCGAGAAAGTCCGTTGAAATTACTAACGTCATCATCAAGGGCTCGTTCAATGTCACCGATGAAATTATCGGTAGCGCCGCGTACGACAATTGTACGACGCCTTCGCTTTTGCAAAGTAATATTAAGTATATTAATTTAAAACTATATAATGTTTTATTATTATTGACTACCTGAAAACAGCAACTGCTGTTTCACCTAATTCCTCAATGCACACTTTATCGCAATAACCCAGTAATTCGGGGTAATAAAGTAGCATTGGCTGCGTTCAGGGACAACAAGCGGTGTGTGCTTTTTGCTGGTTTTTGTCTGAGGGGGTAGAAAGGTCAGAAGGGCTGACAAAGCGGTCGCAATTTTTTCAAGCGAAAAATTTGTATGCTGGATCTGCTCAGAACTTTCTTCTCTGTCACTAATTTTCAGTGTTTTGTTTACTTCTCGTGTGGCGGCAACGTGGAATTTGGCAATGCAGTGTGGTTGTTGTTTAAATGTTGTTGTTTATCAGCAACGACTCAGCAAGGCATTCAGAGAACATGATTTATGCTAACAAGAAAAAGCCAACACAGCTTGTTGTCCCTGAACGCAGCCATTGACAGCGCAAATGAAACGAGGGAAGTCGAATTTGGAAGTCAACCAGTCAGCCAAAATATCAATTCGTAAGAAATTCTTCTTTTCCATATTATTTGACTTTTGAAATGTCGCGGAAATCTTTAATTTCATGACACACCAGCTTCGGTGTGTCTCTGACTTATCCAATGCTATTAAATCCGATGTGGTTATACCCAAATATAGAAATTCTTCTGCAGTCTGTGCCCCAGCAAATATAACCACAAAATTGGTGCCATCTCCCACTTCAGCGACTTGCATCTGGCTGGCCATTCACATCAATTCTGCTCCGGGATGTTCAACATCAAATTCACGCATTACATTTATTACCCGCACTACTTGTTGCTTTGATACACCTGGTGCTTTTGGTACAAATAGACATTTTTATTCACAGATTTTCAGTAATCAAGAAATACTTGTACTATAAAATTTGTAATTCGTCTGCCCAACTAAAAGATTTTAATTTCACAAATTGTATGCGACGTCTGCTTTTGCGGTTGTTGTTGCACAATGTTGTTGTAAACAATGCTGAACAAAATTTTCGATTCGAACAAAACAACAATTCGCTATGAAATTGACAATAAGCAAAACAACAACAGGGCAAGCATTCACATATTGTGTACGTGAATTCAACAGAGCATAAAAAATACGCGTCAAACGAAATTTTTTGAGATGAGTCATCGAGTGTCGTATCTCCTTATCTCTGGTTTATAGTTAAGTTTGGTCCAGATAGGTGGCGCCACAATAGAACTTCTATGCTAACGGCATATGTGAGGCATTTTGTAAGAAAGATTTATAGGTCCTTAATTATGTACACATTGGCATAATAATTAAAAAATAAGCTTATAATTAAATATTTTTGACAATTCACAAATAAAATCGAATTATTCAAATATTCTGAATTAAATTTTTTCAGTCATGTCAGTCAGTCATGTCAAAAAAAAATTTGAAAAGTGACAGATATGTGCGTTTATAAATTTTTCCTCTTTGTTTTTTAGTTTGAATTGTAAGATTTTGTTTGTTTGTATGAATATTATTGGCGAACAAGAATAGAAACGAAGTAATAACCACTACGAATATAGTCTAGGGCTAAACAACGTTTCTCGAGTTTCGCTAATTGAATTAGTAGGTTTTTGTAAATTTCGTTTCTAAAATATTTTCTCATGATTTTCCAAAACTAACCCCCTAGGCATCAATGAGGACAAAATTTACTAAAAGTGAATGAATTGGAAAATTTATGCCGTTAGAGATTATATAGACTACTTTTTACTTTTTTTTTCATGTGATTCTAAGTCGAGCGGGTTTTTTCACAAACGGTAACGACCTACCTGACATATTTCGTCTTGATTAAAGTTAAATATTTGTGTCTATCAAAAATGGGTGTGTATATGAGTATAAGGAAAGTGCAAATTGAGAAATTAAACATAAGCATTGCTCGCTACGAATTTCGTAATTTTTTTAAAAATCTCTATAGCTAATTGTGGCTCCGGGAAATAACGCCCAAATGAAATAAAGCCCACTTTTTTTTATATGAAGATTTGAAATCGTAAAATTTGGGCGTTATTTCATTTTTTTGGGCTTTATTTCATTTTCAATAAAAATTGAAAATGAAATAAGGCCCACTGTGGGCTTTATTTCATTTTGTCGTGGGCTTTATTTAATTTTTTTGTAAAAATTCTAAAATTTCTGAAAATGAAATAACGCCCAAAATTACGGCGTCGAATGAACTTTAATGTGGATATGCAGAACTTTAATGCATGCAGAAAGATCCAGAATAGAGGAAGAATTTTCAACAAGGAGATGGTTTTGTTGGCTGAGGGTTTTAATCCCTGCAGAAGGACACTTTGCCTGCGCAGAAGGACCCTGGATAGAGGAAGACTTTTCAACAAGGAGATGGTTTTGTTGGCTGAGGGTTTTAATCCCTGCAGAAGGACACTTTGCCTGCGCAGAAGGACCCTGGATAGAGGAAGACTTTTCAACAAGGAGATGGTTTTGTTGGCTGAGGGTTTTAATCCCTGCCACGGCCGAAGGCCGGCATGCAGAAGGACACTTTGCCTGCGCAGAAGAACCCTGGATAGAGGAAGACTTTTCAACAAGGAGATGGTTTCGTTGGCTGAGGGTTTTAATCCCTGCCACGGCCGAAAGCCGGCATGCAGAAGGAAGGAAGGAAGGAAGGAAGGCAGGGATTCAAACCGTCGGCCAACAAAACCATCTCCTTGTTGAAAAGTCTTCCTCTATCCAGGGTCCTTCTGCGCAGGCAAAGTGTCCTTTTGCATGCCGGCCTTCGGCCGTGGCAGGGATTAAAACCCTCAGCCAACAAAACCATCTCCTTGTTGAAAAGTCTTCCTCTATCCAGGGTCCTTCTGCGCAGGCAAAGTATTTTTCTGTATGCCGGCCTTCGGCCGTGGCAGGGATTAAAACCCTCAGCCAACAAAACCATCTCCTTGTTGAAAAGCCTTCCTCTATCCAGGGTCCTTCTGCGCAGGCAAAGTGTCCTTCTGCATGCCGGCCTTCGGCCGTGGAAGGGATTAAAACCCTCAGCCAGAAAAACCATCCCCTTGCTAAATAGTATTTGTATATTAACCCGTCCAATAAGTCCAACAGCTGCTTCGTAGCTAACGCATTTCAGCATTTATCGCTAAATTGGGCCTTATTTCATTTTTTGGGCTTTATTTCATTTTTTGGAAAAATTTTTAAATTTCTTAAAATGAAATAAGACCCAAAGTGGGCCTTATTTCATTTTTTTATGAAATAACGCCCAATTTTGCAAAATGAAATAAAGCCCGCATTGAGCCTTATTTCATTTGGGCGTTATTTCCCGGAGCCGCTAATTGTTGGTGACGAATGCCCCTGTAAAGAATTTCGTTGAGTTATTTACGTTTTCTTTTGTTACTCTATACATATGTACGAGTATGTACTTATTACTCTTTTTAAATGAATACCGTTGTTCACCAATACATATTTTCTGTTACTATTATAATCTTCCTTTTTGCTGTACAAAAACCAATAAAGACGGTCGTCTCGTTGTAATTCGCAGTCATTAAAAATTTCGAATTTATTTATCGTTCACAAACAGCGAGGAAAAGGCAAGCACCATCTACTAAAGTTGGTACCCTAAAATTAAGAAACGTGGTGAGTTGTTACGAAATTCGTAGCGAGCAATTGTAAGCGAGTAATTTTTGTAATTTATCCCATGATGAGTGTGGAAATAATTACAACAGCGCTGAAATCTACTCTGCGGAAATATTGCATACTTCTTTTTGCTGAGAAATTGAGCACAGATGAATTTATATGCGCTATAAAAAGTAGACGTGGCACTGGTTCGGTGTTCCCCATTTTCAATAGCAAACAGTCTAGGATGACAGTGAATATACGTGCCCTGGACGTGGTTTGCCCACTGGTGACGAAAATTACAAGAAAACGATGACGATGCTTCTTCGTCATAAAATTTGGCATTTGGCTAGTTAACATTAATGCATCTGATTTGAGGGCTGAATTTCTCAGCTCGCAGTCCGGATCTGAAGCTCAAATTTCGTTGCCGTGATTACCGTATTAATGAAATTCATCTTACAGAAAAATATACCATACCATAAAATGAGGCGCTTGTTGGTAAAAGTGGTGTTGTCAATGAGTTAATAGATCAAAATTTACTATCGCTTCTATTTTATTGCTTCTCGCCTTGTTACAGCCTTATATGGTAATTTTTTATGATCGGCATTTCACATACAAAATTTCCCATTTTAAATTTTTTGCTGACTTTTGAGTTTTTTGCTAAAACAAATGTAGTCATTCTAGAATTGCAACCAGCGCAGTGTGTGATTTTACAAATCTGGCTTGACAAAATTATTTTCAATTTAAATTATTTAAAATTATGAACTAAATAAGAAATTACACAAAAAAATCTTAATTACTGTATTTTCTGTGTTTTTAATTGTATTAAACATGTAATTAAAAATTTTTGTATTCATTTATAAACACGCGAGTTACGTTTTATTGGTCGTGTGCCGATAAAAAAAATAAAACGTTTAAATAAAAAAACACCTTTTTACTTAAGTGAAGATTTTTATTTTTCGAGTTTTCAACTTTGGTTAAACAACTGAAGATAATAATTTCTTACGCTAGTATTTATAATGAACTTACGCTAGTATTCTTGTTCTTCTTTTCAACACTTGTTTACCAAAAGTTTTTGTCCTTGAATATTTAGTGTCGATTTAGCACTTATTGGTTTCATGGGAATGGAAATTATTATCAACGGAAAAGTAATATTATATTACATTCTAATTCGTCGTAATTGAATGTCGATAATAAATAAAGGTCTGTTCGATAGTTTGCATTTCTGTGGGAACGGAAATGCAATTTTTTGGAAATATGAAATTTTAGGAATTGTGTGAACGAATTGTCACAATTTTAAAGAAGTCTCTAATAAAGTTTTTATACGTTATACCTAAAAATTGTTTCGGGGCAATTAGCGGGTTGCGTCGTGGACGTAACTCGCGCTTTCGACAAAAATGACCGAGTGTAAGGAAAAAAAAATGTTTTTGTTATATATTCCAAAATTCCAAAATATATTTTCTACTTTGGAGAACGATAGTCATTAAATATTCTATCCTTTCTGCAATATATATGGGAAATTTCTATTCTTAAACATTAGAAAATAAAGTATCTGAAAATATATATATGTATATAAAAAGTAGAGTAGAATATGCACCCAAAATTAGGTGGAGCCAAATACAAAGGATTATGGGATTTTTAAAAAAAATTAATCAAGAGGCAGAAATATGCAGACAACCGTTCCCACTCTAAAGAATTTGAACAGTTTTTTTAAAAAAAAAACGAATTTTTTATCAACAGACTTTAATGACAGTTTATTAAATAATAGGTGACTGGATCACCTTTTATATATAACAAGTAAGAGCGTTAGTTTCGGCCTGGCCGAAACTCATATACCCTACACCCGCATACGTCAAAGGGATGATTAAAGTGGGTTGGTAACGCCTACTTTCAGTTCACTTACAGACAGTAAATTTTTAACTATTAACTCATTTACAGAACCGCTTTTCCCAACAAACACCTCATTATGGTATGGTACATCAGTTGGCGTGTCACGCCCATTTTTAAGAGTTTTTTTTCAGTCTGAGATGGTGGACTCGGAAAAAAAATTTTAGCTTAAAATTCACTCTACAAGCTGAGAAATTAAGCTATAAGCACTGATTAATCCATATTTGCTATAAAAAAAGGCGTGGAACTCGTCTAATTTTTAATACCAAACAGCCTAGGATAACAAAGAATATTTGTACCAAATTTCATGACAATATCTCTACTTGTTCTCCTGCAATCGTGATTTTCACAGACGGACGGACGGTTAGACAGCCAGACAGACGGACGAACATAGCTAAATCGATTCATGAGGTGATGCTGAGCCACTACCACAGATTTTGCGAGCTCGAAAGACTATTCTTAAAAGCTGTTAATCCTACTTGGTCATTTAGTTTTACTATAATCTCTCTATTTCTCACACCCTGCTCATTTACCTGCAACTCATTCAGTGACTCTAACAAAAACAGATACCGACTGATTGCCGTGGTAACACTTCGATATCTCACTACGCAGCTTGGTAGTAGTTTTCTTTGATTTGTAAGATCCCTTCAGTACCTTCTTCAAGTCTTCTAACGTGGCCGGTGTCTTTTCTCTCAGAATCTTATTTTTGACACACTCAGATAACTTTGTCGCCAATACAAATTTTATCAACTTTGCTCTTCCTTAATAGTCTCCAAATAAAATTCTATTAATCCTAAAAAAATATTTAGCTACTTTCAAGGAGATGTCACTTGAAGCTCTGGAATGACTCTGGGTAACTAAGTCAAAATCTTCCATGGTTATACGGGCACTACGGTTGGGAGCGTCTTGAACAACCGCCTTAGACTCAATATTCTCAGATTCAGACTCCTCTGTTAGCTCTAAGTCTGAGTCCTCTTTGACTATCAAATACTTTCTAATGTCACACACAATCCGTTCTTATTTCTCTCTCAACGCCGGTAGGTCTGATGCCGATGCGTCCTGAACCACTAATCCTGAACCACGCTTCTAGTATATTATTCTCCGATATTGCTACGTACCGCTTGCTATAACTCCGTGAGGGTTTTTTTAAATTTCTTAATAAGTGTGCTAGAAAATTTATAAGATTATACCCGTGTTATCTTTATAAAATTATTCTAGCTCTCTAGGCCGCACTTATTTGCCTAGGAGTCTGTTTCTTAACGTATTTCTTATAAAAACTATTTATTTCAAATAATATATATTATTATAACTAGGCAAGCACAATTAAAATATATGACCCTTCGCATATGATTGCCACCGCGTTGTTGTTGTTGTTTATTATTTCCTTCTTGGTCGGAGTCGATCCCATATTTCCAGCCTTTTTTCTTAAGTTCTAGTAGCTGATTTATTAAACGTCAGATTTATTAAACTGACTAATATTAATCCCGGATCGTACTCTTCTTCCGCCAGATACTGTTGCCGCCGTCCACATACACTGTCCACGTCCTGCTGCGACGGTGCAACACCTAACACATCAAAAGAGTTGGCAGGATCGCCATGTGGTGTTACTATCCGGCAAGATAGTATGACTGGTGCGTCGGAGGATGAGCACTAGATTTAGGGGAGACGGGGGATTGGAGAAGTTACCCTGTGCTAAACAAAGTTGAAGTACTTACTAAGTTCTTCAGCCGGATGTTTCCATGCGCCATAGGTGCACGACTTTTTAGTTCTAAGCTCCTAATGAAGCTGACAAAAACTGAGCTCTGGAAGGAGCCGAATAAAACTAAAGACAAAGCCGGCTGTTCAGTGCCGTGGCTAGAATCAGAATTCTTGCTTTATTCTTCAAGCTATACACTTTATATACACTTTTTCTTACATGCTAACATATGTTACTATTACTACTCGTAATCTATACTATTCTTACTATGCTTGTTCTTTTTATAATAACCTATCACATTTCTTATTACCATGTGTTACATTTGTTGCTCTGGGTCTAGTCATCAACACTGACCGAAAATGTAATATAACCCAAATATAAGCATTACAAGTGCTTCAGCCACAGCACGGGCTGACATGCTAACCTATTTACGTAGCGATCAGCTATCGAAAACGACAACAGTTGCAAACACAATTGAATTTGAATTCAAATGCTTGACACTCTGTCAAACCATCGGCAATTATATTTTATTGTTAATTTTTACGTTTCTAATTTTATGGGTCATGAAAGTGACACAGGCAATACAACTGTTTTACATTCTTTTTTACAATTTTTACAAATATTTCATTTGCAAAAACTACACCCTAAGTCGCGTTTGGAAGAGGGCAGACTGAATTGAGTCTGAATTTTACAAAAGCGTCTTCCTAATTAACTTCCTTTTTTCAGGAATGTACATATTCTAAATTTAGAAGTAATTCAGCCTTAATTAATCCTTCTGCAAATAATATTACATATACGCCATAATTGCAAGTATCGCTTTTCATATCATGATTTTTTTGAATAATACCATTGCGATTTCTTAAAATTAATAAAAAAATAGAGTTTAGTGCTAACAAAAATTAATAAAAGTTTAAAAACAGCTTACGTCATCAGTGTAAATCTTCAGAGAATCAATTAAGCTAAATTCCTTCTCAATAAAAATGGCAAACAAAAGAAAAACAATTAAGAGCGTTAACTTCGTTCATTTCCACAGAACGCAATGTCAGTTCTTTTGATCAACGCAATTTGGCGGCAAGCTCAACGTCAGCAGTTTAGAAGTTGCGCGTGTTAAGTTCGTGAACTTATACTTAGACTAATTTTATGGTAGCTCCTCCCTCCTAAATTTCAAACGTCCTCGTTGGTTGAATCCAGGATTCTGGGGATCTATTTTGATTTCCAAGTTTTTGGTTTTTTCATAAAAAGCTGTTCAAGAACATACACACATACATACGTACATACTTATTGAAAAGAAATGAAAAACAAGTTGCCTTCGCTGCCAGCAGCAGACGCGCTACCTTCCGCAGGAGTCAGGTGTCGTCGTGAGAGCGAATGCAGTCCGCGGGACGTACTTGTTGAAGTGACTAAATTCCGCTGGAGTCTGATGTCGACATGAGAACGAATGCAGTCCGCTGACGAGCTTGCTCCAGGATCTGCTTGGGATCCGCCGTGGGATCTGCTGACCACGCTTCATTCTTTTTATGTGAATTTTTTATTGTTACAGTTATGTATGTATGTGTGTTCTATGTAGTAATAACGTATATAAAACCGAAGTTTCAATAATAAAAAGTCAGTTAGCCATCAACCATCATCTAATCTTTACGGGTTTCTTCAAGTTAAAGTGCTTGAAGGAACAAATCCACCTAGATTTCAACTAACTGCAACAAGTTTAAGTGCTTGTTGCAAAACAAAAATTCTCTAACGAATTCCTACAGGTTTAAGTGCTTGAAGGAACTATCAACTTGAGAATCAAACATTTGGTGACCCCGACGTGATGGAGACATCAAGCGCAATGACGACATTAACAGCTCTGGTAGTCGCTCAACGACACTACAATCGGCCGGCACGTATTAAACAACAACACCAGAACGTCCTTCCAACTTCATGGTTTGGCTGACGCGTCAGAGAAGGCATGTGGCACAGCAATACACATATGTCCGATTCACAAATGCAGATAAAACTATTGCAGTACGACTGCTATGCTCCAAATCGCAAGTAGCTCCGGTTAAACAACAAACCCTACCAAGGCTAGAACTGTGCGCGGCCGTCTTATGTGCGCAATTAATGAATTGGATAGTAGTCGAGTTGAAGTTGGGAGACGTACCCATCTTCTTGTGGACGGACTCAGAAATCGTCTTGTCATGGATCAACTCAGCGTCATCATCATTCCACACTTTCGTTGCAAACCGAGTCGCCACAATTCAACGATTAACACTGGCTGAACAATGGCGACACGTCAAATCAGAAGACAATCCGGCTGATTTAATATCGCGAGGGATATCACCGAGGCAGTTTAAATCGTGCAATATGTTGGACCGATCTTCCTCCATAAGAAAACAAACACATGGTTATCCAAACAGCCCAGAACCATAGCGCTGCAGACAGACAACGAAAGAAAACAAAAGGTTGCTGTCAACCTAAATATCACATCCAACGCTGCAGAGGACATGCTGTACAGTATCAACCATCGAAATTCGTTCAACAGCCTGATCCATATCATCACTTATGTTCAGCGGTTTATTCGCCATGCCAAAACCCCAAACACTAAACGAGCCAAAGACCTCATTGCTACCACTCAAGAGTTAAGGCAAGCGCTGTCAGCAATTGTGCGCATCATGCAACATTCAGAATTTAAAGATGAATTCCAAGCACTAGATAAACGCACTCCAGTAAGCAAAACTAGTCAACTCAGCAGCCTCGACCCTTTTTTAAATGATGAGGGTATTCTTCGTGTGGGTGGTCGAATTGAATTTTCAACGCTTCCGTACGATGCCAGACATCCAAGGATTCATCCCTACAACGATCCCTTGGCAAAGCTTCTAATGAAGTGGTTCCATGAAGAACACTCTCACTGCGGATCCCAGACGCTTGTAGCTCAAGTTCGGTAACGATTTTGGCCAATCAAAGCAAAAACAATGGCTCGATCAGCATTGTGTTAGATGCACTCGAGCAAGGCCACAATTATTCAAACAAGTTATGGGAGGCCTGCCAACTGCAAGAACTGTACCGGCACAATCATTCATCAATGCAGGAGTGGACTTTGCAGGACCCTTCTGGATACACTTCAAACTCCGAGGGAAAAGGCCACATAAGGCTTATGTTGCGATATTTTGCTGCTTCAGCACAAAGGCTGTTCATCTCGCTAGCAAGCGATCTCACAACTGATGCTTTCCTAGGATGCTTAAAACGGTTCATTGGGCGACGAGGTCACTGTAGCAATTTATATTGTGACAATGCAACCAATTTCGTTGGAGCGAAAAACAAACTTGACGAACTTTCCAACACTATTTACTCAGACAAGGCAACAACGGCAATAAAGAATATCTGCAGTAACAAGGGCATCCAATTTCATTTCATTATATTTTCATTTTCATTTCATTTCCTATAATGGAGCCTCAAATGCGCCATTAACTTATGAAGAGTTAGAAATCGTCATGGTCGGAATTAAGGCCATACTCAACTCACGACCACTGATTCCAGTCTCAAACCATCCGAATGATTTAAGTTTTTTGACACCTGGACACTTCCTCATTGGAGAGGCGTTAACAGCGCAAACAGATGCTGCTGCCTCATCCACAAAGATTACGTTATTGACAAGATGGAAATTAGTATCCCATATGAAACAACAATTTTGGCGTCAATGGTCACAGGAATATCTCACCGAACTTCAAAGCAGAAATAAATGGAAGGAACTCAATCAAAACGTAACACCTGGAACCATGGTAATCATCAAGAATGATGGAATGCCCCCTCTAATATGGCCATTAGGAAGAATTGTGAAGGTCTACCAGAGCACCGATAATGTTGTTCGCGTCGCGGACGTGAAAACAAAAAATGGCATCTTGAAAAGAGCGATTCATCGATTGCCACCACTTTTTGCGGAAAATAACAGATCCGCAAGCACGAATAGAACAGAATACATCACTTCACCGCACGAAGAAGTGGCCAGCACAAGCAAAAGGTACATGGCTTCACGATCCTCACATGATAACCGAGATCTCGAAGAATTACCTTCCACTTCTAAAAAGGTCAAACGAACTAAAGGCTCAACTCTCCTGACACTTTTATTATGTCTGTTTTTACCCATCGCGGATGCCTCTCCAATAACCATTCAACCTATTGATACTACTCCTGGTGTATATTTCGAGAACATTGGATCTGCTGGAATTATTAACAGTGAATGGAACTTAATAACATACTTCAACATGCAGATATACTGGAAAGAAGTGAAAATCATCGACTAATACAGACCGCCATTAACAAAAATGTGTGAATGGATTCACCATGCACCAACATGTTTAGTGTTGTTAGCACAGTTCAAACAACTATCTCGAAGAATACATTCTACAAATCAATTATTAAAATTCGAACCTTCGGCAAGAGTTAAAAGAGGTGCGATAAACGTGATCGGAAACATTGCCCGATCGTTATTTGGTGTTACTCGATAACGAATATGCAGAACAAGCAGCAATAATGATTGACAAACTCAAACAATATGACGAATCACTACTATCACGACTAGAAAATCAGACATCAGTTTTAGATAGTACCCTCAACATCATGAAGAGAAACCAACAAGAGATCGAACAAGAATTTGCAAGAGTGGAAGTTGCAATAAATCAGACTAAAGCCAGCTTAAAAACCTCAACCAAGAGCTCATCTCCGAAAAACTAGAACAAACATACCTAGAATTGACCCTTCAATCCATTTTAGCATTGACACATGTCAAACGGAATCGTAATTCTCTAATCGACATTTTAACCGACACCCATCACAAAACTATCAACCCAATACTACTCTCACCAGAGCAGCTTAGAATGGAACTTCTGCAAATCAAAATTAATTTACCTGCGACACTCCAGCTCCCAGTCTCACTATATAATAATTTGTTAAAACTTTACGCTCTCATGATCATCGAAGGAAGAATCACCGAAAAATATTTTATTTTCAAAATTAATCTGCCCCTAATCTCCACAGAAGCTTTTGAGATGCTAAAACTCACCCCCATTTCATGGAGATCAGCCAGAACCTTCACCATGATGTCATTGACATTTGAGTTCTTGATCATCAACTTGCATCGGGATCAATACATTCCAATAACAGCAGAAGAACAACGAAATTGCATCAAGTATGACCAACAAAAGTACTTGTGTCATCAAATTCATCCAGTATACCAGAAAGGCTTAGGCACTTGCGAAATATGTTTGCTCACCTCCAAGACAAGATCATCATCATGTACTGTGCGCGATGCTGGACCAGGTCCACACTGGATACAGCTACATAATCCCAATAAATGGATATTTGCCCTCGATCAAGAGGGCCAACAAGAGGGCCAATAGTCTGCAAAGGAAACCACATACACTTTACTCTGCAAAATATTGGACTCCTCCTTCTAAGCGAAGACTGCACCATTCGATTGCCCTATTTAACCACTCAAGTCACCGCCAACTGAAAACAGAAGAGCATGTCTCCTACATATCAGAAATCAACGCAACTTACTTTAACCCAGAATCAGACGATTTAACAACCGCAATACCCCTCCACTAAAAAAAAAAATATGTTTCCGAACACCTGGACTTAGAAGCAATTCAGCGGGATGTTGCACACTTAAAACACAATTTCCATAACGATTTACGCCCCCACGACATTCATCACTACACATTGGGATACGCATGTTTATCATTATCTTCATCATCATCTCCATCATAACAAAACATCGGAAAACCGAAAGGGCTACCGAAAAGATCGTCTTTCACCGCAACCGACACCAAGACAGCTCGACCAATTCAGCATACAAGTATAGTTGAATAAAGGTTCTATTATTCAACGGGGTGGAGAATGTTCAAGAACATATACACAGACATAAATATTGAAAAGGAATGAAAAACAAGTTGCCTTCGCTGCCAGCAGCAGACGCGCTACCTTCCACAGGAGTCAGGTGTCGTCGTAAGAGCGAATGCAGTCTGCGGGACATGCTTGCTGAAGTGACTAAATTCCGCTGGAGTCTGATGTCAACATGAGAACGAATGCAGTCCGCTGACGAGCTTGCTCCAGGGTCTGCTTGGGATCCGCCGTGGGATCTGCTGACCACGCGTCATTCTTTTTATGTGAATTTTTGATTGTTACAGTTATGTATGTATGTGTGTTCTATGTAGTAATAACGTATATAAAACCGAAGTTTCAATAATAAAAAGTCAGTTAGCCATCAACCATCATCTAATCTTTACGGGTTTCTTCAAGTTAAAGTGCTTGAAGAAACAAATCCACCTAGATTTCAACTAACCGCAACAAGTTCAAGTGCTTGTTGCAAAACAAAAATTCTCTAACGAATTCCTACAGGTTTAAGTGCTTGTAGGAATTATCAACTTGAGAATCAAACAAAAGTCTTATTAAACTTATAATTGCTATTTTTATTAGAATTACGTTTAGTAACGCATAAATCTCGTTCTTTATTTCTAATAATTCAATTTTTTGGGCGTGGTTAGTGTGAAGTTTTCTTATCACTTGTAATGATAGAATTTCTCCTTGCTCTGTTTTTTCTAACATATTTTGTAAGATTGCAGGTAATGGCTTATTACTGCTTACAATTCTTGAAAAGTATTTCCTTTTATTGACTACAATTGTTTTATTTACGTGCTTTATTAAAAATGTACAATTTAGATACATTGTTTCATTATTTATGAGAATAACATCCTTCCTCGACATATATTCAAAAATATTACATCGCTTTTTATTTCTTCTACTTCTTTAATATGTTCATTATTAATCTTAGTACAATTTGCTTCTTACTTTCTAATACGAGTAGTTTTGGTATACATTCAGTATTGGTTATATTTTCTATTTGGTTTTCTTCACAAATACTTAAATCGTTAGTGTTCGTTAATCGAACACTACAGTTTTCATTAATACCATATATTTTATTTTTAATTTTTTTATTTTTATTTTTTATTTTAACAGAACCAAGTTACAAGGTATTTTATTTATGTAATACTTTTTCTTTACTGCTCCAATATTTAATTTTTTGCAGTTTTCGGTTTTCACCGTTGGTATTGATACGATATAAATTAAGGATTCTTCATTTGCCGCAATTTTAATTGTTGCAAATGCTAGTGCTTCATCGGCATTCTTTCGTAATTTTTTTCTATTGTGTTAATTTATTTTTCGTATAAAATGTATGAATTTACAATATTAGCCTTAGCCCAGTGAATTGCATACGCAATACTTATTATTTCTTCTTTTATTATTTCTAGTTTATATTTGTGTTGCATTATCGTATTATATCATTTCTAACTTCTTTTTCGGTTTGCATGATCTTTGATATTTTATTAGTTACTTCTCTTAGTTCATTAAGTCTTTCAGTTATGTCTTTATTTATTATAACTTGATTATTATTGTTTTGTAATGCAATATTGTTTTTTCTCTAATTATGTTAAAGTCGCTATGGTTAGGATTTCCTGCGATTCATTTTCATGCGCTTCCAAGAAAGTCAAGTGATCTTTTTATACCCTACACCCGAAGGGATGAGGGTATATTCACTTTTTGTTGTTCCGTTTGTAACGCATTAAAGGAGGCGTGGCAGGTATAGAAGAGTATATATATTCTGGCTCAGAATCATCTCCTGAGTCGATTTAGCCATGTCCGTCCGTCTGTCTGTCTGTCTGTCTGTCTGTAGAAATCACTATTACGGGAGAACGAATAGAGCTAATGCCATAAAATTCGGTACGAATATTTTTTCTCACCATAGGCTGTTTGGTATTGAAAATGGAGAAAATCTGTCCGGTGCCACGCCTACTTTTTATAGAAAATATCAATTTTCCCTTGCTTTTAGCTCAATTTTTTAGCTTGTAGAGCGAGTTTAAAGCTAAAATTTCATTCCCGAGTCCATGGTGTCAAACTTAAATACACTCCCAAAAATGGGCGTGACACGCCCACCGGTATACCATACCATACCATATAATGAGGTGTTTGTTGAGAAAAACGGTGCTGTAAAAATGAGTTACTATATCAAAATTTACTATATGTAAATTAAATGAAAGTGGGCGTCACCCGCCTACTTTTTATCGTCACTTCGACAGATACGGGTGTAGGATATATGAGGTTCGGCCAGGCCGAAGTTATCGCTCTTACTTGTTCCTCTTCCTTTTATAAGAATACCATTAATTTAGTTTTTATTTTGTTTAATAAGTGATTTTAGTATAGGATTTTATAGTGATTTTAGTACATTGAATTATCTTTTAATTTAGTGTTAGTTGTTTCTTCCAGGTTGTTTAATGTCTATTGTGTGTATTATCTTAAATATATCGTCCTGTAATTTTGCTATACCGGAGTCTAGGTGTCAGTTACTAGGCGTGAGTTGCTGTAGTCCAATATTTCTAAGTTGGCGTGTGTGTACACTGTAGTAATCTTTTAGCTTATATAATTTAAAAGTAAATTTTGTATTAAACTTTTGTGTATAATTCTACCAAGGTCTGGTTTTCCTTTTATTCGTTTATTATTATCTTCTTTTATTTTTTCGTAAACAATTGTGTCTGTACCAATTCGTCTTTCAATAAATAGAGACTGAGAGATTGCTGTATATAAAATTGCACTAAAAGAAAATACAGACAGATTCCTACATACACCTTAGAGATAGCATAAACAATGATGCAGGTAGCTACAGCGACATCGGTCAACTTTGTATTCTTCCGTTCAGCTTTACGGGAAGCCCTAGGTATATGTGTGAAAGAACTCAGGACGCTATGACTTACATCATATCATATGGTGATCATATGGGACACCAGATCTTTTTATCACCTTTTCTTGCAAACCTGCTTGGAAGGAACTAAAAGAGGAATTATTTTCTGCTGCTTCTGGAAAGGATCGTCCGGACTTATTAGCCACAGTTTTCAGACAAAAGCTCAAGAAGCTTATAAATCTGCTGAAGAAGCTTTAATATGTTCATTATTAATCTTAGTACAATTTGCTTCTTACTTTCTAATACGAGTAGTTTTGGTATACATTCAGTATTGGTTATATTTTCTATTTGGTTTTCTTCACAAATACTTAAATCGTTAGTGTTCGTTAATCGAACACTACAGTTTTCATTAATACCATATATTTTATTTTTAATTTTTTTATTTTTATTTTTTATTTTAACAGAACCAAGTTACAAGGTATTTTATTTATGTAATACTTTTTCTTTACTGCTCCAATATTTAATTTTTTGCAGTTTTCGGTTTTCACCGTTGGTATTGATACGATATAAATTAAGGATTCTTCATTTGCCGCAATTTTAATTGTTGCAAATGCTAGTGCTTCATCGGCATTCTTTCGTAATTTTTTTCTATTGTGTTAATTTATTTTTCGTATAAAATGTATGAATTTACAATATTAGCCTTAGCCCAGTGAATTGCATACGCAATACTTATTATTTCTTCTTTTATTATTTCTAGTTTATATTTGTGTTGCATTATCGTATTATATCATTTCTAACTTCTTTTTCGGTTTGCATGATCTTTGATATTTTATTAGTTACTTCTCTTAGTTCATTAAGTCTTTCAGTTATGTCTTTATTTATTATAACTTGATTATTATTGTTTTGTAATGCAATATTGTTTTTTCTCTAATTATGTTAAAGTCGCTATGGTTAGGATTTCCTGCGATTCATTTTCATGCGCTTCCAAGAAAGTCAAGTGATCTTTTTATACCCTACACCCGAAGGGATGAGGGTATATTCACTTTTTGTTGTTCCGTTTGTAACGCATTAAAGGAGGCGTGGCAGGTATAGAAGAGTATATATATTCTGGCTCAGAATCATCTCCTGAGTCGATTTAGCCATGTCCGTCCGTCTGTCTGTCTGTCTGTCTGTCTGTAGAAATCACTATTACGGGAGAACGAATAGAGCTAATGCCATAAAATTCGGTACGAATATTTTTTCTCACCATAGGCTGTTTGGTATTGAAAATGGAGAAAATCTGTCCGGTGCCACGCCTACTTTTTATAGAAAATATCAATTTTCCCTTGCTTTTAGCTCAATTTTTTAGCTTGTAGAGCGAGTTTAAAGCTAAAATTTCATTCCCGAGTCCATGGTGTCAAACTTAAATACACTCCCAAAAATGGGCGTGACACGCCCACCGGTATACCATACCATACCATATAATGAGGTGTTTGTTGAGAAAAACGGTGCTGTAAAAATGAGTTACTATATCAAAATTTACTATATGTAAATTAAATGAAAGTGGGCGTCACCCGCCTACTTTTTATCGTCACTTCGACAGATACGGGTGTAGGATATATGAGGTTCGGCCAGGCCGAAGTTATCGCTCTTACTTGTTCCTCTTCCTTTTATAAGAATACCATTAATTTAGTTTTTATTTTGTTTAATAAGTGATTTTAGTATAGGATTTTATAGTGATTTTAGTACATTGAATTATCTTTTAATTTAGTGTTAGTTGTTTCTTCCAGGTTGTTTAATGTCTATTGTGTGTATTATCTTAAATATATCGTCCTGTAATTTTGCTATACCGGAGTCTAGGTGTCAGTTACTAGGCGTGAGTTGCTGTAGTCCAATATTTCTAAGTTGGCGTGTGTGTACACTGTAGTAATCTTTTAGCTTATATAATTTAAAAGTAAATTTTGTATTAAACTTTTGTGTATAATTCTACCAAGGTCTGGTTTTCCTTTTATTCGTTTATTATTATCTTCTTTTATTTTTTCGTAAACAATTGTGTCTGTACCAATTCGTCTTTCAATAAATAGAGACTGAGAGATTGCTGTATATAAAATTGCACTAAAAGAAAATACAGACAGATTCCTACATACACCTTAGAGATAGCATAAACAATGATGCAGGTAGCTACAGCGACATCGGTCAACTTTGTATTCTTCCGTTCAGCTTTACGGGAAGCCCTAGGTATATGTGTGAAAGAACTCAGGACGCTATGACTTACATCATATCATATGGTGATCATATGGGACACCAGATCTTTTTATCACCTTTTCTTGCAAACCTGCTTGGAAGGAACTAAAAGAGGAATTATTTTCTGCTGCTTCTGGAAAGGATCGTCCGGACTTATTAGCCACAGTTTTCAGACAAAAGCTCAAGAAGCTTATAAATCTGCAAAGAAATTTGAAGTATTTGTTCCAGTAAGATGTGACAGGTACACAATAGAATAGTAAAAAAGAGGTCTTCCGCATTTACACATTATTCTACGTCTGAAAATAAAGATAAACTCCAATCAAATAGACGCAATCATATCAGCAGAACTACCTGATCCGGCAATTGATGAAGCTCTTTTTGATACTATTAAAAGAACAGTGATTCACCGACCATGTGGAAATTTAAATTCAGCAGCTCCTTGCATGGAAAATGGCAAATGTACTGAAAGATACCCGAAGCAATTCACGCAGAAAACGCAAACAGGAAGTGATAGATACCCGATATGCAGAAGAAGAGATCGAGACAGTGGTGGACATACTGCTACCATAAAAACCAAAAAGGTGTAGAAATTGAGATTGATAAAGATGGGTGATACCATATTACCTTCTATTATCAAACATTTTTGATGAACATATTAATGTGTGTTGCAACGAATTTCCGTCATCCTTTGTCAATTTTGATTTGGAGACAAACCGGTTTCGGCGATGTGCCATCTTCAGTGTCTTTTTTCGTTCTGGTCATTTCGTACTTGTACATGTCTTTATATTTTGTCATGCGTGCGGTATATTCATTCTGCCTAGTTCGTAGCAGGTAGCAGACTTCGGTTTTCTAATTGGTTAGCAGGTAGGAAACTGTGGGTTTTTCCAATTGGTTTATTGGTACAGTCGTTTTTTTATTTTTATTTTCCGTTTAATTGTAAGGTCGTTATTATCGTTGTTTGTTGCGTCTTCTCTCTATCGGGCAGGTAAAAGTCAGTAATTTTTTGTTTCTGCGAATTTTGAGTTTGCTCCGTCATTTCGGCGTTTTCAGGTTCTCCATGTGTTTTATTTTGTTTTTTGTAGATTAGTTTAAGGGGTTCGAAAATTACGTCCGAGGGAGTGTTTGTTTGTTCATTTATTACGCGTCCGTCAAATGTTTTTTGTTTGTATATTTCCATGTTTTCTAGTACGTTCAGACGTCGTCCTTTGTGCTGTATATGCAGTAGTTTCACTGTCTTCCTAATGTGCTTTGGGGTGCACTAATTGCTAAACATGTGGTTTGCGAAATTCGATTCCGGTGTTACGCCTGGTTTTCGTATTTTCTTGTTATAGTCCCGTATGTGTTCTCGGAATCTAGTTTTTATCTTACGTCCTGTTTGTCCAATGTAGCTGTGTTGGCATGCACAAATCAGCTTGTATACGCCCTGTTTATCTAGTGGGTCCACCTCATTTGTGTTGTTTTGAAATATTTTTCCCAGGTTGTTTCCTGTTTTGAATGCTACGTTAATGTTGTATTTTTGGAAAAATTTAGCTATTTTATATGTCAATATTCCCGTGTATGTCATCGTCGTCCAGGTTTTTATGTCATTTTCTTTCTCTTGTTTTTTGGTTGTTGTTAAGTTCCTTCTGATCTTATCTACAAGGTCTTACCCGTATCCGTTGTTTTCAGCTATGGTGTATATTGTGTTCAGTTCCTTGTTGTAGGCTTCCTTCTTTAAAGGTGTTCGTTCTAGTATGGTTATTAACTGTCTAATTGCGGCGTTTCATGCTTTTTGGGCATTGCCTTTCAGACAAGGCATTCCATAAGCTTCAAAAAATAATTGCCACACAATCGAATATGTCAATGAAAAAAATATCTAAAAACCAGTTGTGTTCATACAATTTTAAAAAAATAAAGTTTGTTTTGTAAAATTGTGAAAAGTTGTTGAAAATATAAAAATAATATATGATACAATGTTAAGAAAAAGGTATGTACATACATACATATACCATTTTTATAATTCAATTGTAAATTCTGATATTAATTTATTTCTTTTAGCACAAAGCATACAACGGTGGACCAATTTTCTGTCCTCATTAAGGAAATGAGGCGTTGTCTTCGAGTATCTCTTCATCAACGGAGATACCTCTTCCAGAAGCTGCATGAAGCAGTTTTGGTCAATTCTAAAGTTGTACACAAAACTGTAATAGAAATATAAAGCATTTGCAATAAAAGATAAATTGTAATGAATTCAAAAATAATTTTGAAATGAGTAAGAGAAGAGAAGCTTCGCATCCGTCGAAATGATGACAAAAAGTGGGCGGGTGACACCTACTTTAATTTTGTTTACAGGTGGTAAATTTTGTCAATTACCTCGTTTACAACACTGGTTTTATCAATAAATATCTCATTACATGTTATGGTATACCAGTGGGCGGACTACGCTCATTTTTGGTAGTATATTTTACTCTAAGATGGTGGACTCAGAAAAAAAATGTTAACTTAAAATTCACTCTACAAGCTGAGAAATACCAAACAGCCTAGGATAACAAAGAATATGACAATACCTCTTTTCGTTTTCCTGTAATCGTGATTTTCACAGACGGACAGACGGACGGACATGGCTAAATCGAATCAGGAGGGGATTCTGAGCCAGAATATATACGCTTTTCTATACCCGCCACACCTCCTTTAATGCGTTACAAAAAGAAGATCAAAGTGAATATACCTTCATCCCTTCGGGAGTAGGTTATAACAACAAAGCAAAAAATGTATGCGGTGCATTCCTGGTTTATATGTATATCCATACCCTGCAAACATTTGAGCAATATTTGGTAAAGAATTTTATATGGCGAGTTTATTGGCACGGCAATAATTTGGCCGTGATGCTGAAGATAAGTAGCCGGCGATGCTTGCCATCTTATCGCCATACAATTTTTCAGCAACAAGACAGCGAGTCGACATGTCTTATTATTGGTAAGGGAACAGCTACATCTAACGGCCGATAAGAAAGATATCAGACAACAATAGTTGCCGGCCACAAATTTATATATTGTATTACATAATTATAAACTAGACCGGGTTCAGAAGCTGGCTGGAATTTGCATCACGGCGCCATGAGAAGCACACCATCTGCCTCAATAAACGTCTTGCTCTACCTTCCACCCGTAGAACTGTGGATTAAAAACCATGCAAAAAAAAGCCGCCCTAAATTCTATGAGGCAGCTGGGGTATCTATCTTATGGCCATTGCAAATTAATGGAAATAGGCCCCCGCAACCTATAGATTACGTAACACTCAGACGAAACATTGACATAAAGCCAATAGTAACCATTAAAGAAAAGGGATGGCTGAAGGGCATTAGCCTCAGAGGCAAAACTTTTAATATTTTTACTGACGGCTCTAAGCTAAAGGAAGGGCTGCCTGACCACTGCAGCATTTTTCAAGCCGAAATATTTGCCATCAAAATGGCAGCCATCTTGGCCGACACACTCACGACACCAAACTCAAGAATAAATCTATATGTCGATAGCCAGGGGGCCATTAAAGCTCTCTGCGCAGACTAGATCTGTTCAACGATGGTTTGGGAAAGCCAAACTGCACTTGACCGGCTAATAAGAGACAAAAGCCTACATGTTTACTGGGTTCCTGGACACACGGGGATCATAGGGAATGAAAAGGCCGACGAATTAGCAAAGATAGGAGCCACACTGCAAACTGAGTATATGGTGACGGCTCCTGTGCCTCTATAAAACCTTGAACACAATTGTGACTCTGAAATGATAAAAGAAGCGGAAAAACGGTGAAAGTCAATCACTACCTGCAAAGCTTCAAAAATCATGTGGAGCCACTACGACGATAGACGGACGAATTACCTACTGTCACTCACTAGGGCTAATTGCAGACTACTTGTGGGGATGGTCACCGGGCACTTTTATACCGCAACTTACGCCTATAGGATTGGACAGGCTGCCAGCGATTCCTGCCAGCGAAGGTAGCGGTTAACAAACGATATAACGACTTAGCAACCTCGTAAAGACTTATTGAACCAAACATAGGCTAGTAACACAAAGGACCACAAGGTCCATGTAGTGCCAGCTAGCTCTTAACCTAACCTATTACATAATTATGAATTATAAATATTGTATTTTTTTGAAATTTGAAATTATTTGAAATCAACTATCAGCTGTTAATTTTTTTATTTCATTTTCGACTTTAGCTTACGTTTTCAAGCAATTTCCGACAATATGCTTATAGAATTAGTTTAATTGTCTGACAATAAATTGTGTTGAATTGCCTGACAACACAATCGCAATTGTTGGTTGTGATTGTAGAATGACTACATAAGTCATGAATTATTTGACTTGTCATTAAATAATTCATGCACTAATGATTTCCTCAACTCATTGAGCTCGATCGGACTATGCGTTGTCAACGAACACCCTACTCGCTTTGGACCGAACTGCCGACCAAGTTTGCTTGATTTGTTTTGTGTGTCCAACAGATCTTTCGTGTCGCATTTTGAACAATTTTCTTTGCCTGGTGTCTCAGACCATGAATTAATATTTCTATCTTATAAAATTAGTTTTGGGAACGACCCTGTTGAAACCCAATCTTATTATAGGGATTTTAAGAGAGTGAATGTGGAAGCGTTGTTATGCGAAGCTAGTGCATTACCGTGGAATGATTGCTGGTTTTACTCTGAAGCTAATATGAAACTTGAACATTTTATGTCTCTTATTTATTATCTTTTTTCCAAATATGTCCCAGTAAGAAAGTTTAAGTTCAAGTTTAAAACGAAACCGTGGTATACTAACCAGGTAAATAATGCGATCAAGGCCCGTAATAAAAAATTCTATTATTGGAAGCACAACCAAACCCCTGATCCAATCCAATCCTATCCTGATACAATCCAACCCGCTTTTCACTTGACCAAAATAATTTTTATGGTGGAGATGAATTTAATTTTATTTCTATAACGGAAGACGAAATAGTAAAGTCTATTTATGCGGTTAAATCTAATGCTGTAGGAGATGATAATATAAGTTTAAAATTTTTAAAACTTTTTGTTCCATGCTTCTTGCCCTCACTAACGCATATCTTTAATTTCTGCATAACATCTTCCACCTTTCCCGACCGATGGAAAATAGCGAACGTAATACCAATAGCAAAGAAAAGTAAATGTGTTATGCCAGAAGATTTTCGTCCAATAAGTTTGTTGCCAGCATTATCGAAAGTTTTTGAAAATGTTTTATCACGACAAATTAGTCGTCATCTTAAGAATCATAAATTGCTATCCGAGTACCAGTCTGGGTACAGAGTCGATCACAGTTGCGCAACGGCGATGATTAAAATAATGGAGGATATTCGTCCTGCATATGACAGAGGTGACATTACGATTATGACTCTTTTAGATTTTTCAAAGGCTTTCGATTCAGTTAACCACAGTTTCCTCCTACAGAAATTGAGATACTACTTTGGGTTCAGTGAAAATGCGGTGAAGTTAATAGGTAATTATCTTTTAGATCGTTCTCAACGTGTGGTGATAGACGGGGTTGTCTCAGAATTGAAAAACAACTATGCAGGAGTACCTCAAGGGTCTATTCTAGGCCCCATGCTATTCAGCATATTTATTAACGACATAGTTTCTCGCTGTAAGCATTGTTCTATTCATCTGTATGCTGATGATGCACAAATTTATCTATCATGTCCAAGACAATGTGTAGGAGATATGCTCCGTAGAATAAATGAAGACCTCGCTTCCCTTGACTCATGGTCGAAAGAGAATTGTTTAAAGCTGAACACGTCCAAAACGCAGGCAATAGTGATTTCACATAATAAAGAGTCTCTGAATCTGCCACAACTTGTATTATCAAGTGAAAATATCCAATACGTAAAAACCGTTAAAAACTTGGGATTCGTAATTAATCAGAATTTGAGCTGTTCAGACCATGTTAACATGACTGTATATAAAATTTACAATGTTCTAAGGAAACTGAGCTTTACATCATCCTACATTCCCATAAATATAAAATTAAAACTCGTGCATAGTCTCATCGTTCCTATAATGTCTTACGCTGCATTAGTATATGGTAATATGGATGCAGCCTCTGCAAACAAATTACAGTTAACTATCAATAATTCAGCCAGATATGTCTTTAACAAGAAAAGATTTGATCATATTTCTGATTACGCCTTTAGGATATTGAACGGTAGTGTAGTTAGTTTTTTTAAATACAGGAACGTTCTTTTTCTACACAAGTTAATTCATTCATGTAGCCCTGAGTATTTATATAAATATATCAATTTCGCGCGGTCTAGCCGAACGTATAATCTTATAGTTCCGTCATGTAAATTTGTCAGCTCCTCAAGACTGTTTTTTGATAGCGTAACTAAACTCTGGAACTCCTTGCCAGTGTATATTAAAAGTGAGACGCGTAAATCGTGCTTTAAAATAGCAGTAATAAGATATTTTAATTCTCATTAATTTTTTTCATGTTTAATACAGTTTAAAACAGTAGTGTTAATATATAATGTAATGCATTATCCATTAAATAAGTATTAATTGATGTAATGTACTTCAAAAGACTCTAAGTCCTAATGTACAACCATATTATTAATTAAATTAAATATAAATATAAATAAAAAATAAGTATTTTCTCCAGTATTTGTGCTTCCTGTCTCTCAATTGTGATTCCCGTTAAGTTGACGAACCTAGCGTGGAACCTTGGTTTGGCGTTGATTTCGTTATTTGTTGTTTTCCTTCCTGTTAGTTTGTCTAGTTTCTTGTTTAGTGTTTTGTATTTCTGTTTCATTGTTTTAGAGATGTCATTCCTGATTTCGTTGAAGAGGTCCATTAGAGTGTCCGTTGGTATGATTTCCGCTAGTTGTAAGTGGAACGATAATATCTCAGAATTCGTGCGTTCTTTTTTAACGTGTAAGCTGCGTAGTTCTTGTTTGACATAGTCCTTTTCTGCTTTCTTTATTGTTTTTCTTCCTGCCTCTGTGTTGGTTTTCAGTCGTATTTGCGCAAATTTTGGTGTAACATTCAATGTGAGACATTGTTTGTTAAACCAAATATTGGACTTTGTGTTATGTATTTTCAGTAAGCGTCGCTTGTATACGGTCAAAAGTCTTATGGTGCTGAGATGATGAGCCTGACTGGCATTAGTTGCTTCTTGATATTCGTTTAGCTTTCCGACAGGGTTGGATAATGAGTGTTGGAACGAATTTCCGTCATCCCTTGTCAATTTTGGTTTGGAGACAAACCGGTTTTGGCGACGTGCCATCTTCAGTGTCTTTTTTCGTTCTGGTCATTTCGTACTTGTACATTAGGGTGGTCCTTAGCTATATGGGTAAAAAAATTTTGTGAGATTTTTTTTTCTTACCACCCCAAATTTTTACATATGATAAGAAAACTATATATATAAACTTTCAGCAAGATCGGATATCGGCAAGTCGTGCCGCAGAAAACTGCTTACACCTGATTGCAGTTTTTGCACTTTGCAGGCAAAAAGTGTTTTTTGGGAGGGAAGTATATATCGTAATTTTCAATTTTCTCAAGAACTATAAGACATAGATCCGTTCTGTTTGAAACATTTTTTGTATAATTTATCAGAAAACTACGGAATCAGAAAAAAGTATACTTATTCATGTAATTTTTTGTAAAAAATTGCGACCAAAAATTTTTTTTCGAAATTTGTTTTGAGAATTTTAAATTTGAGATTAATTTTCTTAAAAACTATTTGACCTAGAAGTCTAATTTTAAAAGTATTTTAAGGGTTGGATATTTGTTTTTTAAAAACAGGAAACAGGAATGATATAAGTGTTCTCGTTATTTTTTTAAATTTTTTTTTATGGTTTGAAGTCGCGTTTTTAGAAAAACCCCTCCTGCGCCTGAATTGGGGAAAATTGCCCCTCCCCCTAATATGACTTTTTCCTTGTCTCGACTCAACCTACACGTCCAAAAACTTTTGATACATCTTATACGGAACGCCCTGGATATATGTCAATACATTCCGACTTTTATTAAGGTTGATTTTAGTCGCATCGGGATAACACCGCCGATAATCTTCCAGTACTTGCAAAATGAGATGTTTATTATTTTTTTGAACTCTCAGCAAGAGCTAAAGTAGAAACACTTGCTGTTGTCAATGGCAGTGAGTGTAATTACATTTACGGTACACTTACGACGTGGTTAAATTTTTAAACTTTGCCTTAAATGCGGCACGGGTTTCCGTTATCCGATTTCGCTAAAAATTCGTACTTATCATTTTTTCATTACGTGTCATAATTTAGAAGGGTAAGACCAAAAAAATCGGAAGTTGAAAAATAAGGACCAGTCTATTGTACATGTCTTCATATTTTGTCATGCGTGGGGTATATTTATTCTGGTTAGTTCGTAGCAGGTAGCAGACTTCGGTTTTCTAATTGGTTAGCAGGTAGGAAACTGTGGGTTTTCTCAATTGGTTTATTGATACAGTCGTTTTTTATACCCTATACCCGACGGGATGAGGGTATATTCACTTTGTGCTTACGTTTGTAACGCATTAAAGGAGGCGTGGCAGGTATAGAAAAGTATATATATTCTAGCTCAGAATCACCTCCTGACTTGATTTAGCCATGTCCGTCCGTTTGTCTGTCTGTCTGTCTGTAGAAATCACGTTTACGGGAGAACGAATAGAGCTAACACCATAAATTTTGGTACGAATATTCTTTGTCACCATAGGCTTTTTGGTATTGAAAATGGAGAAAATCGGTCCAGTGCCACGCCTACTTTTTATAGAAAATATTAACTTTCCCTTGCTTTTAGCTCAATTTCTCAGCTTGTAGAGCTGAGTTTAAAGAGTTTAGAGAGTTTAAAGCTAAAATTTCATTCCCGAGTCCATGATGTCAAACTTAAATACACTTCCAAAAATGGGCAAAAATCACGGTAAGAGAAGAACAAATGGAGATACATATAGTCTTGAGATTTGCCACGATTCTTGCATTCTCTTCTCTTCTCCTAAAATGTTCTAAAAAATAATAATAAAATAAAAAGTTGTCTCACAGAAAATGGGCGTGAAATAAAACACATGGAGAACCTGCAAACGCCGAAATGACAAAGCAAACTCAAAATTCGCAGAAACAAAAAATTACTGACTTTTACCTGCCCGATAGAGAGAAGACGCAACAGACAACGATAATAACGACCTTACAATTAAACGGAAAATAAAAATAAAACAAGTAAGAGCGTTATCTTCGGCCTGGCCGAAGCTCATATACCCTACACCCGCATCTGTCGAAGTGATAAAAAGTGGGCGGGTGACACCTACTTTTTTTCAAATTTACAGGGAGTAAATTTTTTTCTATTAACTCATCTACAACACCGTTTTTCGTACTAAACACCTCATTATATGGTATAGTATATAAGTGGGCGTGTCACGCCCATTTTTTAGTATAGATTTTAGTCTAAGATGGTGGACTCGGAAATAAAATTTTAGCTGAAAATTCGGTCTACAAGCTAAGAAATTAAGCTATAAGCACGTATGAGTGCATTTTCTATAAAAAGTATAAAAATACATTTTCTATAAAAAGTAGGCGTGGCACTGGTCCGATTTTCCCCATTTTCAATACCAAACAGCGTAGGATAACAAAGAATATTCGTACCGAATTTCATGATGATACCTCCATTCGTTCTCCTGTAATCGTGATTTCCACAGACGGACGGACGGACAGACAGACAGACAGACAGACGGACGGACAGGGCTAAATCGACTCAGGAGGTGATTCTGAGCAAGAATATATATACTTTTCTATACCTGCCACGCTTCCTTTAATGCGTTACAAACGGAAGCACAAAGTGAATATACCCTCAACCCTTCGGGTGTAGGGTATAAAAACGACTGTAGCAATAAACCAATTGGAAAAACCCACAGTTTCCTACCTGTTAACCAATTAGAGAACCGAAGTCTGCTACCCGCTACGAACTAACCAGAATGAATATACCGCACGCATGACAAAATATAAAGACATGTACAAGTACGAAATGACCAGAATGAAAAAAGACACTGAAGATGGCACATCGCCGAAACCGGTTTGTCTCCAAACCAAAATTGACAAGGGATGACGGAAATTCGTTCCAACACTCATTATCCAACCCTGTCGGAAAGCTAAACGAATATCAGAAGCACATATTAATGTTGAATTCTGCAATTCGGTGAAATCTATAAAATATGTGATCAGATGCTGCTAGGTATGTCCTGCAAAATCAAAATAAAAAGGACGAACGGAGGCCATGTACAGAAGTAACATAAACAGCGAGAATTGTTTGTGTAGTAACAATGCGTTGGCGGTGTTGCTACACTCAGAAGAAAAACAACGTAAAATCAAATAAAACCACTTCATTTCAAATAGAAATCGGAATGATTTACAGTCAACAGAGAAATTATTCAATTCAAAATGGAAAGTATTTAAAATATATTTTAAAGTAAAACGTATTAATATTAAAAAATATCAACTTTGAATTGAATAATTTTCAACTAATGAATTAAAATGCGGAAACTTTGACCTAAACAGAAATAAACCTTAATTCAATCATGAAATATTATTCAAGTTCAAATTTAAGGTATTTAAATATAGATTTAAATACATTCAACTTTAAATCAAATCTTTAGCGTACTAGTTTTTTCTGAGTACAGGGTGCTAGCAAAATCCTCTTTAAAGGAAACAATTTCATAAAGTTTCCATGTTGGTAAAATTTTATTGTATATGTATACATATATTATGTAATTTGTTACAAATATGTATCTACAAATATTTACAAACTCGTTTTGGTTATAAAAACTTATCCCTTACACAGGTGTTACTTTATCCATTTGATATAAATGTAAGAGAGAGCTTGTGAAATAACTTATATTTTAATTAAAGTAAATATTAACATTACTCCTAATTTCATATGACTGAAAATGTGTGAAAAAGACTTCAATTTGTATTGGACTACAAACAACAAATACATCGTTATCTGCACAGAGAAAAATTTGCATTTTATATAACTGAAATAACGACGGAGTCCAAAAACATATATAACAAAAGTTATATAACAATTATTTTTATATAGTATTGGTTATATGCCACCCATGTTGTAATGTACTGTAGAAAGTACTGGTATAGGATCACGCGTCAGATCGACTCCGGCAAAAATGAGCGCTGTCTCTGAAATAACAGGTAAACGCTCAGCCAGTTGTTTCGGAGGTAAACGATGCAATTGCAAGAGCACAGGGTTTTTTTGAGCACCAACATCACCCTCGCCACGGCAACCCTCCGCGATCAAGCAGCTTGCGCCATATATTCTCGTCGGGTGAAACTGCACAGATTCCAAGTCCTGGCAAGGCAGCCCATTGCGAATAACCATCTGCTATCTTCTAGACATCGAGCGAGGACACCGCGGCACTCGTTGTCTTCAAAGATCAAATCCAGAGTACTCTATGAAATAGTAACAATCGCATTTAAGCGACTGCCCATAAAGGGTATGTAGCAGGCAGTGGCCAGTTCTAAAATGAAATTATTATTATAACTAAGTTCTAAGTGCTTCAGACTCAAGTTCACCTGTCAGCCACAGCACAACATGTATGTACATACATATGTGCTTGCCCTCTTTTTCCAAACTGTAAGCTTTGGCCTCCAAATAATCGTTGGTAGATTTTATCTTCAGGCGTGCGAGAGAATGGCATGCCCATTCTTTAACCCAATTACGGCTTTAGGCGCTTCCCAGGTCATATAATTAATAAGCTAACCTAACCTTTTTGAACCCTTGATGCGTAATTTTTTCCGTGTGTTATGACCAAGGCACGACTTGATAAGATTATACCAAAACGAAACTGCAGAAGAATTTTTTATTAGAACATAAAATGACTGATTTTACTCGATATCATATTTTACTTCACTATCAGATTCACCGTTTTGCAAAACAATAAAGGTTCCCGGTTCTAATTCATTAGCGTCGCAAAAAGCACTCACATACTCCATTGCTTATTAGAATTTTTTACAACACATTTATTAACTTTGACGACAAAGACCGAACTGACTTTTATGTACGTACTTCACTTCACTTCACTTCAATTCAAATTTTACAATTGTAATTTAAATACGCAACACATTAAATTCCAGAATAAAAGCGTCCGACTTCAAATTGAAGTGCTGGCAACTGAATTTGAAGTATGCAACTAAAAACTAAATTGAACATATTTTATTTTAAAGTTGCAGCATTTTTATTTTAATAAACAAAGTACTTCATATTCGATTTTAAATATTTCTACTTCATTTTAAAGTATTTCTTGTAAATAACTAGCCACTTAAAATCAAAAAAAAATTATTTGATTTTACGTTGCTGTTTTTTTCTGTGTGTATTGTTGGCTTCTAAGTCGTAGACTATAAAAAATACTTGATTTAACTCACGAAAAAGTTGCGATGGTCGATGGAGCTTACATAGCCGAAGTAGTGATCCAACATCAAGATCGCTGATGAGGAAGGGCGGTTCGTTCCGAAATGGCCATACGATCTACCAAAAATTGATTTGAACGATCCACCGTTCAATATTCAATATCCACCGATTCACATGATCCACAATTTTTAAAATTGATCTAACGATCTCCTGAAAAATTGTATTCCACAAACAATTTTCCATTATCTACGCTCCAACATACATTGCCACATTAATAACTAAATTATTGATGGAATATCACCTCAAAAAAAACAGCAGCGTACAATTTTCAGTAATTAATAAGCAATTAATTATTTATTAATTGTAAAAAGAACGAAGTTACGCAATTCCAATTGGGAAGGTATATTAGCATTAGTGAAAATTTTTGGCGAATTTTTGGATTTCCGATTCACGAACGTCATCAGCAGTCCAGCAACTTGGCGTACATTTGGAAAATGGACAAAGAGTCCATTTTACTGCTGAAAATGTAGTACAGCAAGCAGTGGATCAGAAGAATACTACATTGACTGCTTTCTTCACATTATAAAGAAAGATTCTTTTTATACGTAAGATAGAGAGTGATCAGACGTAAGAGAGGGAGCCCCATAGATGGACACCCTGGAGTCTTTCGAGATTAAAATATGTCAAGAATTTACACTGTTCAAAGCATCAGGAATGCTTTTACCTACAATTGTTGCTTTTACATGTGAAAGGACCGACATCATCATTCCAAGATTTAACTCGAACGTTAAACTATGATAGAAGCATTTCTGTTACGATCGCCTACAAGCTTGAGAAATTTATTCGCAATTCTGCTACAAGTTTGCAATGTTTCAAACCCCTTGAGGTTGTGGATGAATTACAGAGAAGCCCTGTCCGAAGAATTTTACATAGGGCTCAGCTTGAAAACTCAAATTAGGTCCACAGTGATAAAATTTTTAATTAAGCTCTTATAGCCATTAATATAAAAAGAATATATTTAAGTAAGAATCTTCTATTATTATACCCTACACCCGAAGGGATGATGGTATATCCACTTTGTGCTTCCGTTTGTAACGCATTAAAGGAGGCGTGGCAGGTATAGAAAAGTATATATATTCCGGCTCAGAATCACCTCCTGAGTCGATTTAGCCCTGTCTGTCCGTCTGTCTGTCTGTCTGTCCATGTTTGGTATTGAAAATGGGGAAAATCGGACCAGTGCCACGCCTACTTTTTATAGAAAATATGCACTCATCCGTGCTTATAGCTTAATTTCTTATCTTGTAGACCGAATTTTTAGTTAAAATTTTATTTCCGAGTCCACCATCTTAGACTAAAATATATGTCTATATTTTATATTCTATACCCACTTTTATAGTATATACCCACTTATATACTATACCATATAATGAGGTGTTTAGTACAAAAAATGGTGTTGTAGATGAGTTAATAGAAAAAAATTTACTCCCTGTTAATTTAAAACAAGTAAGAGCGTTATCTTCGGCCTGGCCGAAGCTCATATACCCTACACCCGCATCTGCCGAAGTGATAAAAATTGGGTGGGTGACACCTACTTTTTTTTTAATTTATACGGAGCACGTTTTGATCTATTAACTTATAACAACACCGTTTCTCCTACCAAACACTTCATTATAGGGTATAGTATATAAGTGGGCGTGTCACGCCCATTTTTAAGGATATATTTTAGTCTAAGATGGTGGACTTGGAAATAAAATTTTAGCTGAAAATTCGGTCTACAAGCTGAGAAATTGAGCTAAAAGCACGGATGAGTGCATATTTTCTATAAAAAGTAGACGTGGCACTGGTCCGATTTTCCCCATTTTTAATACCAAACAGCGTAGGATAACAAAGAATTCCTAAGAATTCGTGCCAAATTTCATGACGATACCTCTATTCGTTTTCCTGTAATCGTGATTTCCACAGACAGACAGACAGACGGACGGACATGGCTAAATCAAATCAGGAGGTGATTCTGAGCCAGAATATATATACTTTTCTATACCTGCCACGCTTCCTTATATTTAATTTTCTTATGCATATTTTTAGGAATCTATTTATTATAAGTAGTATAATAAACTTCTGCACTGGTATAAACCAATCAGATATAACTCAAGCATAAAATTGCGAAACTTACGAGTCCCTCCAATTTTTTTTTTTTTTTTTTTATATCGGATTAGACAAAACTCATGGGATGCCCCCTCTCCATGCAAGCATTTGTTGGTCCGTGAAAGGAAGATAGGTTAGTGGGTGGGGGGAAAAGAAGAGTAATGACGATGGACACTTGCTTTAAAGTATTTCGCATTATATGTAGACGGGAAGACACTCCCAGGTAGATTGTTCCATAGTTGAACAGTGCGGCCAAAGAACGAGCCCTCGCGATAATGCGTGGTGCGTTGGAGCGGTATCGAAACGTGAAAGGGGTGAGCCGTTTGGGACAGCCCTGTTGAATACCTGGGCCGGTGGAACCAGGTTAGCCAGCTCCCTCGAGCATCTACCAAAGAAATAACGGTTGAATACCCTACTGTCTCCTATTAGCTTTATCGCACGATTTTGAACACGGTCCAGGAGCTGCAGATATGTTCTGGAAGCCCCTGACCATATGTGCGAATTGTACACCATTTTGAGTCGAATCTAGGTGACGTAGTTACGTAGATACGATATACGTTACACCGCTTTAAAAAGCCTAGGCACTTGGCTGCTTCCTTCAACACATCGAAAATGTGATAATTCCAACGAAGATCACATTGGATCGACGTACTCAGAACATCAAGAGCCGTCGAGTCGCTAACATCCACGCCACCCACATTAAGGAATGGACAGGGATTACCCTCCATTCGCTTGTGAGTAAACATGCAGCTTTGGGTCTTACTCGCATTAAAGTTGACCTGATTCGCTCGACCCCACTCAAAAATTTTGTCAAGTTCGCCTCTTTCCGCTAATGTCAGACCGCGAAGGTCGTTTGGAGAACGAGTATGAGTGACAAAGGCTGCTGTCATCAGCAAACGAATAGACGGGATTATGAGTCAATGACAGAAGGTCCTTGATAAAAATCAGAAAGAGTGTAGGGGACAGGACGGAACCCTGCGGAACTCCAGAATTAATGGAGTACTCATCGGAAGCGAAGCCGTCTATCACAACTCGGATAGAACGTCCGCTGAGAAAGCTCGAAATCCATCGAGTGAAGGTATTAATGACTCCATATGCATCGAGTTTTGAAACTAGTGCTTTATGTCACACTCGATCAAATGCCTTGCAGATATCTAGAGCAACAACTTTACTCTCACAAAAATGGTGGAGACTTTTGCTTCATCGTTCGGTGAGAAACGCCATCAGGTCGCCAGTTGAACGATGAGCGCGAAAACCGTATTGGCGATCACTGAGCAATTCATTGCGCTCTAGATACCTCAACAAGTTAAAATTGACTACGCTCTCCATGACTTTGGAAAGCGTAGAGCAGATTGCTATGGGCCGGTAATTTGCAGGGTTCGTAGCATTGCCTTTTATAAACAAAACCAACCAAGAAGGTAATAAATATTATTTGTATATATAAATAATGATTATATAAATTTTTTTTACAATTAGTATTCTTACATAATAATAATTCCCTTAATTCTGCGGTCCTTTTTGACTGCTGCCCACCTGTTGTGTCCACCTGTTGCTGGCGCGTTGTTTATGTGTTTAGTTTCCTCTTTAACTCTGTACTAGAGAGTTTTGATGAATTCCAGTGAAAACCGTTTCCTCGTTAATGTTTAATGTTAATGTGTCCTTTGTAAAGTCCTTTGGAATGTCACGATTTCGTTTTAATGTTTCCCCAAATTTGTTTTTTTTTAATTGTGGTATTTTAATTTTTGCTTTTTGAAAATTTAATTTATTTATAATAATTTTTAGTTTGTTTCATTGGTTTATAAATTTACGAAGATGTTAAATTTATTCTTGTTTCCTTGAGTTGGTTTTTGTAGTGAGCGGCTGTTCTCTGACTCGGTTTAATTGTCTCTACTAAGGGGCCTTCAATTTTTCGCATTTATTTATTATCGTCGGAAGTAAGGAATTCGTTTTCTAGCCTAGCCTATAAGCTGAGCTGAGGTCTAAAATTGAGCTACAAGCACGGATGAATTCATATTCGCTATAAAAAGTAGGGGAGGCACTGGTCTGATCCCCCATTTTTAATACCAAATAGCCTAGGATAACAAAGAATATTCGTACAAAACTTCATGACGATACCTCTGCTCATTTTCCTGTATCGTGATTTCTACAGACAGACAGACGGACATGGCTAAATCGACTGAGAAGGTAATTTTGAGCCAGAACTTATATACATACTCTTCTATACCTGCCACGCCTCTTTTAATGCGTAAACGAAAGAACAGAGTTAATTTCCTTCATCCCTTCGAGTGTAGGGTATAAAAATGGGGTTGGTAACGAAATCCCGAAAGTCAAAATCCCGAACGACAAAATCCCGAAATGACAAAATCCCGAAACGACAAAATCCCGAAATAACAAAATCCCGAAATTACAAAACTAGTTTTTCGGTATTCTCCAATTTTAGCAGAGCCCTCTCGGTAATATGAGGTTTTTTGCATACAGGTTTTTCCGCGTATTAGCAGCCTTCGGCTGCGGCAGGGATCATAACCCTCAATCAGCAGAATCCTCACGGTCATGTGAAGTTTCTTTGCATACAGGTTTTTTTGCGTATTGGCGGCCTTCGGCCGCGGCTGGGATCATAACCCTCAATCAGCAGAATCCTCACGGTCATGTGAAGTTTTTTGCATATTGTAGATTATAACCTTCAGACAACAAAATTCTCTCGATATTACAACTTTGCTTTTCTGCCATTGTAAAAAAAGGCAAGTAGGCGCGTACTTCACTTTGGAAAAAATTGTGACTTAAATGTCATTTCTTCATTAATTTAAAATTTTATTTCGTGATTTTCGGGATTTCTAATTTCGGTATTAAAAATTTTTCGGGATTTTGTCGTATCGGGATTTTGTCGTTTCTGGATTTTGACTGTCTTCCATAAAAATGGCAATTCTTTATTGAATATTATTGATCCGGTTGGCATTAATCAGTTTAAACGCAAGAACCTGGGACCCCGACCAGTTGCTCGGAAGTTTGTTTTCCAAGATTGCTAAGTTTTATAAATTATGTTTAATGGGGCGAAAAATCTTAAAAATAAAAGAGTTTTGGTTTTTTGCAGTGTGAATAGTAAACAAGTAAGAGCGTATCTTCGGCCTGGCCGAAGCTCATATACCCTACACCCGCATCTGTCGAAGCGATAAAAAGTGGGCGGGTGACACCTACTTTTTTCTAATTTACAGGGAGAACATTTTGATCTATTAACCCATCTTCAACACCGCTTTTCTTACTAAACACCTTATTATATGGTATAGTATATAAGTGGGCGTGTCACGCCCATTTTTGGGAATATATTTAAGTCTAAGATGGTGGACTCGGAAATAAAATTTTAGCTGAAAATTCGGTCTACAAGCTAAGAAATTGAGCTAAAAGCACGGATGAGTGCATATTTTCTATAAAAAGTAGGCGTGGCACTGGTCCGCCTATTTGTCCCATTTTTAATACCAAACAGCGTAGGATAACAAAGAATATTCGTGCCAAATTTCATGACGGTACCTCTATTCGCTCTCCTGTAATCGTGATTTCCACAGACGGACGGACGGACAGACAGACAGACAGACAGACGGACGGACATGGCTAAATCGAATCAGGAGGTGATTCTGAGCCAGAATATATATACTTTTCTATACCTGCCACGCCTCCTTTAATGCGTTACAAACGGAAGCACAAAGTGAATATACCCTCAACCCTTCGGGTGTAGGGTATAAAAAAGGCCGTTCTATGCTTTTTAAGCGAAGGGAAAACACTTTGCCCTGTATACATTAAAAATTTTTTTAATTTTTATAGACATTTTTGCCTTTAAAACATTTATACCTTTTAATAAATTTCTTAAAGTTTTACAAAGCAAAGAAAAAATATTTTAATATATCGTATATTGACATTTTATTTCAGAACAGAAAAAAATTTAAAAACAAAAACAAAACAATGTAAAAATTTTTCAATAAATTATTAACACACTTGTTGATCAACCACTTTAATAGAGAAAAAACCTACCAAAATGAATTTTCCCAAAAAAACACCTCGACAGATCGATTTGCAATCTCTCAATCTACCTAATATGCGAATATCAAAGAAATCCTCAGAGCCGTTTTCGAGCTCAAAAAAGCTACACACATACATATGTACATATATACAATTTTAGCTCGTTTAATAAGATTAGATAGATTTATCACAAAAGGTGTTTTTAATAAAAATTTCTTGTGTTGGCTGGACTGTAAAAAACTTGCATTTGTCGTTTGGTGTTAATAATTATCGCTTAATAAAAATCTATAATATTATCATATAACCAATTATAATTATCTAACAAACATAAATCTTTATAGCTCAAATATATATTATATATTTAGAACTAGCTAAAATACCCGGCGTTGCGCAGAGGTCAATACTTCGAATAGTAACATTGTCATACAATAATATTAGATATATGTATGTATGATAATATGTATAAGAATAAAATTAAAAGTATTTTTGACACCGTATATAAATAGTGGTATAAGTACTCTTGTATATTTAAGCACATAAACAAATTACTTATTAAGGAAACTCACTCTTAGCTAAGTACTTCTTTGAACGCGACATTAGTAGTCGTTCCATCAGGCGCACATATTATCAGATTGCTGGGTGAGCTTACTCTGGACCATGCAACATAAAACTGACCGTGTGAGAAACATTAGTCTGTTAAGTCAATACCTGTAATCTTAAGTGCCCGGACTTGAGATTTATTAATAGTCGTCGCAAAACAAACTTTAAGCGGAAATTGAAGTCGCTTAAATTTAAATGGGTAATCGGACTGTATTAAAGGTATTCTCGGAATAAATACTGCTTCTCCCTGTGCACAACCAGTGAACACAATGGCTCAATTACATTTTTGTGAAGTGCTTTAATTTGAAGTCTTGTGCCATTGCAAACTTTTGGTGGATTAAGATTTCTCAGCTAAGTACTTCTAAGTACTAGCTAAGTACTTCTTTGAACGCGACATTAGTAGTCGTTCCATCAGGCGCACATATTATCAGATTGCTGGGTGAGCTTACTCTGAATCGTGCAACATAAAACTGAAAGTGTGAGAAATATTAGTCTGTTAAGACAATACCTGTAATCTTAAGTGCCCGGACTTGAGATTTATTAATAGTCGTCGCAAAACAAACTTTAAGCGGAAATTGAAGTCGCTTAAATTTAAATGGATAATCGGACTGTATTAAAGGTATTCTCGGAATAAATACTGCCTCTCCCTGTGCACAACCAGTGAACACAATGGCTCAATTACATTTTTGTGAAGTGCTTTAATTTGAAGTCTTGTGCCATTACAAACTTTTGGTGGATTAATACTTCTCTGAAGTTACATTACTGAAGAACCAACTTTGAGAAGAAGTTTGTGGGTCAGTAGATTTGAAGGATTTAAAGTATTTTAAAATTCCACAGGGCAATTATCAGTATCATCCGTTCCACCTAATATCTTTGAGAGTGTAACAAAGTGGTCCCTGACGTGATAAAGCTCGCCGGATGCTCAGACTCCTATCGTCACAAAATATTTATTTTTGTGAGACCGACTCTTGAGAAATCTTCGAGTTAATTTTAAGACGTAGATGTTTGGATTTGGTTTTAGTTTTTTTATAAAGGATTTTTCTTTGTATTCGTATATTTTTTGTGCTTGTATAGGTGTTTTATGTATTTATTACTGCCTAGTAGTTAGCTTTTGTTGTATTATATTTTATTATACCCTACACCCGAAGGGTTAAGGGTATATTCACTTTGTTCTTCCGTTTGTAACGCATTAAAGGAGGCGTGGCAGGTATAGAAAAGTATATATATTCTGGCTCAGAATCAACTCCTGATTCGATTTAGCCATGTCCGTCCGTCTGTCTGTCTGTCTGTCTGTCTGTCTGTCCGTCCGTCTGTGGAAATCACGATTACAGGAGAACGAATAGAGGTATCGTCATGAAATTTGGCACGAATATTCTTTGTTATCCTACGCTGTTTGGTATTGAAAATGGGGAAAATCGGACCAGAGCCACGCCTACTTTTTATTGAAAATATGCACTCATCCATGCTTTTAGTTCAAATTCTTGGCTTGTAGACCAAATTTTCAGCTAAAATTTTATTTCCGAGTACACCATCTTAGACTAAAATATATTGTCAAAAATGGGCGTGACACGCCCACTTATATACTATACCATATAATGGGGTGTTTGGTAGGAAAAGCGGGGTTGTAGATGAGTTAAGAGATCATAGATAGATTGCTCCCTGTAAATTTAAAAAAGTAGGTGTCACCCGCCCACTTTTTATCACTTCGACAGATGCGGGTGTAGGGTATATGAGCTTCGGCCAGGCCGAAGATAACGCTCTTACTTGTTTATTTTATTTTATTTACTGTGGGCTCCAGGATCCTTTAGAAAAGGCTGAGGTTGGAAGAAAAAATGGGTCTGCCGCTGTTGGCTCTTCCGCTCTGAAGTTTTTTCACTTTCTCGAGGTACATCCTAGTTCCCCCGTTTCAGGTCCTTTGAGAGCCTATTTAAAGTATTCTTAAAAAATAGGATAGGATACACAATAGGATATTACAAAGAAAACTTTCTCTTTTGTTTCTTTTTTTTTCCATACAATCACTGACAATCGTATAAATGATTTTTTCAACTGGTAGTTTATACTGCTTGTTTATGATGCATATCATCTTCGTCACACCATCAAAAGGATGGGTTCCCTTAAATTTTCGACAAGCCAATGCTACAGACCTCCTTTCAAAGTTGTCACAACCTAACTAATGGCAAGTATGTATATATGTATAACAAAAAAATTATTTTTGTCCACCTGACCACACATTAGCAGTTACGCAAACGTATTCAATTTTATCCAGCTCAAAAACAAGTTTTTTAATATATTTAATGTGGCTCTCCTGCACATTAGAGTAACCTTGTAATTGAACGCCTGCTCGGAATACTTTTGTCAAGAAATAATTTTTTAAAGCTTTGGTCAGTGACTATGGACAAGAGAGACGTTGTGTTGCAAATAAAATTCAAAATATCACGGTTCAAAGGGCATTTGCGGCCTACACTCTGCCTGCTTTCTTCCTTTTTTAACTTGAAGGCGCAAAATTTTTGTGGATGTTTTTTTTCAAATGCTTGATGAAATTGGAGCTAAAATTGCAGCGATCCTTTTACTTTTTTCCGGCAAACTTGGCAAACAGCAATCAAGCCACACATTCTTCTTTGATAAAAAGAAGAAATTAAAACACTTCACTCCTTTTGAACTTTGGTTTACTCACAGCGTGTAGCGCATTTTCCTCTTTAGCACTTTACAATTATGGTTTCTTCCTTTATAAAATTAGCACCACCAGCACGGCCGTCAAGATTCTTCCGTGTTCTCTGTCTTCTTCTTGATGAACTCATTCATATTTCACTCATTCGCACCCTTTCAGTGGACATGGTATCATTTCGGACCTGTTTAGTTTACATTAATATCTTTTATATGCAAATAGTTATAGTGTTCAGAAACTATTTCGTTTTGAGGAACTATTTAGCTCCTGGAACTATTTTGATCGAGGAACTGTTTAGCTTTATAAACTGTTTAATTTAGGAAACTGTTTCTGTGTTTTGACACGTGCATCATCTTGTTGTTGTTTCTACGCCAAAAATTAGCATCGCAACAGTCAGCGTCTTTTTTTGCTTAGAAACAACAACAAATATTGCTAATGTAACCACGTATTTTTATCACAATTCCGTTTACTTTTTTTTTCATGCGCGATTTACTAACTGGTTTCGTTCCCTAATTCCAAAAAAACCAATTTATAAAAGAATGGGTAAAAAAATGACAACTTTGCAAAGCTGTCAATTAATAAAACAGGTGTTTCTTTCAGTTGCGTGGGAAATACGTTCGGCCATGCTAAAATATTTAAATCGGAATGAGTGGAAACGTATCCGAGTGCGGAGACCTCTCCAGGAACTATACATGTCCGGAACTACACAACTTTAGTAATAATTCATATTGTAGATTTTCCTTTTCGAAATTGTGTTGATTTACAAATCCTTGGTGAGAGAAATAAAAATTCAATGATTGAGCCTGGTCTAAAAAATTATTTTAATAAGTGGAAGCAGTTTACATTATTCAGAAGCACGGGAAAAAGAAAACAAAATTTGCAAAGTCTTTATGATGCACTTTTAACAATTAAACCTACTTTAACTGATGCGTAAGGATGCGTAAAGTCTTTTCCATATTTGCTACTTTTTGTACAAAAATTCGTTCACGATTGGCAGACAAGTCTTATAACGCATTGTTTTTTTTAAAGATTTTTATTTAAATTATAATAAATAAAGTACGTTTAAATGACATACTCGAAGTGTTTAATTTTATTTACTCGTACATATTATATGATTGAATTTAATTCTTTTTCTTTCATTATTCAGGTTCGGGCTTGTACGAGTATTTGACAAATATTTTCATTACTTTCTTCGGATTTGACGAATGTTAAAAAACCGAATCTTTAGAAGCCTAAGCTATGGTCAAAATTTCAAGTCTCTATCTCATCGAGAAGCTAGTTTAAACTTAGTGTCAAAATTTGTACCGAACATGAACGAAAGCTAGCTAATAAAACGTTTCAAAATAAGGCATGTCTCTTCTCTTTTCTTTATCTGTAATCGTGATTTTCACAGACGCACACAGACGAAAAAATCAATGAATTGGGTGGACAAAATACTTGTAGTTAAACAATCATTCCATCGCAATTAATTTTTTGACTTTGTTAACATTTTTGGGACATAAACAGATCTACACCTTTTTCAATTGTAGTTCAGAAATGTTCAATTGTAATTCAGAATTTTTCAATTGTAAATCAGAAATTTTCAATTGTAATTCAGACATTCCATTTTAAAATCAGAATTTTTCAATTGTAATTCAGAATTTTTCAATTTAAATTCAGAATTTTTCAATTGTAATTCAGACGTTCCATTTTAAATTCAGAAATTTTCATTTGTAATTCAGAAATTTTCAATTGAAATTCAGAATTTTTCATTTGTAAATCAGAATTTTTCAATTGTAATTCAGAATTTTTCAACTGTTGTATGTATGTATGTAGTAAACATTTAACTATACAGGGTTAGAAGAATGTTATATTTTATTGGGTGACTGGAAAAAGTCTAACAGTCGTTTTTTAATAGTTCACTGGACACTGCTGACCTTTGTCCCCTTCGAATTGACGAAAGAAGTAGATAATAAGTTACTTTCCTTATAAAAATGGCTTAAGTTTAAATCGTCAAAATCAAGTTTAATTGTCAAAATCGCATTGTCAATAAGGGCTTCCAAATACGCCAGTCGCTGTCGGTCAACCCTGTACCAACCGCGGGTGGAACATTTATATGTGATTTTGCAAAAGTCTTGATCTTTGACCATATTACCTCAATGTGATTGAGCATTGGCGAATATGGTCCCAGACGCAAAACTTTTGCTCGATCACCAGAGTGGTTGATTGATTAATGATGGACAGGCACGGTGTCCAAATTTGGAGCGGCCTCTACTGTGACGGCAGAACAAATTAAAATGGGTCCCATCAATCCAAATAATTTGTTTGCCTTCCTGAATATATCTGTTTGGGTTGGCCACGTATGCGTACTCCTTATTTTCAGCACTGTTCAAGGGAACAGGCACGAGGTGCACCTTTTTTAGGGAATATAGGTTTAATGATCTTTAAAGACCTTTAATGTTTTTACCGATTTGCAGTTTAAGCGGTCCGCAATCTCCGTGAATGAGATACTACTGTTGCTTTCCACCGATCCGATCATCTGTTCTACCTCGGTTCCGGACAGAATTTTCCACTTCATTCCGCCTTTTTTTTAAATCCACGCGTCCTTGGGATTTTCCAGTCACCCATAAAAATATAACATTCTTTTAACCCTGTATAGTTAAATTTTTTCTATATACATACATAAACATATATAAACAGTTGAAAAGTTCTGAATTACAATTGAAAAATTCTGATTTACAAATGAAAAATTCTGAATTACAATTGAAAAATTCTGATTTACAAATGAAAAATTCTGAATTTCAATTAAAAATTTCTGAATTACAAATAAAAATTTCTGAATTTAAAATGGAATGTCTGAATCACAATTGAAAAATTCTGAATTTAAATTGAAAAATTCTGAATTACAATTGAAAAATTCTGAACTACAATTGAAAAAGGTGTAATTGTAAAATTTCTGGAGAAATTTCATAAATTTGCTGACTGTCCTTCCTTTTGAAATTTAATTTTGACACAAACTTTATTAGTAGAACTAATAAGGCCTTTTTGCAATTTTTTTTCAGATCAGGTACACTGTATTTATCCACAAGATAATTATCTAGCATCTCAGTACATATAGAACTACTAAAACTTAAAAAAATTGCCGTTTTTAAAACTGGAAAGAGTTCGTATTTTGAAGTACCTAGGACACCTTTAACATGGCTTCCTGTAAAAAAAGGTTATATTTTAGAAAGTGGTTCATAGTGACTGAAATGTTTGAAATGTGGTGTCTATGCGATAATTATGTGTTTTTTATTGTTCACTTATTATATATTTGATTGTATACGAGTATATACGATTTCGTTTCGGACTGAAATTGATTCTGAGTGAGAAACTAGAGCTCCGTTTAAATAAAAGTCACTTTGGAATCTGAATTGTGGCGGTGAAGTTTTGGGACGATTGATGCGAGATGACTGCGTAAAACACACGACTTGTGCCGCTATTATGGCTGCACCTCGGCTTGGGGCCACATCTGGTGATGGACGGATGCCACGGCCACGTGGTAATGAGATAAATTTACGTGGTAATTTTGGTACACCACGGGCCGATCGGGAACCTCCGCGGCCGTTGTGGATCGTGCGTCGTTTTGATACAGCGGCATGGATGCCGCGGCCACGTTGTAGCAAGGAGAGGGCGCTTCGCTGGACCGTTTCAATATGGGCCAGCACGGGCCGTTCAAGGGCCTCCATTGCCAGGGCGCATCGGGCGTCGCGCATATTCTGCGGCGTTTGAGATGGCGTCAGGTATGGTGAAATTCTTGCTGGCCAACGTGCCAGATGCGCATGCCGGATCTCATGGAGAGACAGGGAGCACTCAGGCATGCCGGAGCACTCAGGGGAGACGGCGGTCTCGACTGCGCCAGGGGAGCTAATATGCGTCCTGTTCGGAATCGGGCGCCTTGACGACGAGTCAACTTCATTATGGAATTGTGAAGAAAGAGAGTATTAAGCATGATTTGTCATAAGAAATTTAAAGATACGAGTTTGTGGATTGGCGAGGGATAGAGCCCTTTTCAGTGCATATGTCGGCGACTTGGACGCGCTGGTCATGGCCCTTGTAGACGTTTGTAATGCGGCCCAATCGCCAAGAAGTGGAGGGGAGATTCTCGTCTCGAATAACCACCAGGTCGTTTATCTGGAAGTCGAGCTGTGGTACTTTCCACTTTGTGCGACGAACTAATTCTCGCAGATCTTCGAATTTCCACTGATGACGGAAATGCTGAGCTAGGGCCTGAACTCGTCTCCATCGATTGAGGTTTAAAAGAGGGTAAGCAAGATTTTCATATAAGAAAGCATCCAGCATATCGACAGCAAGAGTGGCACCACATAACTCTAATCGGGGAGTGATAGCGGGGCGCTACTCAGGTTTTTGCGTACAGCAACGACACGTGAACCTTTTGCGCTATTTTTACACGGGCGTAAATAACACCTGCGTATGCGTTCTGAGATGCATCGCAAAACGCATGAAAATCAATTTCGCACTCTGGTGAGTAACCAATCCAACGTGGTATGCAACTAGAGCTAATATGGTGATAACTTTCGAGAAAATTTAACCATGATTGCTGCGTTGACGGAAGAAAATGGTCATCCTAATCGATTTTATCTAGCCACACTTGCAGGATGAGCATTTTTGCCACCACAATGAAAGGGTCCAGCCAGCCAGCTGGATCAAACAGTTTGGCTATTAGAGACGGGACTTCTCTTTTTGTATATTGCAAATAGTTATAGTGTTTAGGAACTATTTCGTTTTGAGGAACTATTTAGCTCCTGAAACTATTTTAATCGAGGAACTGTTTAGCTTTATAAACTGTTTAATTTTGGAGACTGTTTCCGTGTTTTGACACGTGTATCATCTTGTTGTTGTTTCTACGCCAAAAATTAGCATCGCAACAGTCAGCGTCTTTTTTTGCTTAGAAACAACAACAAATATTGCTAATGTAACCACGTATTTTTATCACAATTTCGTTTACTTTTTTTTTCATGCGCGATTTACTAACTGGTTTCGTTCCCTAATTCCAAAAAAACTGATTTATAAAAGAATGGGTAAAAAAATGACAACTTTGCAAAGCTGTCAATTAATAAAACAGGTGTTTCTTTCAATTGCGTGGGAAATACGTTCGGCCATGCTAAAATATTTAAATCGGAATGAGTGGAAAGTATGAGTGGAGTATCCGAGTGCGGAGACCTCTCCAGGAACTATACATGTCCGGAACTACACAACTTTAGTAATAATTCATATTGTAGATTTTCCTTTTCGAAATTGTGTTGATTTACAAATCCTTGGTGAGAGAAATAAAAATTCAATGATTGAGCCTGGTCTAAAAAATTATTTTAATAAGTGGAAGCAGTTTACATTATTCAGAAGCACGGGAAAAAGAAAACCAAATTTGCAAAGTCTTTATGATGCACTTTTAACAATTAAACCTACTTTAACTGATGCGTAAGGATGCGTAAAGTCTTTTCCATATTTGCTACTTTTTGTACAAAAATACGTTCACGATTGGCAGACAAGTCTTATAACGCATTGTTTTTTTTTAAAGGTTTTTATTTAAATTATAATAAATAAAGTACGTTTAAATGACATACTCGAAGTGTTTAATTTTATTTACTCGTACATATTATATGATTGAATTTAATTCTTTTTCTTTCATTATTCAGGTTCGGGCTTGTACGAGTATATGACGAATATTTTCATTACTTTCTTCGGATTTGACGAATGTTAAAAAACCGAATCTTTAGAAGCCTAAGCTATGGTCAAAATTTCAAGTCTCTATCTCATCGAGAAGCTAGTTTAAACTTAGTGTCAAAATTTGTACCGAACATGAACGAAAGCTAGCTAATAAAACGTTTCAAAATAAGGCATGTCTCTTCTCTTTTCTTTATCTGTAATCGTGATTTTCACAGACGCACACAGACGAAAAAATCAATGAATTGGGTGGACAAAATACTTGTAGTTAAACAATCATTCCATCGCAATTAATTTTTTGACTTTGTTAACATTTTTGGGACATAAACAGATCTAATTGTAAAATTTCTGGAGAAATTTCATAAATTTGCTGACTGTCCTTCCTTTTGAAATTTAATTTTGACACAAACTTTATTAGTAGAACTAATAAGGCCTTTTTGCAATTTTTTTTCAGATCAGGTACACTGTATTTATCCACAAGATAATTATCTAGCATCTCAGTACATATAGAACTACTAAAACTTAAAAAAATTGCCGTTTTTAAAACTGGAAAGAGTTCGTATTTTGAAGTACCTAGGACACCTTTAACATGGCTTCCTGTAAAAAAAGGTTATATTTTAGAAAGTGGTTCATAGTGACTGAAATGTTTGAAATGTGGTGTCTATGCGATAATTATGTGTTTTTTATTGTTCACTTATTATATATTTGATTATATACGAGTATATACGATTTCGTTTCGGACTGAAATTGATTCTGAGTGAGAAACTAGAGCTCCGTTTAAATAAAAGTCACTTTGGAATCTGAATTGTGGCGGTGAAGTTTTGGGACGATTGATGCGAGATGACTGCGTAAAACACACGACTTGTGCCGCTATTATGGCTGCACCTCGGCTTGGGGCCACATCTGGTGATGGACGGATGCCACGGCCACGTGGTAATGAGATAAATTTACGTGGTAATTTTGGTACACCACGGGCCGATCGGGAACCTCCGCGGCCGTTGTGGATCGTGCGTCGTTTTGATACAGCGGCATGGATGCCGCGGCCACGTTGTAGCAAGGAGAGGGCGCTTCGCTGGACCGTTTCAATATGGGCCAGCACGGGCCGTTTAAGGGCCTCCATTGCCAGGGCGCATCGGGCGTCGCGCATATTCTGCGGCGTTTGAGATGGCGTCAGGTATGGTGAAATTCTTGCTGGCCAACGTGCCAGATGCGCATGCCGGATCTCATGGAGAGACAGGGAGCACTCAGGCATGCCGGAGCACTCAGGGGAGACGGCGGTCTCGACTGCGCCAGGGGAGCTAATATGCGTCCTGTTCGGAATCGGGCGCCTTGACGACGAGTCAACTTCATTATGGAATTGTGAAGAAAGAGAGTATTAAGCATGATTTGTCATAAGAAATTTAAAGATACGAGTTTGTGGATTGGGCGAGGGATAGAGCCCTTTTCAGTGCATATGTCGGCGACTTGGACGCGCTGGTCATGGCCCTTGTAGACGTTTGTCATGCGGCCCAATCGCCAAGAAGTGGAGGGGAGATTCTCGTCTCGAATAACCACCAGGTCGTTTATCTGGAAGTCGAGCTGTGGTACTTTCCACTTTGTGCGACGAACTAATTCTCGCAGATCTTCGGATTTCCACTGATGACGGAAATGCTGAGCTAGGGCCTGAACTCGTCTCCATCGATTGAGGTTTAAAAGAGGGTAAGCAAGATTTTCATATAAGAAAGCATCCAGCATATCGACAGCAAGAGTGGCACCACATAACTCTAATCGGGGAGTGATAGCGGGGCGCTACTCAGGTTTTTGCGTACAGCAACGACACGTGAACCTTTTGCGCTATTTTTACACGGGCGTAAATAACACCTGCGTATGCGTTCTGAGATGCATCGCAAAACGCATGAAAATCAATTTCGCACTCTGGTGAGTAACCAATCCAACGTGGTATGCAACTAGAGCTGATATGGTGATAGCTTTCGAGAAAATTTAACCATGATTGCTGCGCTGAGGGAAGAAAATGGTCATCCTAATCGATTTTATCTAGCCACATTTGCTGGATGAGCATTTTTGCCACCACAATGAAAGGGTCCAGCCAGCCAGCTGGATCAAACAGTTTGGCTATTAGAGACGGGACTTCTCTTTTTGTATATTGCAAATAGTTATAGTGTTCAGGAACTATTTCGTTTTGAGGAACTATTTAGCTCCTGAAACTATTTTAATCGAGGAACTGTTTAGCTTTATAAACTGTTTAATTTTGGAGACTGTTTCCGTGTTTTGACACGTGTATCATCTTGTTGTTGTTTCTACGCCAAAAATTAGCATCGCAACAGTCAGCGTCTTTTTTTGCTTAGAAACAACAACAAATATTGCTAATGTAACCACGTATTTTTATCACAATTTCGTTTACTTTTTTTTTCATGCGCGATTTACTAACTGGTTTCGTTCCCTAATTCCAAAAAAACTGATTTATAAAAGAATGGGTAAAAAAATGACAACTTTGCAAAGCTGTCAATTAATAAAACAGGTGTTTCTTTCAATTGCGTGGGAAATACGTTCGGCCATGCTAAAATATTTAAATCGGAATGAGTGGAAAGTATGAGTGGAGTATCCGAGTGCGGAGACCTCTCCAGGAACTATACATGTCCGGAACTACACAACTTTAGTAATAATTCATATTGTAGATTTTCCTTTTCGAAATTGTGTTGATTTACAAATCCTTGGTGAGAGAAATAAAAATTCAATGATTGAGCCTGGTCTAAAAAATTATTTTAATAAGTGGAAGCAGTTTACATTATTCAGAAGCACGGGAAAAAGAAAACAAAATTTGCAAAGTCTTTATGATGCACTTTTAACAATTAAACCTACTTTAACTGATGCGTAAGGATGCGTAAAGTCTTTTACATATTTGCTACTTTTTGTACAAAAATACGTTCACGATTGGCAGACAAGTCTTATAACGCATTGTTTTTTTTTAAAGGTTTTTATTTAAATTATAATAAATAAAGTACGTTTAAATGACATACTCGAAGTGTTTAATTTTATTTACTCGTACATATTATATGATTGAATTTAATTCTTTTTCTTTCATTATTCAGGTTCGGGCTTGTACGAGTATATGACGAATATTTTCATTACTTTCTTCGGATTTGACGAATGTTAAAAAACCGAATCTTTAAAAGCCTAAACTATTGTCAAAATTTCAAGTCTCTATCTCATCGAGAAGCTAGTTTAAACTTAGTGTCAAAATTTGTACCGAACATGAACGAAAGCTAGCTAATAAAACGTTTCAAAATAAAGCATGTCTCTTCTCTTTTCTTTATCTGTAATCGTGATTTTCACAGACGCACACAGACGAAAAAATCAATGAATTGGGTGGACAAAATACTTGTAGTTAAACAATCATTCCATCGCAATTAATTTTTTGACTTTGTTAACATTTTTGGGACATAAACAGATCTAATTGTAAAATTTCTGGAGAAATTTCATAAATTTGCTGACTGTCCTTCCTTTTGAAATTTAATTTTGACACAAACTTTATTAGTAGAACTAATAAGGCCTTTTTGCAATTTTTTTTCAGATCAGGTACACTGTATTTATCCACAAGATAATTATCTAGCATCTCAGTACATATAGAACTACTAAAACTTAAAAAAATTGCCGTTTTTAAAACTGGAAAGAGTTCGTATTTTGAAGTACCTAGGACACCTTTAACATGGCTTCCTGTAAAAAAAGGTTATATTTTAGAAAGTGGTTCATAGTGATTCAAATGTTTGAAATGTGGTGTCTATGCGATAATTATGTGTTTTTTATTGTTCACTTATTGTATATTTGATAATATACGAGTATATACGATTTCGTTTCGGACTGAAATTGATTCTGAGTGAGAAACTAGAGTTCCGTTTAAATAAAAGTCACTTTGGAATCTGAATTGTGGCGGTGAAGTTTTGTTTATCTGGAAGTCGAGCTGTGGTACTTTCCACTTTGTGCGACGAACTAATTCTCGCAGATCTTCGGATTTCCACTGATGACGGAAATGCTGAGCTAGGGCCTGAACTCGTCTCCATCGATTGAGGTTTAAAAGAGGGTAAGCAAGATTTTCATATAAGAAAGCATCCAGCATATCGACAGCAAGAGTGGCACCACATAACTCTAATCGGGGAGTGATAGCGGGGCGCTACTCAGGTTTTTGCGTACAGCAACGACACGTGAACCTTTTGCGCTATTTTTACACGGGCGTAAATAACACCTGCGTATGCGTTCTGAGATGCATCGCAAAACGCATGAAAATCAATTTCGCACTCTGGTGAGTAACCAATCCAACGTGGTATGCAACTAGAGCTGATATGGTGATAGCTTTCGAGAAAATTTAACCATGATTGCTGCGCTGAGGGAAGAAAATGGTCATCCTAATCGATTTTATCTAGCCACATTTGCTGGATGAGCATTTTTGCCACCACAATGAAAGGGTCCAGCCAGCCAGCTGGATCAAACAGTTTGGCTATTAGAGACGGGACTTCTCTTTTTGTATATTGCAAATAGTTATAGTGTTCAGGAACTATTTCGTTTTGAGGAACTATTTAGCTCCTGAAACTATTTTAATCGAGGAACTGTTTAGCTTTATAAACTGTTTAATTTTGGAGACTGTTTCCGTGTTTTGACACGTGTATCATCTTGTTGTTGTTTCTACGCCAAAAATTAGCATCGCAACAGTCAGCGTCTTTTTTTGCTTAGAAACAACAACAAATATTGCTAATGTAACCACGTATTTTTATCACAATTTCGTTTACTTTTTTTTTCATGCGCGATTTACTAACTGGTTTCGTTCCCTAATTCCAAAAAAACTGATTTATAAAAGAATGGGTAAAAAAATGACAACTTTGCAAAGCTGTCAATTAATAAAACAGGTGTTTCTTTCAATTGCGTGGGAAATACGTTCGGCCATGCTAAAATATTTAAATCGGAATGAGTGGAAAGTATGAGTGGAGTATCCGAGTGCGGAGACCTCTCCAGGAACTATACATGTCCGGAACTACACAACTTTAGTAATAATTCATATTGTAGATTTTCCTTTTCGAAATTGTGTTGATTTACAAATCCTTGGTGAGAGAAATAAAAATTCAATGATTGAGCCTGGTCTAAAAAATTATTTTAATAAGTGGAAGCAGTTTACATTATTCAGAAGCACGGGAAAAAGAAAACAAAATTTGCAAAGTCTTTATGATGCACTTTTAACAATTAAACCTACTTTAACTGATGCGTAAGGATGCGTAAAGTCTTTTACATATTTGCTACTTTTTGTACAAAAATACGTTCACGATTGGCAGACAAGTCTTATAACGCATTGTTTTTTTTTAAAGGTTTTTATTTAAATTATAATAAATAAAGTACGTTTAAATGACATACTCGAAGTGTTTAATTTTATTTACTCGTACATATTATATGATTGAATTTAATTCTTTTTCTTTCATTATTCAGGTTCGGGCTTGTACGAGTATATGACGAATATTTTCATTACTTTCTTCGGATTTGACGAATGTTAAAAAACCGAATCTTTAGAAGCCTAAACTATTGTCAAAATTTCAAGTCTCTATCTCATCGAGGAGCTAGTTTAAACTTAGTGTCAAAATTTGTACCGAACATGAACGAAAGCTAGCTAATAAAACGTTTCAAAATAAAGCATGTCTCTTCTCTTTTCTTTATCTGTAATCGTGATTTTCACAGACGCACACAGACGAAAAAATCAATGAATTGGGTGGACAAAATACTTGTAGTTAAACAATCATTCCATCGCAATTAATTTTTTGACTTTGTTAACATTTTTGGGACATAAACAGATCTAATTGTAAAATTTCTGGAGAAATTTCATAAATTTGCTGACTGTCCTTCCTTTTGAAATTTAATTTTGACACAAACTTTATTAGTAGAACTAATAAGGCCTTTTTGCAATTTTTTTTCAGATCAGGTACACTGTATTTATCCACAAGATAATTATCTAGCATCTCAGTACATATAGAACTACTAAAACTTAAAAAAATTGCCGTTTTTAAAACTGGAAAGAGTTCGTATTTTGAAGTACCTAGGACACCTTTAACATGGCTTCCTGTAAAAAAAGGTTATATTTTAGAAAGTGGTTCATAGTGATTCAAATGTTTGAAATGTGGTGTCTATGCGATAATTATGTGTTTTTTATTGTTCACTTATTGTATATTTGATAATATACGAGTATATACGATTTCGTTTCGGACTGAAATTGATTCTGAGTGAGAAACTAGAGTTCCGTTTAAATAAAAGTCACTTTGGAATCTGAATTGTGGCGGTGAAGTTTTGGGACGATTGATGCGAGATGATTGCTTAAAACACACGACTTGTGCCGCTATTATGGCTGCACCTCGGCTTGGGACCACATCTGGTGATGGACGGATGCCACGGCCATGTGGTAATGAAATAAATTTACGTGGTAATTTTGGTACACCACGGGCCGATCGGGAACCTCCGCGGCCATTGTGGATCGTGCGTCGTTTTGATACAGCGGCATGGATGCCGCGGCCACGTTGTAGCAAGGAGAGGGCGCTTCGCTGGACCGTTTCAATATGGGCCAGCACGGGCCGTTCAAGGGCCTCCATTTCCAGGGCGCATCGGGCGTCGCGCATATTCTGCGGCGTTTGAGATGGCGCCAACGCCATCATTCTTGCTGGCCAACGTGCCAGATGCGCATGCCGAATCTCATGGAGAGACAGGGAGCACTCAGGCATGCCGGAGCACTCAGAGGAGACGGCGGTCTCGACTGCGCCAGGGGAGCTAATATGCGTCCTGTTCGGAATCGGGCGCCTTGACGACGGGTCAACTTCATTATGGAATTGTGAAGAAAGAGAGTATTAAGCATGATTTGTCATAAGAAATTTAAAGATACGAGTTTGTGGATTGGGCGAGGGATAGAGCCCTTTTCAGTGCATATGTCGGCGACTTGGACGCGCTGGTCATGGCCCTTGTAGACGTTTGTAATGCGGCCCAATCGCCAAGAAGTGGAGGGGAGATTCTCGTCTCGAATAACCACCAGGTCGTTTATCTGGAAGTCGAGCTGTGGTACTTTCCACTTTGTGCGACGAACTAATTCTCGCAGATCTTCGGATTTCCACTGATGACGGAAATGCTGAGCTAGAGCCTGAACTCGTCTCCATCGATTGAGGTTTAAAAGAGGGTAAGCAAGATTTTCATATAAGAAACCATCCAGCATATCGACAGCAAGAGTGGCACCACATAACTCTAATCGGGGAGTGATAGCGGGGCGCTACTCAGGTTTTTGTGTACAGCAACGACACGTGAACCTTTTGCGCTATTTTTACACGGGCGTAAATAACACCTGCGTATGCGTTCTGAGATGCATCGCAAAACGCATGAAAGTAAATTTCGCACTCTGGTGAGTAACCAATCCAACGTGGTATGCAACTAGAGGCAATATGGTGATAACTTTCGAGAAAATTCAACCATGATTGCTGCGTTGACGGGGGCAAATGGTCATCCTAATCGATTTTATCTAGTCACACTTGCTGGATGAGCATTTTTGCCACCACAATAAAAGGGTCCAGCCAGCCAGCTGGATCAAACAGTTTGGCGATTAGAGACGGGACTTCTCTTTTTGTATATTGCGCCATCATTTCTATAGTTTGCGTATTGAAATAGTAAACAACATTCGTGGCGTTCCAATGAATACCCAGCATTTTGGCTGTGCTGTTATCCTCATGTTTTAAAAATCACTATTAAGTAAATAGGAGTCAGGTAATTCGCGTTAAATCTCTTTATGATTGGCGGCCCATTTACGTAGTGAGAAGTAATAAGAAAGCTTTTTTGTACGCAGACTCAAGGGCGTGGCTCTGGAGTTCTCCTTTACTCATACTGTCAGATCCAGGGTCCTTCTGACGATGCTAAGATGAAAATTGGTTCTGCCGCTGGTGGCTCTCCCACTCTGAAAGAAAAGAAAAGGGAAAAGGATGGGAATTTTCTACGCCGTTGAAATCGTCTTTGAAATCGCCCCTGTCGCACACTCCGAGGAATTTTTCCGCTTTGTCTCTTCACCAAGGTGATCAGTCCTGACTCTCTGTCGCACACCACCGAGAGACTGGTCACCCATGGTGTGAACACGGTATCATAACCCCCGTCGCACACAACCGAGGTACCCGACTGTTCGCTTTTGTTCGGAGGAACAGAAAACTCCCATCTAACTGCACACAGTTATCAGTTTTAATCAAAAGAAAATAAAATATATATACAAAGAGATTTATTTTCGTATGTCGCAAAAAATCGCGTCGAAATTGCCGCCGTCGTACACAACCGAGGAATTTCTGCGCTTTGCCCTTGCACCACCTTGGTGATAAGTTTTAACTTTCCGTCGCACACAACCGAGAGACTGGCCAGTGGCCACCCATAGTGTGAACACGGCGTAAATATCCTTGTCGCACACAACCAAAATATTCAATTTTTTATTATTGTCTAAAAAAAAGTCAACAAAGATAAAAAATAATATGTTGTTTAGCCAAATTTTGTTCTTTACAAGTGTTGTAGATGATTTAGTAGATTTAAACTTTCTATCTGTAACTGAATCTGTAAAAGTAGGCATTAAAAATTCTTTGATTTTTTATGTACCTAATATATAAATGAAAGCCTGTGTCTTCTATTTTTTCCATAATTTTTGGTTTAATTTATTTTCAAAATTTATTAGCGTTGAAAATGCCGCGTAATTTTATACTCTGTGCATTGATAGCACCGATACCTTTTAATAAGCAAACTGCTCAAAGCAATCTAAGAAAACACATGCACTTAAATTTACTGACACTAATCTTCGCTCAGTAAAGTTATTTGTTGTTTTTTATTAAACATGCAGACATCTAAACATCGAACACAGTTTAGATGACCGTTCGACGGCTCAGGCGCGTGTACAAATGCAAGTTGTGTCTCAGCTGGAAATACACTTACAGAAGGAACGTGATAGGCTCCAAGCTATGATGCACCATCTCTACTTGACTAAACAGTTATTATCGCCAGAAAAAAAGGATGTAAAAGTGAGTTATGCACAATTAACTCTGATCCTATTTCTTAGTAATAATTTATTCTTAACAGAGCCGAAGATTAGAGGCAAAGAAAATTAGTAGGGTTATACCTTCCACAAAAATCTTAGAAATGATATTGGACGACATATTCTAATCTCTTTATACACATTATGTATGTATGTTTGTGGTCCTTAATTTTTGTACCCTACACCCGAAGAGATGAGGGTATATTCACATTGTTTTTCCGTTTGTAACGCATTAAAGGAGGCCGTGACAGGTATAGAAAAGGATATATATTGTGGCTCAGAATCACCTCCTTAGTCGATTTAGCTTTGTCCGTCTGTGAAAATAAAGATTACAGGAGAACGAATAGAGGTATCGTTATGAAATCCTAGGCTGGTGGTATTGAAAGTGGGGAAAGGCGGACCAGTGCTACGCCTACTATATAGAGAATATGAATTCATCCGTGCTTATAGCTCAATTTCTTAGCTTGATGGTAAAATTTTTTGTCCGAGTCTACCATCTCAGACTAAAATAAACTTTTTAAAATGTGCGTGTTCGGCCCACTGATGACAAAGCTATGATTACGGGAGAACGACTAGAAGCATAATCATGTTAATTGCTAAGAATATTCTCTCCCTCTACTTCTTTAATTGATATTAATTAGATTTAAAAACTTAATTTCTCAGCTTGCAGTCCGAAACTGAAGTTCAAATTTTACTGCTCCGTATTGGTGAAAGTCATCTCTCAAAAATTGGGTTTAACATGCCGTCTGGTATCCCAAACCATTTAATGAGGAGTTTGTTGAGAAAAGCGGTGTTGTGAATGAGGTAATAGATCAAAATTTACTATCTGTAACTGTAATTAAAGTAGGTGTAATTCGCCCACTCTTTATCATCGCTTCGATAGATGTGGGTGTAGGGTATATGAATTTCGGTCAGACCAAAGCTTATATTTGTTAACTTTAAAAATTCAATGTTAAATTAGGTTAGGTTAAAGTGGGTGCCATTAGAGGCTTACTTAGACCAGAAAATGCTCTTTGCTTCCTTACAGAAAATGCTACCAAGAGATTTTCATCTATTTCTCGTAACAGCCAAAGGAAGTGTCAGATGGTCTCTTTCTTATCTTCATTTCTGTGACTTCGTTAAAAAATAAGACGCGCGTTGTAGTTTGAGGGGTAGTTGGGTCTCGCCCAATTGTTTCTTGGGCGAGAAAAAAACCAAGAAAATTTGGTTAAATTTCATCCAGCAGAATCCGGGGGAAGCAGAATGTCTGCTCCAATTAGAATGACAATTTGGCATCTGCTTATTGGAGGCTGCGAAGAGAATAGAGATTGCCTGTGAGTTTCGGAAATGCAAGAAATTGTATATATACAGTATACTTGTATACTGACCTGAGGGTTACGGGGTGAACCAATTTTATAAGTACAAACTTTACTTACGAGGGCTGTAAGAATTTTGTTAGTATCAAGCACTTTAGCTTGTATGCCTCGTGCTACGTATGCTCGTGCTCTAAAGGAGGGGACCATAGCTGTAGAAAGTAAGACTTGTTTCTTAGTGACGGTGGAGCAATTTACCATCTTTTGAAAGCGATATGAGAGTAAGTGCATTAGCGATATGAGTAAGTAAGTAGAGTTTTCCAACATCGCACGCGCAGAGGTAGTGTTGTAGGTCAGAATCGCCCTGACTGTAATAACGCCTAACATTGTTACAGTATGGTCTCTGGTTTGATGTCGTTGGCTACTATCAGTAATAATGTCAGAGCGCGAAATAATGTTTGCACGCTTTTAGAATCCACCATTATCAACCATCATATGGAAAATATTCTTGAGACCGTTTGCAATTTCCTTAATAACTATTATCAAATATAGTTGAGATGGTTGCAAAAATAAGTATGGTAAGCCAGTGGGCGTGTCACACCTATTTTTGGTGCGATGACATTCGCCAACACGGTTAACGCGGCACTGAAATTTGACCTTTATATCCGGACTACAAGCTGAGAAAGTTTGCTCTCAATTTGGATGCATTAATATTTACCTAAAAAGTAGGCGTGGCGTTAGTAGAAAAAATTTTACTTCCACTTGTTCTACCTGTAATCTTGGCTTTTGTCAGCAGTGGGCGGACCACGCCCATTTTTGGGAGTATATTTAAGTCTAAGACAGTGGATTTGGAAATAAAATATTAGCATTAAATTCGCTCTACAAGTTGAGAAATTGAGCACGAAGAATTCATATTTGCTATAAAAAGTAGGCGTGGCACTGGTCCGCTTTATCATTTTCAATATTAAACAGCCTATGATGACAAAAAATATTCGTGCCAAATTTCATGGCGATAGCTCTATTCGTTCTCCCGTAATCGGGATTTCTACAGACAGACGAATTGACAGGGCTAAATCGAATCAGGAGGTGATTCTGAGGCAAAATATATATACTTTTCTATACCTGCCACGCCTTCGTTATGCGTTACAAACGGAAACACAAAGTGAACATACCCTCATCCTTTCGGGTGTAGGGTATAAAGACTTTATATACTGACCCTTTCGGTCAAAAAGCGGAGTGGTATTCTGATAGTGCGCGAGTTTTAGTTTAAATAACGTTTGTTGGAGTAAAAGAAAAGAACATTATTTAAATTAAAGTTTATTGGAGTAAAAGTAAAGAACATTGTTAAAATTAAAGTGTTTTAGAATGAAAGCCGAAAAGAAAATTGATAAAATTAAAGTTGTGTAACGATGCATCTACTACGATGCGAATCTACTTTTTTTCCACTCATTACGAAATTCAAAATTTTAAGTTCCGGCAGTAGGCCTTGATTTTTTTTGTTGAGCTAGCGAGCCGCGAACAAGGCCAACTTTCGACGACAAGAAAAAAACTCGTGACATAACATAAAATATGCAGGTGTTTGACTGCGACGTCCTAGTAGTAGGCCCTGATTTTTTTTTTTGACATTGATGATATGGGAAAAATATCAAAGCTTGCCTGGATGACTGGATTTTTTTTTTTGTGAGATTTGGCAAAATAAATTCATGCGTTTGAAGAAAACGGGAGTTGGATTTGGATAGCGCGATTAAGCGGTTGCTCGTCGATTTCTTTGTTTTGAGAAATTTATTTGTTTTAAGAAATATAATACATACATATACATATATATGTACATAACAATGTACCTACATTAGTGCAGAACTAGGAAACTTTGAAAATAATAACAAAGTGGTTCGAAAGTGAGTTCTGGTACACAATAAAGTAAAAATAGATTGTGTAGAAACTAAATCGTATGTTTGACCGATTTTAATAAATTGGAATCAATCTTCTAACTTGCGCGGCTTCTAACCGAGATGCTCTGTTTGAGACATTTGTTGGCGGTTGCTGTACAACAGAAAGAAATTGTGTTATATATATTTGCGAGCAAAAGAAAATTGTGTTTGTCCGAAATGCGCCGACCAAGGTTTTAATGGGCATTTAAGTGAATATTAAAGACGGACAATATAATTTGTGCTGCAATAACAAATCTTCGTACAAATAATTAAAATTTTATTTCTTCGTAATGAAACAAATATTTGAGAAATAAATAAAGGAATAAACGATTTTCCGTTCAAATTTCCGTTCAAATTTGCGGTCAATAACGCAACAGAACAAAAAGTGCTAAATTGTATGTCACCTATAGAAACTTAAGTGGAAACTTAAGAAATTTTTGCTGTGCTGCTGATCATTCATCCAGTACTGATTGCCTGGGAGAGGCGTATCCCTCGCCGTAGGACCTCCTTGTGTGCGGGACGTTTGGTGTGCAGGATTTATTTTAGCGTATTATAAATTATCCGTGATTGGTTTAGTCGAAGCAAGTGGTTTTCATTGAATTAATTCGAATAATGAGTATTTATTACTTAATGAGAATTAATTCGAATAATTGAACGTAATTTCAATTAATTGATTTGGATAAATAAAAACTAATTTAAATTAATTGATTAATTCGAATAATTGTAAGTTACCTGTCCCGTTTAAATTGATACAATTAAAATTTTAATTCTTTGATAGATAAATTAGTGATTAAATAATTTATATTGTATAATTTGATAAATTAGATATAAAGTAATCCTACTTCTTATAATTCTATTCGAATTTCTTATTATGCCTAAGCATTTCTTAATTTCGTCCATAGTACTTTTAGCCTACAAGTCCGCAGAAATTGTGCACAGTCGTCGCGGAGGGAAACAGTAAGTTGAGAGATGCTGAAGGTAATTGAAATTATTAATTTTACCTTTGAGTCTTAAAATTTCGAAATTCACACGTATTTCAAAAAAAAATTATAAATTCCAGTAAATTGTAAATTTAAACTTATTTCGGTTTGATAGCTTTGGTACGCAATAGCAGTCGCATAACTTAGTTTTAAGGCCAAGTTGGCATATGTAAAGAAATCTAAAAATACCAAGAAATGTTTCTTGGTATTACCAACACGAAGAATCTAATAAATACATTTAAATGAATAACTTAATTTCATAATGGAGTAAGTTTGTTTATGCAGTGGGTGGGGCATGAAGGGGTGAGGAACATTTTAAGATAGTAGTAGGATAAGGGGGTGCTTAAGATTCGGGCCGACAAGCACCCATGGTAGGGAGGGTACAGACAGGCCGACCTTGAAAACGAGTTCCAGGAAGCTCTCGCGGTTACCGTAGGTTCTTTGTTGTTTTTTTTGGTTTGTACGGTGAATAAAATTTTTTCTGCCACACTAGTCCCGTCAAGGGAACATGTACAAGTCCCCGCCCAGCTGAGCTAGAGTCGGAGCACCGAACACCGTCACTTATGTGTTCCCTCGGCGAGAGGCCGACCATCTGCCACAGACTAAGGTTACAGAAATGGCGCCCAACGGGATGGCTGCATTAATACTTTTAATATCTTTTTAGTTGTTGAGTTTAATTCTTCCAAATTAATCTATATCAGCTATCCATGCCGTAATTCAAAATTTATTTTCTTTTTCTAAATCAAACGCTCACAGAGTATACTGTAATAATAAAATCTAATTAATCTAGATAGTCCGTCATTGAATTCCTGCTCAGGATCAGTGCCGCTGCGTCGAAATTTTAGTGGAGAAGTCTTTTTTTTCTTTTTCTTTTTGCATTTATTGATTAGTCCTGCCAACGGATTGTCTATGACCCAATTGCCAGTTGCGATTAATTATTTGCTATCGTGAGTCGATTAGTAGTGGTTGTGAAACCTTTATTAATATTGCCACATACATATACATTAAGAAGAGATTCCTTCTTAGTCCTCGAGTAATTTTAATGGATTATCGAGTTGCGAGAAGTTCATCTATTCATTGTTTTTTTTTCTTCGTTTGGCCTAATGTTATTTTATTTATTTTTTTTTTGTGGTAACCAGTTAGAGAGATTTATAACCTTTTTTTTAGAGTTCCTCATTTTCATGTAGCCCACCCACTAATTCAATTCAGCATCAGTACAGGAAATTTTAACAGAAATCGCGAAATAAGCCGTAATAATTCAGTAATAATTCCTTCCTTTTTGTCATTTGACTTGAGTTAAAAATGATTCGTTCTCCGCCAAAGACGCGAAGTCGTGGTCGCCGTATTTTAGGGCAAACACCGCGAGATAATAGTATCCGAAACCTACCAACCGGTAATTCGACATTCGTAGAAGGAAGTCTGCATGAAAATTATACGCCAAACGCAGATGCCGTATATTCTCCTCAGGCAAACGCCTCGGAGCGAGTTAATCGCAGTATTGTAGCGAAAATACGCGCTTATGTCAGCAAAAACCAGAAGGACTGGGATCAGCACATTAGTGCGATTGCTTGTTCTCTTCGTACAGCCGTACTTGATTCGACGGGCATCGACCCGTATTTCTTGATCTTTGGTCAAAGCTTTATAAGCAATGGTTCTCATTATGAACTCTTGCGGAAACTGGACAGCCTAACTGACCAAGATGCAGTTGTATTGCCAAATAATATAGGACGCGAGCTCTTGCGCGATCAGACCAAAGCCAGACTTAAGAAAGCGAATCAAACACACAAAAATCGATATAATTTGCGTTCACGAGAAATATCGTTCGAACCTGGCGAAATAGCTTACAAACGAAATTTTTTTCAAAGCAGTTCTTCAAAACACTTCTGCGCCAAGTTAGCACACAAGTTTTCTAAGTGCAAGGTCATCCGGCGCATTGGAAATTCTTTATACGATGTCACTGATTTGAACGATAAGTATCTTGGCACATACCATGCGAAGGACTTACTAAAAATGAAAAGCCCGGCCTTAGTCTCAGGGCATGGTCGAGCCCCACGTTAAGATGGCTTCTTAAGGTGAGACAGTTTCGAAATTTTTAAGTTTGTAACGATGCATCTACTACGATGCGAATCTACTTTTTTTCCACTCATTACGAAATTCAAAATTTTAAGTTCCGGCAGTAGGCCTTGATTTTTTTTGTTGAGCTAGCGAGCCGCGAACAAGGCCAACTTTCGACGACAAGAAAAAAACTCGTGACATAACATAAAATATGCAGGTGTTTGACTGCGACGTCCTAGTAGTAGGCCTTGATTTTTTTTTTTGACATTGATGATATGGGAAAAATATCAAAGCTTGCCTGGATGACTGGATTTTTTTTTTTGTGAGATTTGGCAAAATAAATTCATGCGTTTGAAGAAAACGGGAGTTGGATTTGGATAGCGCGATTAAGCGGTTGCTCGTCGATTTCTTTGTTTTGAGAAATTTATTTGTTTTAAGAAATATAATACATACATATACATATATATGTACATAACAATGTACCTACATTAGTGCAGAACTAGGAAACTTTGAAAATAATAACAAAGTGGTTCGAAAGTGAGTTCTGGTACACAATAAAGTAAAAATAGATTGTGTAGAAACTAAATCGTATGTTTGACCGATTTTAATAAATTGGAATCAATCTTCTAACTTGCGCGGCTTCTAACCGAGAAGCTCTGTTTGAGACATTTGTTGGCGGTTGCTGTACAACAGAAAGAAATTGTGTTATATATATTTACGAGCAAAAGAAAATTGTGTTTGTCCTAAATGCGCCGACCAAGGTTTTAATGGGCATTTAAGTGAATATTAAAGACGGACAATATAATCTGTGCTGCAATAACAAATCTTCGTACAAATAATTAAAATTTTATTTCTTCGTAATGAAACAAATATTTGAGAAATAAATAAAGGAATAAACGATTTTCCGTTCAAATTTCCGTTCAAATTTGCGGTCAATAACGCAACAGAACAAAAAGTGCGGGACGTTTGGTGTGCAGGATTTATTTTAGCGTATTATAAATTATCCGTGATTGGTTTAGTCGAAGCAAGTGGTTTTCATTGAATTAATTCGAATAATGAGTATTTATTACTTAATGAGAATTAATTCGAATAATTGAACGTAATTTCAATTAATTGATTTGGATAAATAAAAACTAATTTAAATTAATTGATTAATTCGAATAATTGTAAGTTACCTGCCCCGTTTAAATTGATACAATTAAAATTTTAATTCTTTGATAGATAAATTAGTGATTAAATAATTTATATTGTATGATTTGATAAATTAGATATAAAGTAGTCCTACTTCTTATAATTCTATTCGAATTTCTTATTATGCCTAAGCATTTCTTAATTTCGTCCATAGTACTTTTAGCCTACAAGTCCGCAGAAATTGTGCACAGTCGACGCGGAGGGAAACAGTAAGTTGAGAGATGCTGATGGTAATTGAAATTATTAATTTTACCCATGGTAGGGAGGGTACAGACAGGCCGACCTTGGAAACGAGTTCCAGGAAGCTCTCGCGGTTACCGTAGGTTCTTTGTTGTTTTTTTTTGTTTGTACGGTGAATAAAATTTTTTCTGCCACACTAGTCCCGTCAAGGGAACATGTACAAGTCCCCGCCCAGCTGAGCTAGAGTCGTAGCACCGAACACCGTCATTTATGTGTTCCCTCGGCGAGAGGCCGACCATCTGCCACAGACTAAGGTTACAGTTGTGTTGGAGTTAGAGTTGAGTTTAAGATCGTTGAAAAAAAAACTAGGATAGAAATTAATTCTAGAAGACGTGAGTGTAAATTACTGAAATGAAAACAGAGTTTAGAAAGAATAAAAGTAGTGAACGAAAGTGAATCGGTTTAGTTCAGTTTTGGAAAATTGTTATGGCGCAGGGTTTTTTTTTTTGACAGGCCCAAAACCCACTAAAAAAATTTTAAAAATAATTTGATTTAAAAATAATTGTTACAATAACCTACAGGTGGGAGACGGACAAAATCCCGAACGACAAAATCCCAACCGTTTTTAGCAATCCCGAACGACAAAATCCCGACGCGACAAAATCCCGAAGCGACAAAATCCCGAACGACAAAATCCCGAAAAAATAGCATTGCATAGCGTTTTTTATTGCTTTTCGTAAAATAAGCGCTATATCCGCAATTTTTTTTCCGCAAGGCTGAGAGTAAACTAAGCAGCGAACACAAAGGTTTGTTTACCAAGAGTTACAACTCCTGCCGCGGCCGAAGGCCGCCACACGCAAAAACTCTGTAGGCGAAAATTATATAAGCAGCGAAGCCGACGTTCTGCTTACCTAGGGTTACTACCCCTGCCAGGCCGAAGCCCGACACGCAGAAGAACCCTGGATAGAAAAAACTTTCCAGCATTAAAATGGTTCTGTCGGCTGAGACTTTTAATCCCTGCCCCGGCCGGAGGCCGCCATGCAGAAGGACACTTTTTGCCTGCACATAAGGAGCCTGGATAGAGGAAGACTTCTCAGGAAGTAGATGATTTTGTCGGCAGAGGGTTTTAATCCCTGCCCCGGCCGAGGGCCGGCACGCAGAAGGACCTTGGATAGAGGAAGACTTTTCAGCAAAGAAGAGGGTTTTGTTGGCTGAGAGTTTTAATCCCTGCCACGGCCGAAGGCCGGCATGCAGAAAAACATTTTTTGCCTGCGCTGAAGGACCCTAGATAGAGGAAGACTTTTCAGCAAGTAGATAGTTTTGTCGGCCGAGGGTTTTAATCCCTGCCACGGCCTAAGGCCGGCACGCAAAACGACCCTGGATAGAGGAAGACTTTTCAGCAAAGAACATGGTTTTGTTGGCTGAGGGTTTTAAATCCCTGCCCCGGCCGAAGGACCCTGTATAGAGGAAGACTTTTCAGCAAAGAAGATGGTTTTGTTGGCTGAGGGTTTTAATCCCTGCCTCGGCCGAAGGCCGTCACCCAGAAGAACCCTGGACAGAGAAAGACTTTTCAGCAAAGAAGATGGTTTTGTTGGCTGAGGGTTTTAATCCCTGCCACGGCCGAAGGCCGGCATGCAGAAAGATTTTCAATGCAAGAATTTCGGGATTTTTCCGTATTTTGTCGTTCGGGATTCTGTCGTTTCGGGATTTTGTCGTTTCGGGATTTTGTGTTTCGGGATTTTATCGTTCGGGATGATGTCGTTCGGGATTTTGTCTTTCCGGATTTCGTTACCAACCCCTACAGGTATGTACGTACATACATACGTACTCATATATGTACATATGTAGATTTTTGTTATCGTTGTAAGGTAGAAGCTTAAAGAAAACGTAGTAGACCGGGAATTGTAGCTTCGAATTATGTTTTTTAACTATGGTTTTCGAGTAAAAAGTTAATAGAAGTAAGCACAAAAGAACGTGAAATCGTCGTTGAAATAATTGTGTGTTTTTGATTTTGGTTGGCGATTATCTAAAGTAAATTTAACACTAGCGATTAAGTTGTAAAGTTGTAAAATCATGAAAGGATCCGGGTAGTTTGCAGGCGATCTTGACTCGTTTAATAAGAGCGGGTGTTTATAGTTTGTTGTTACGGATTAATTAATTAGCCGGAATAATTAGGGGGAAAAGATATGCAGGATTAGCAGATTTGCGAGACCGCAGTTATTTCAAGGTGTCATATGTGGGACACGAAGAGTGTAGTTGGTTCACGGGGGAGTACAAATATTAAAAAGAAGGAAAGGGGAGAAGTTTTGTCATTGCCAAAGCACGAGCCGGGCAATTCAAGGGGGCTATTTGTTTTCACATGTAGTTTTTTTAATTAGCAGCCAGCCGACTACCGCTTCAGCGAATTTTAGCTTTGGAGGCAATTAGAACTTTATTATATTGGTGTGATTAAGGGAATGGAAAATAAAGTATTAGTTTTACCGGTTAAACAAAAAACAAAGGTGTCTTTATTGTATCAATTAACGACCTAGTTACACAGTGTCGGTTATTGTTCCATTCGTTTATTTTGTTTTCTAGGTTTTTTGTGCGTTTTATTCCATTTGTTTATTTCGTGTTCCGTGCGATTTCTTTTCCTCACAGTGGACCTTATGATTACAATCATCCTCTTTGTTTGAGGAGGATATGGGTATAATAGCTGGTAGATAAAATATAGGGATTTAGAATCAAGGTATAAGGAGTTTTCGCGCAAAGCGAACGTGCACAAGGTAGGGGGAATGTAACCGCGACAGTAACAAATAAGGAAGCAATAGTGTTAATTAAAAAGAAAATTAAGAACTTCAGTAATATTACTGCATTGGAAAAGGCGGACGCTGTCCTAAATGTACTTTTGGAGTTCTTGGAACATAGGATAAGTAGTTTAACGCACGAAACGGAAACCCAGAAGAGGGAGTTAGCAGCCTTAAAGAATAGATACGTTAACTATCTGCGTAAAAGGCAGTGTGGGCTGATATATTGGCTGAATTAGAGGTGGAAAACGAAGGATTTTAAAAAATAGTCGGGTCGCAGGGAGCAGCAAGTTCGGGTGGGCTTACCAACACGGGAGGACTTACCAAAGCTAGGGAGGATTTTCGACATTGGAAGAAGTTGAGGAACGAATACGTGATTTGAAGGAAGAGAACCGGTTACTAAGACAGAAAGTAACCCTCTCTAACTAGACAACCTTATTCCACAAAGAACCGTTGGGGCAAGTTTTAAAATCTGAGCGCGGTTTCCAAAAAACGGTGCACAGGTCCGTCACGTTGTCCTCCGGAGTCCCATCTAGTGAGGGGAAGTCTACAAGTTCATAGAGGGTATTGATTTAGCAAGAAAGAATGAAGAATGTTAGCTCTTCGGATTTACAGGACTTCCTAGCCTGTGTTAAACAAAGGTTGCAGGGCAAAGCCTACAACCTTTTACAGGGGAAAAAGTTCAACAATACGAAGGAGAGTTGCTCCGTGAATAAGAAGAGCTACCTGCAATACAGATCATTTGACTCGGTCTTGTCGGAAATGCTGAGTATGCGGTATGTGCCCGAGAAAAGTGTACAACAATTCACAGAGAGGTTGATCTATTTTAAGTCACAGGCAGAGGATCTTATTACTAATATCTAAAAGTGGGAATCAGACACGAGTCTCGAGTTCAAAATGGAGAATTTAATCAAGTTAGGTCTGGCGGAGGCAACGCTCAAGCTATATATTATCGGTTTCAAGAAAAAAAAATTAGAGGGCCTAGTTGAGCGAGCTGTAGAAATGGCCGATGGAGTCTACCAAGGGGTCAGACAAGCGAATCAGGTGATCAGGGTGATTGGAAAACCTCCCATCGACCGTTATGCTTCGCCGCACAGTGGTCCAGAATAGAAATTCATCGGCCAAAAATCTGTAACTTTTGAACGGATAGGAATTTTTGAATGCGGTTTTTTGCAATGCGGTTTTTGCGACAGAGAAATGTTAAAATATCTTTGCACTGGCACCAAGATCTATGTAGATGTCTCAGGGTCAGAGCCGTAGGGCTCCAAAGTCGAAAAATATTTTAATTTTTTTAAATTTTGGCAAAAAAACGTATTCAAAAGTAAATTCTTGAAACTTTTTTGTACTTATCTATAAATTGAGGATATATTCGTAATGGCTGTGAAGTTTCAAGTGCATCCGTTGAGTTTTTCATAACTTTTTGGCCCCCTGAAAAGGGGTCTACTTTTGGATGCTTTGAAACTAAATATCTCCGCCATTTTTTAAAATTTCGATTTCCGGTTTTTTTTATTATATTATATGGGGTAAGAGTTTAAAAAAAATGGGGAAAAAAATTTATATATATTTTGAAAAAAAATTTTTTTTTAAAAAAAAACCACGGAAAATTAAAAAAATTATAGCCCAACAGTCGACAACAAAAAAAAATTACATTTTTCTGATAGCCTTTGAGATAACCTTTAATCGTATACCCAGTTTTGTACCCGGCAGACCACGGCCCTAGGCGCTGGAGCCCTCTAAATTGTCTACATTTTTTCTTTTAAAAAAACAACGAAAAATTAAAAAAATTATGGTCGACAACAAAAAAAATTAGATTTTTCTAATAGCCTTTGAGATAACCTTTCATCCTATACCCAGTTTTATACCTGGCAAACCACGGCCTTAGGCGCTGGAGCCCTCCAAATGTAGAATTTTCCAAAAAAGGTTACTTCAGACACTAAATGCATAGGTATTTCTTTTTTTTAACCCCCATTTTTTTTTCTTTATATACTCCTGAATATTACCTGTTAAAAGGTACCTGCTTCAAGGCCAAAAACGAAAATAATAAAATACCTGCGAGGTCAATGTTGCGGTTTCTACGCCTGAATATTACCTGTTAAAAAGTTCCTGCTTCAAGGCGAGAGACGAAAAGAATAAAATACCTGAAGGTCAAAGTTGCGGTTAATTACAATTTTCTTCAAAAATTCCAATTCTTTATATGTATTTTTTTTATATAAATATTAAACATTTGAAAGATTTTTGGCATTATCAAACCAAGCGTCTTTCAGCCATGGAGTCATACAGCTACAAAGAATTATCAGATGTATATTTTAAAAACAGAAGCGCACAAGATATAGTTGAATATATTAAAATTAAAGTACCATTTGATTCATTAAGAAAAAAAATTAAGGAACAAATTTTAGCACAAATAAACTCGTTTGTGTCCATTTTGTCTAGACACTACAGGTCTTCCTACTTCAACAAAAATAAAGTGTATGCTAGTTTAAAGGAGTGGATGGAAGGCGAACTCTGTATCATTTATCAGGCAGATAGCAACGAAGGACGTGGAAGGCCAACTAAAGAGTTTGAAGAGAGCAGTAAAAGATCCCAGAGACGGAAACTAAAAGATCTTAATGAAAGTTTGGAATATGAAGACGCTAAACGCAGTTTAGTACACTCGTTGCATTCAGAGCGGAAATATCGGAAAGCCGAAATCATCGAAAAAGTTCCTAATGCGAGCCCTTTAAGGACAAAAATTATAAAATTATATAATGAATTGTACCCATGGCGAAATATGTCACCAACAGTCCACAAAACTCTATTTCATGGAGAAAGCATTATTCAACACCATTTATTGCCAATAGGAGATTTATCATAGGAAGCTCAAGAAAAAAGAAATAAAGATTATAGATTCTTTAGGGAACATAACACTAGAAAATGTAGTAGAGAAGCAACAAATGAAGACCTTTTTGGAATTTTATTAGCCACATCGGATCCATATATTTCCAGCATCCGGTATGTGTGGACTACAAAAAACCCAGATATAAGTCCAGAAGCTAAATTGTTACTATTAAATATTAATGAAAATTCGGAAAGAGAAAAATAATTACAATCTGTTTTTACAAAAATTGTATAATACTCGTATATAAAGAAATATATAGAAATTGTAATTAACCGCAACATTGACCTCGCAGGTATTTTATTATTTTCGTTTTTGGCCTTGAAGCAGGTACCTTTTAACAGGTAATATTCAGGAGTATATAAAGAAAAAAAAATGGGGGTTAAAAAAAAGAAATACCTATGCATTTAGTGTCTGAAGTAACCTTTTTTGGAAAATTCTACATTTGGAGGGCTCCAGCGCCTAAGGCCGTGGTTTGCCAGGTATAAAACTGGGTATAGGATGAAAGGTTATCTCAAAGGCTATTAGAAAAATCTAATTTTTTTTGTTGTCGACCATAATTTTTTTAATTTTTCGTTGTTTTTTTCAAAGAAAAAATGTAGACCATTTAGAGGGCTCCAGCGCCTAGGGCCGTGGTCTGCCGGGTACAAAACCGGGTATACGATTAAAGGTTATCTCAAAGGCTATCAGAAAAATGTAATTTTTTTTTGTTGTCGACTGTTGGGCTATAATTTTTTTAATTTTCCGTGGTTTTTTTAAAAAAAAAATTTTTTTTCAAAATATATATAAATTTTTTTCCATTTTTTTTAAACTCTTACCCCATATAATACAATAAAAAAAACCGGAAATCGAAATTTTAAAAAATGGCGGAGATATTTAGTTTCAAAGCATCCAAAAGTAGACCCCTTTTCAGGGGGCCAAAAAGTTATGAAAAACTCAACGGATGCACTTGAAACTTCACAGCCATTACGAATATATCCTCAATTTATAGATAAGTACAAAAAAGTTTCATGAATTTACTTTTGAATACGTTTTTTTGCCAAAATTAAAAAAATTAAAATATTTTTCGACTTTGGAGCCCTACGGCTCTGACCCTGGGACATCTACATAGATCTGTGCCACTGCAAAGATATTTCAACATTTCTCTGTCGATTGCAAAAAACCGCATTCAAAAATTCCTATCCGTTCAAAAGTTACAGATTTTTGGCCGATGAATTTCTATTCTGGACCACTGTGCGCCGGTTAATATCCAGCGGAGGCTTGTAGTAATATTAGCCTTAAATTAACCATTAGGAATTAATATTAATAATATTAACAATCAAGGAATTGATATTATACTTGTAGTGCCAATTTGACTTTGATACTTGCGTTAACAGGTAGTAAATTTGTTGGAGTGTTGCGAGAAAGCACAGGGAAATGGACTGGGTGTCCAGCAGAGGCGGAAACTGCTGGAACCGATGACCCCAAACTCTTCTCGTATTGCACGAAATGCTTAAGTTTCAACAAAGATGGAATTTCCGCTAAAGTAGCCCTTTGAAGGGAACTCATCACCGCCACTATTGACACAGGAGCCTCAAGGAGCTTCAGTGATCAGTGATCAGTGATTTGATAGCAATAATGTTCATTGGTGAGCTGGTAAAAGTCGATGTTAAGGCAAATTGGAAGACGGCACAATACACACGATCAAAAAAGCCACTAAAGTTTGCATTCGATTGGGCTCTGCCGCGGCGGAGTGCAGGATGTCACTGCTGATACTGCAGGATGCTACGGACCACGTAATTTTGGGTTTGGATTTTCTAACGAACATTGGCGCCACGTTCAGCTTTGGAGGCGAAACGCTAACCCTTGAGACCGAGACACCGAGGGAGGACCGAGGTAGTTCTGCAGGAACTACCATAGAGATGACCGAGCCAACAAAAGGGCGGGAACCAGCAGCTGGAAACAGTAGGGCAAATTCTGAGCAAATCGTGGAAAAATTTCTAGAGGAAGAACTACAAAAGTTCGAGTTTCTGGAAGGACTCTCCAACATCGCAACATACAGAATCGTGATGAAGGACAACAGGCCAATAAAACAGAGGTATTATCCCAAAAATACAGCAGTACAGGAGATAATAAACAAAGAGTCGAGTTGTTGGAAAAGAATTGCATTTAACCCTCGCATTGCCCTTACAGTTCACCGATCGTCTTGGTGAAAAAAAGGAACGGAAAATGGCGCCCAGGCATTGACTATCGACAGCTAAATGCAAGGTAAGTTCCGAATGCGTACCCACTCCCGAGGATACAACATATTCTAGACCGATTACGATAAACACGAACATCAGCAGCATTGACCTCAAGAAAGGTTACTGGAAAAAACCCATAAGCCCAGAAAATAGACAGTATACAGATTACCGTTCCAAACAGAGTTTATAAGTATTTATATATATACTTCTCTATACCTGCCACGCCTCCTTTAATGCGTTACAAACGGAAGAACAAAGTGAATATACCTATAAGTGTAGGGTATAAAAAGGATATTAGCACAGGTAAAAAACAAGCAAACGCAGTGGGACGAATTCATTCCAGAAATCTCGTTGACCATTAATGCCATCACATCGGAGACAACAGGATTCAGCCCAGCCTTTCTCGCCCAGGGTCAGAAACCGCGGCTACCAAGTACACCCTTCGACGAAGTCACCATCGATACAGGGACAGCACCACAGAGTCTTGAATACAAGGGAAACTGGCTGCAGGAAGTTTTCCACATCATGAGAAGAAACCTCGAAGCAGCATCGAAGGACCAGGGCCGACACTATAACCTTCGACGAAGGCATTGGAATGCGGCAATAGGAACACTAGTTCTAGTTAAAACACACTACCTATAAAAAGCAGCAGACAAATTCACCGCTAAGTTGGCGCCAAAATACAAAGGGCCATCCCAAAGCACAAGATACACATCGGCAGTCATTCTTTACCTTAGAAAGCTAAATAATACAAGAAGTCGCACTTCTCACATCTGAGGTCTCAAATAATAACATCAAACGACAGACTAACTGAATCCGACAACAACTGACGACCGCATATCTTCTACCATAAGATTGGAAACCAATGGCACCGTAGCAGAGTGATACGCCACGGTCCTACGTGGGACCAGGAATATTGACCTGTTTGCAATACATCATGTGTTCATTTTCATAAACCAGAAAGAGTAGTTTTTACTGATGGTCGTGTGCTTTGCGGGAGACGGCGGAGCCAAATACAGGAAGCGTCCTAGGAAAGAAAAAAGGTTCTAAGGTACCGCGTATCCTCCAATTCGATTCGGTCGATACTAGACCATGCACAGAGGTCGCATAACTTATTCGGGAGTACTTCTCGTCCGAGTATCGAGCACTAAAACCCCACGACAGAGCCCCTATACTTGGCGAGATAGAAGTGCCGCTAAAGATTCTCAGTACGTGGAGAGGTTTTTGACGGAGCCGCTTGCAGACAACTGGCCTGACCACTTCAAACTAGAGGCGTGGTTCCTACCAAAGGAAGCCGACAGTAAAGGGAGTAAATCGCAACGGCTGTCCAAGAGTTTGCGGGGAAACAAGGAGGAAAGAAGAGACAATTCGCGGTCCTGAAATTCAATGAAGATGCCACTATTTCATCGAAGCGGGAAAGGAAACCGATTCCAGAATCAGAACTGCCCAAGCGAACGATGAAGACGAGCTCAAAGCCTCAGACCGTAGGCATTCTTTACTCTACTACGACCCGGTAACGGAGAGTTACTACGATAATCTCTGTAAATAAGTTAACAGACATGGGGCACCAGAAGCCCAGAACAAGGTAACAGTCGAGGATCGCGGCGGTTTTGAAGTGGCAGTCATCCAAATCCTGACGGAGCTAGAAGGTCCAGTGGGCTGGGACATCAGCGGGGAGATCATCCACGAGATTCGCAGTTCCAGCACAATCATCAACATCGCATAACCATGACATTAAGGGAGATCACCGTCATTCCCGCATCCAGAAAAAAGTAGGGAGTGTAAGGAATATTTAATTTCCCCTTACAAAAACGAGTGTAGAATCCGGCCTGCACTCCACCTGAGTGGATTCTTAGATCGTTTGCTATGAATGCGGTAACCTCGTATTGTGCGGAACCAACCCGAGGTGGACTTAACTCTACGAACATCAAACAAAACTGCGTTAGAAGAACACAAAAACTAGGCTAGCTACTATCGCAAAACAAAGCGAACATCCAAAAAACAATGAAGCGAATTTCGAACACTACACAATACAAACCGCAGGCTCAAATTTTCACCACACTGAGCAACAACAACACTACGAACTGGAAATTACAAAGAGTAGTACACATCACAACAACCATATGAAATAAGGTGAGAGCGGTAACTTCGGCCTGGCTGAAGCTCATATATCCTACACCCGAATCTGTCGAGGTAATGACAATAAGTGGGCGGGTGACATTTACTTTCATTTTATTTACAGGTAGTAAATCTTTATATATTAACTTGTTTACAACAACGATTTCTTAACAACCACCTCATTATATGGTATGGTATACCAGTGGGTGTCTCACGCCCATTTTTTGTGAGATAACTTCCACCAATACAGTAAACACGGCAGTGAAACTTGAGCTTTAGACCCGGACTACGAGCTGAGATATTCAGTTCTCAAACTTAATTTTATTTATATTTTTGAAAAAGTAGGCGTGGCAGTTGTTAACTTTTCTCTATTTTCGATATCAAAGAGCATTAAATGGAACAGAATATTGGCAACTTTTATGACGATACTTCTACTCGTTCTACTGTTATCGTAATTTTTGTCGCAAGTATGCGGACCACGTCCATTTTCAGGATTATATTATAGTCTGAGGCGGTGGACCCGGGAACAAAATTTTAGCTTAAAATTCCCTCACAAAACTGAGAAATTGAATTATAAGCAAGGATTAATGAAATCTATATCTTTGTAGTCATGGCTAAGTGCTTTCCAACGGAGGTTAATAGGTTAATAGCATTGTGGTAACATCAACATCTGTAGATTCTTAAAGTGATAACCTTAAATCTTCGAAGTGCCAACTTGACTTTGATAGTTGCGTGAATAGTAATCAAGGCTCAATTCATAATAAGTTCGTATTATAAACACAAAGTAGACATTATACTATACGGAAGTTTACGCTCAATTCATAATAAATTCGTATTATAAACACAAAGTGGACATTAGACTATAAGGAACTTTACGTCGTGTGCTGGAAGCCGATATTAATTCCTCAAAACTTAGATCTTTATAGTAATATTTGCTAGGTGCTTTCCAGAGGCGGCTAATATTAATTCCTCAAAACTTAGATCTTTGTAGTAATACTAGCTAAGTGCTTTCCAGCGGAGGCTAATATCGTTGTTGTAGCATTAAGATAGATTCTCAAAGTGATAACCTTAAATCCTCAACATGGTAATATTAACTAAGTGCTTACCCAGGGAAGGCTAATATTATCCTTTTAGTGGCAATTTTACTTTGATAGTTGCGTGAATGTTAATCAAGGCTCAATTCATAGTATTATAAACACAAAGTAGACATTATACTATACGGAACTTTACGTCAATATTAGCCAAGGGCTTACCCAGCGAAGGTTGATACCTAGTAGTTGTATAAATACCGACCGAGTGCTTCTTATCTTAACCTTCGCTTTACCGAAGATTTTTTTTACGTCGTTTACCAATACCCACCCAGGTGACCCAGGTGTTTTCTTCATATAATATGGAAACGACAATGCCGAGAGCATTGTATTTAGGCATAAGCGCTCGATTGTGAAGGGGCAGGTGGGTAGGTTGGGGAGGGGGATTAGTGGGGGGAAGTGGCTGGATGTATACTAAGGTGAGTTTTTATACCCTACACCCGAAGGGATGAGGATATATTCACTTAGTTTTTGCGTTTGTAACACATTAAAGGAGGCGTGGCAGGTATAGAAAAGTATATATATTCTGGCTCAGAATCACCTCCTAAATCGATTTAGCCCTGTCCGTCCGTCTGTCTGTCCATCCGTCTGTCTGTCCGTCCGTGATTTCCGAAGGTCTTTGGAAATCACGATTACAGGAGAACGAATACAGGTATCGTCATGAAATATTGTTTGGTAACTATTATATGGTAAAGTATATAAGTGGGCGTGTCACGCTCATTTTTGAGAATATATTTTAGTCTAAGATGGTTCGGAAATAAGATTTTAGCTGAAAATTCGGTCTACAAGCCAAGAAGTGGAGCTAAAAGCACGGATGAGTGCATATTTTCTATAAAAAGTAGGCGTGGCACTGGTCCGATTTTGTCCATTTTCAATACCAAGCAGCGTAGGATAACAAAGAATATTCGTGCCAAATTTAATGACGATACTTCTATTCGTTCTCCTGTAATCGTGATTTCCACAGACGGACGGACGGACAGACAGACAGACAGACAGGCAGACAGACAGACAGACGGACATGTGTAAATCGATTCAGGATGTGATTCTGAGCCAGAATATATATACTTTTCTATACCTGCCACGCCTCCTTTAATGCGTTACAAACGAAAGCACAAAGTGAATATACCCTCATCCCTTCGGGTGTAGGGTATAAACATGAACGACAGCGAAAAAAAAATTTTTTTATAAGTTTTTTAAAATAAAACATAAATTTGTTCAGAGAGTCGAAAGCGTTTACAGATTAGAAAAAAATTCGCAAAGTTATAAGCAACTAAAAATGAAAAAGGTCACCCCGGGTGGGTATTGGTAAAGCGAAGGTTAAATAAACAATATAAATTATACTGGACTATTTACATATGTGGACAAACATATAATTAGTAACCTTTACTTTGTTAAAGCTATAGGATAGCAAAACCAGTGTACTAAATGTAGAAATATAAGGCTTATGTAGACCAATTAACTGAAGTAAACGAAAAGAATAATTAATAAAGGTACAAAGTTTAATGAAACAACCTAATTTTCCATGTGATAATCAGAACTACTGTTTTTTTGACTGAGTAGACCTCGGCAGAGGAAATTTCGTTACAATCTACTAAAAGGGCTGCAATTCTAGCTGAAAAAATTGGGTAGAAAAGTAATTAGGCGTTGGGTAGAAAAACACTATGGACTAATAAGGTTTAGGAAAGTATATTTAGCTATTGCTCAAGCATTTGAGGATTTTCAATTGACCACTGACATCTAACATGCACTACAACAACTAGACTCTTGAAATCAATTGCAACAACTGAGTTCGCTGTGAGTCTAACTCTAGCTTCTAATTTGTTTTCCTTTATACAAGCAAAGTTTTACCAGCAATTAAAGACTTTCGCACAAATAAAGACGAAGATCTTTTTAAATCAGTCATTACACTTTGAAAGTCTGCGAATGAGGAAGTGAAAAACATAGAGCTAATGTGAACACAAACGACCCCAAAAGATATTTCAATTCCATTTATTGACTATATTTTCGAACAGCTACAAACCAAGTTCGTGAGCCATAAAACAACATTTACTAAGTTTAACTGCTTAATACCATCAGTATGTTGTGAGGGTCGTAAATTGGAAGTACAGACTACGAATTGGGAACAGCAACAATCTCAAGACCGTCCTACTGTTGCAATAAATGTTCAGGACCAATGCAACAATAAACTATTTCCATGTATTGATGGGCTTCTTTCAACACTTAAAAAGCTGAAAACTTTCCTGAGAAATTCTTCCGGCCAAGAGCGGCTCACGGGATTGGCACTAATGAGTGTACATCGAAATGTTAAAATTGATAAGGAGGAAGTACTATAGGAGTTATTGGAGTATAGTTGGATACTACTGTAGGATGAGTACCATTTACCATGTTTTGTCATAGAAATACGTATGGAAATATATGTATGTCATAGAAATACGTACACCTTTCAGGTTAGATAAGCAGACACATTTTGTTAGTCGCTGTTTAAGCTCCTGCTCCTTAACCAGATAGTTCCTTAACCTTCGCGCTTTATTAGTCGAGTGCTAACCCATGTATTATGTTCTTTGGAAAAAACTGTATAAACATGAAAATGTTATAGCAAGGGGATAAGTTTAGAGTAGTCAGAACATTTGGTCATCATTTAATAAACTAGGTAAATTGATTAAGCTGATTAAGCTCACATATGGGCTTAAAAATTAAAAAAGTTTCATTTTTGTTTAAATTTTTTGTTTGTGTTGGGTTTAAACGCTATGTTTTGCTTTATATGTAAGGAGAAGTTAAGTTTAGGGAAGATTAAGAAACATTTGAATAGGCATATGGATATGATAGCAAAGGCTAACGGGTTGGTAACGAAATCCCGAAAGTCAAAATCCCGAACGACAAAATCCCGAACGACAAAATCCCAAACGACAAAATCCCGAACGACAAAATCCCGAAATGACAAAATCCCGAAACGACAAAATCCCGAAATTACAAAACTAGTTTTTCGGTATTCTCCATTTTCTTGAACAATTTAAAACCACTAGCAAACTTCAATTTAGCCACTAAATTTATATAAAAAAAACATTATTAAAAAAATTTTAGCAGAGCCCTCTCGGTAATATGAGGTTTTTTGCATACAGGTTTTCCCGCGTATTTGCAGCCTTCGGCTGCAACAGGGGTCATAACCCTCAATCAGCAGAATCCTCACGGTCATGTGAAGTTTCTTTGCATACAGGTTTTTTCGCGTATTGGCGGCCTTCGGCCGCGGCTGGGATCATAACCCTCAATCAGCAGAATCCTCACGGTCATGTGAAGTTTTTTGCATATTGTAGATTATAACCTTCAGACAACAAAATTCTCTCGATATTACAACTTTGCTTTTCTGCCATTGTAAAAAAAGGCAAGTAGGCGCGTACTTCGCTTTGGAAAAAATTGTGACTTAAATGTCATTTCTTTATTAATTTAAAATTTTATTTCGTGATTTTCGGGATTTCTCATTTCGGTATTAAAAATTTTTCGGGATTTTGTCGTTTCGGGATTTTGTCGTTTCGGGATTTTGGAATTCGGGATTTTGACTGTCTCCCAGGCTAACAGCTGCCTAAAGCGAAATATTATAATTAGGACTACCGATTAAATTGTCAAATAAATAGGATACGTTTCTTCCAATTATATGAATTATTTGAATTATTCACGCAGGTGGGAATTCATGTATGTGGATTTATTAACAGTTAGTAAAAAGCGAGTAAGCAGTTTTGCACGTTCTTCACTTTGTTCGAAAGCGAATAAAGGGAAACACACGTACATACATACGTACATACATCAGGCCGTTCACTGAACTTGAACTTGTCGACTGCTCAAAACTGCTCGCTCAGCGATATAAGCTTAAATTTCTAGTTCCAAGCAACGGAACGCAAGCGTTGCCATACAAACTCGTACCAATGGCGCTAAAAAAGGGGGAAAATGTAATTTGTTCTCACACGGCACGAGCCGGGAACACGTTAATTTAAGTAGTGCTAATAAAGAGAAGAATTAACAGTTAAATAAACCCAGCGGTGAACGCTCAGACTCAGCGTTGAAGGCAAATTTAGCTAAGTTGTTGATGACTGATAATAGTGAGTGGGAGGTTTACTACAAGGAATTCGAAACAAGGTATCGTTGTTGACGGGTGAGCTAGACAGGTTTATTGAAAAAGCCTGGGCGAACTTAAGGCTCACGGTAAGTAATAAGGAAAACGTCAAGTTGATTAGTGGGAAGATAGGCGTTTGTAAAAACTTATCCAAAATAGAGATCCAAAATTGAGGAAACTAGAAATCAAGAATCATCAGTTGAGAGACTTGTTAAAGGACGCTTGAACCCTTGAAAAAGGGTTGCCAGGGGACAGTTTACTTGGCCGAGACAACCTGTGGAACAAGTCCGTTATAAACTCGGTGAAGAAGAATATCCATTGCTCAACACAGAGGGCAAATCTGTTGCCAAATTACCAATTGTGAAGATAGGTGAAGCGGACGAGTGAACACGTGCGACGCATAGCGTGGTGAAAGCTCGATCGACGTGTATCGTATCGCTTAAATTTAAAACGAAGATTCCTGGTGTAGTATTCCACAAGATACAGATTTCTCCAGGGATTTACCTGGGAGAAACCCTAGTAAACGTGGTGGACAATAGGCTCAATATTCCAATTCTGAATTCCACGGAAGAAGATTTCGTTTTCAGCGACAACGAGACTGCTGTTGTCAACGGCCGTTGACTAGGTCCAATGCTAAGGAGCGCGAACAGCGAGAACCTTGAATGGAACCTGAAGGTAGGGAGGAGGAGGACCAAACCCATAATCGGGGGAATAATTCGGCAATTTTGCTGGAGGACCCCAAGAAGGTTGAGACTGTGTTAAACGATTTTCACAACACACTCCTAGAGGATCACCAAGGTGCGGTGAAGACTTGCTTATGGATTCTCAACCAGTTCCGATGGGAATGCAAAGGCGGGTGAAGGAATTCGTCAGAAACTGTACGAAGTGTCAGGCGAACAAAGGTAATAGGCTGACGAAGATGCCTCTGGTGCTTACTGAAACTCCACTTAAGCCAAATTGAAAATGTCTATATGGATATAGTCGGCATCTTACCTAAGACGACATCAGGAAATAAGTAGATTCTAAGCTTTCAGGATGACTTTTCAGAATATATGGCTTGCATAGCCAAAGCATATAGCAAAGTGGCCAAAGCATTAATCGAAGAGGTCATAACTCGACATACCATTCCTGTTACCGGAAATGGTACGAATTTCGTTTCTAAAGTATTGTTACGTAAATTTTATATTTGACGTTTCGACTCTCTATGTCCGATCTCTGGATTGCAAATAATCTAATAAAACACAAAAGTTTATTTGTTTCTAATTTTACAGATTTATTATTCACACTTATTGTTTACACTTATTATTTTCTACACTTTCTACATTTATAATATAATATAATATAATATAATATAATATAATATAATATAATATAATATAATATAATATAATATAATATAATATAATATAATATAATACAATACAATATAATATAATATAATATAATATAATATAATATAATATAATATAATATAATATAATATAATATAATATAATATAATATAATATAATATAATATAATATAATATAATATAATATAATATAATATAATATAATATAATATAATATAATATAATATAATATAATATAATATAATATAATATAATATAATATAATATAATATAATATAATATAATATAATATAATATAATATAATATAATATAATATAATATAATATAATATAATATAATATAATATAATATAATATAATATAATATAATATAATATAATATAATATAATATAATATAATATAATATAATATAATATAATATAATATAATATAATATAATATAATATAATATAATATAATATAATATAATATAATATAATATAATATAATATAATATAATATAATATAATATAATATAATATAATATAATATAATATAATATAATATAATATAATATAATATAATATAATATAATATAATATAATATAATATAATATAATATAATATAATATAATATAATATAATATAATATAATATAATATAATATAATATAATATAATATAATATAATATAATATAATATAATATAATATAATATAATATAATATAATATAATATAATATAATATAATATAATATAATATAATATAATATAATATAATATAATATAATATAATATAATATAATATAATATAATATAATATAATATAATATAATATAATATAATATAATATAATATAATATAATATAATATAATATAATATAATATAATATAATATAATATAATATAATATAATATAATATAATATAATATAATATAATATAATATAATATAATATAATATAATATAATATAATATAATATAATATAATATAATATAATATAATATAATATAATATAATATAATATAATATAATATAATATAATATAATATAATATAATATAATATAATATAATATAATATAATATAATATAATATAATATAATATAATATAATATAATATAATATAATATAATATAATATAATATAATATAATATAATATAATATAATATAATATAATATAATATAATATAATATAATATAATATAATATAATATAATATAATATAATATAATATAATATAATATAATATAATATAATATAATATAATATAATATAATATAATATAATATAATATAATATAATATAATATAATATAATATAATATAATATAATATAATATAATATAATATAATATAATATAATATAATATAATATAATATAATATAATATAATATAATATAATATAATATAATATAATATAATATAATATAATATAATATAATATAATATAATATAATATAATATAATATAATATAATATAATATAATATAATATAATATAATATAATATAATATAATATAATATAATATAATATAATATAATATAATATAATATAATATAATATAATATAATATAATATAATATAATATAATATAATATAATATAATATAATATAATATAATATAATATAATATAATATAATATAATATAATATAATATAATATAATATAATATAATATAATATAATATAATATAATATAATATAATATAATATAATATAATATAATATAATATAATATAATATAATATAATATAATATAATATAATATAATATAATATAATATAATATAATATAATATAATATAATATAATATAATATAATATAATATAATATAATATAATATAATATAATATAATATAATATAATATAATATAATATAATATAATATAATATAATATAATATAATATAATATAATATAATATAATATAATATAATATAATATAATATAATATAATATAATATAATATAATATAATATAATATAATATAATATAATATAATATAATATAATATAATATAATATAATATAATATAATATAATATAATATAATATAATATAATATAATATAATATAATATAATATAATATAATATAATATAATATAATATAATATAATATAATATAATATAATATAATATAATATAATATAATATAATATAATATAATATAATATAATATAATATAATATAATATAATATAATATAATATAATATAATATAATATAATATAATATAATATAATATAATATAATATAATATAATATAATATAATATAATATAATATAATATAATATAATATAATATAATATAATATAATATAATATAATATAATATAATATAATATAATATAATATAATATAATATAATATAATATAATATAATATAATATAATATAATATAATATAATATAATATAATATAATATAATATAATATAATATAATATAATATAATATAATATAATATAATATAATATAATATAATATAATATAATATAATATAATATAATATAATATAATATAATATAATATAATATAATATAATATAATATAATATAATATAATATAATATAATATAATATAATATAATATAATATAATATAATATAATATAATATAATATAATATAATATAATATAATATAATATAATATAATATAATATAATATAATATAATATAATATAATATAATATAATATAATATAATATAATATAATATAATATAATATAATATAATATAATATAATATAATATAATATAATATAATATAATATAATATAATATAATATAATATAATATAATATAATATAATATAATATAATATAATATAATATAATATAATATAATATAATATAATATAATATAATATAATATAATATAATATAATATAATATAATATAATATAATATAATATAATATAATATAATATAATATAATATAATATAATATAATATAATATAATATAATATAATATAATATAATATAATATAATATAATATAATATAATATAATATAATATAATATAATATAATATAATATAATATAATATAATATAATATAATATAATATAATATAATATAATATAATATAATATAATATAATATAATATAATATAATATAATATAATATAATATAATATAATATAATATAATATAATATAATATAATATAATATAATATAATATAATATAATATAATATAATATAATATAATATAATATAATATAATATAATATAATATAATATAATATAATATAATATAATTAATTTCTACACTTATTATTACAACACTGGTCAGTTTGCTTGTTAGAAGGAACGATGTTTCTTGTTCAACAACCAAGTACGAACTCTCTTAGCTGCGACGACTTGCGGCCTATTTATATGCGAGCTGACACTTGGGTGGAAGGTTCTGGAACTATCTAGTAAATTGTCGTTCTTTCTCTTTCGCTATAGATGTCGCGTTCATTGCATGCATGCTGTCGAAGATTCTCGAACTATCTATTTCTTTCTATCTCGTGATAGATGTCGCGTTCATTGCATGCATGCTGCCGAAGATTCTCGAACTATCTATCTCGCGATAGATGTCGCGTTCATTGCATGCATGCTGTCGAAGATTCTCGAACTATCTATCTGTTTCTATCTCGCGTTCATTGCTTGCATGCTTTTACTATTCACGATTACTCACGATGTGTTTTCTAGTGTTATCGTGTATCTTAACGGGTTAATAACGAAATCCCGAACGACAAAATCCCGAAATGACAAAATCCCGAAACGACAAAATCCCGAAATAACAAAATCCCGAAATTACAAAACTAGTTTTTCGGTATTCTCCATCTTCTTGAACATTATAAAACCACTAGCAAACAATTCCAAGAAAGTAATAAAAAATTACTCTTATTTTACTTCTCTAAAATTAATATTAAAAAATAAAAAAAAACATTATTAAAAAAATTTTAGCAGAGCCCTCTCGGAGGCTCTGAGGTGAGGTGATGTGAGGTTTTTTGCATACAGGTTTTTCCGCGTATTTGCAGCCTTCGACTGCGGCAGGGATCATAACCCTCAATCAGCAGAATCCTCACGGTCATGTGAAGTTTTTTGCATACAAGTTTTTCTGCGTATTGGCGGCCTTCGGCCGCGGCAGGGATCATAACCCTCAATCAGCAGAATCCTCACGGTCATGTGAAGTTTTTTGCATTCAGGTTTTGTCACGTATTGGCGGCCTTCGGCCGCGGCAGGGATCATAACCCTCAATCAGTAGAATCCTCACGGTCATGTGAAGTTTTTTGCGTATTGTAGATTATAACCTTCAGACAACAAAATTCTCTCGATATTACAACTTTGCTTTTCTGCCATTGTAAAGAAAGGCAAGTAGGCGCGTACTTCGCTTCGGAAAAAACTTTGACTTAAATGTCATTTCTTCATTAATTTAAATTTTATTTCGTGATTTTCGGGATTTCTCATTTCGGTATTAAAATTTTTTCGGGATTTTGTCGTTTCGGGATTTTGTCGCATCGGGATTTTGTCGTTTCGGGATTTTAAAATTTTTCGGGATTTTGTAATTCGGGATTTTGACTGTCTCCCATCTTAACACTAGATTGTACTTAAGTCTGATCGTCCCGATCAGAAAAAAAAATTCCCACAAAATTCCTTGAGCCAAATGGGACTAGTCTCTCCAAATGGAAGACTTTTATTTTACCTCGTCTCTGCGTGTGGGATTGTTTGCGATACACAACATCGTTCAGTCACTTTTTGGATGTAGAGGGCTCCGGGAAATAACGCCCAAATGAAATAAAGCCCACTTTTTTTTGATATGAAGATTTAAAATCGTAAAATTTGGGTGTTATTTCATATATCGTTTAATTCAGTTAAAGACTGAAAGAAGTGAGACCCTAGAAATCTAAATCTCTTATTGGCAAGTGCTGCACAGCCGCAGAGTAGGTGGAAGATATTTTCTTCCTCCTCCGGGTCCATACAATTTCTACAGAAGTCATTTGAAGCCACTCCCAGCCTTGCTGCATGCCTTCCTATTAGGCAGTGCCCCGTAAGTAAAGCGACCAGGTCTGCTATGCACTTCCTCTGAAGAGACAGGAGATGTGTTGATCTCCTCATGTGTTGATCTCCTCAAGTTGGAAATTCTAATTGCTTCTCTTAGGGAGAGAAGTTTGTATGTTGATAACGGCATGCCAATCTTCTCCGAACAGAAGTCGCCACATACCGTTCCAGCCCTTGCCAGTTCATCGGCTCTACAATAACCCGGTATATCCCTGTGACCAGGCACCCATATTAGGTGTATATTAAAGAAGTCACCCAGCTTATCCAGGGATTCCCTACACCCTATTGCCACCTTGGAAGTTAGGTGAATGGATTCTAGCGCTTTAATGGCCGATTGACTGTCTGTGTAAATGTTGATGTTCCTTGTAGAAGGAACGTTCACTTGAAGCCATTTCGTCACTTCTTTAATTGCTAGTACTTCTGCTTGAAAGACGCTACAGTACTCAGGAACGTTAAAAGCAAGCCGAAGACCTAGCGACTTAGAGTATATACCGAACCCAACCTTTTCATCTAGTTTGGATCCATCGGTATAAAAGTTTAAGTACCCTCTTCTTCCAGGAATATTTCCTTCCCACATTGACCTCTGAGGTATATGCGTAGAGAATTTCTTCTCAAACAAGGGTTTAGGGATCTGGTAGTCAACCAAATCCGCCGAATTCATAGTACTGTTCAGAATAGCGCTATAGCGCTATGTCCGTAATTACATTTGGTCCATTGGCCGGACTGACTCAACCTTTTGGCCGTGTTAACCGCAACCATTTTACATTGATGTCTAAAGGTAAAAGGTGAAAAAGGACATTTAGCGCATCCGTAGGTGTGGTTCTCATAGCTCCACTGATAAGGATCGTCGCCTGTCTTTGAATCTTACAAACGAGCTTCAGATTTGACGACTTTTTCAGCGCTGACCACCATATTGCTACCCCATACATGAGAATGGGTCTAGCGATAGCCACATATATCCAATGCGCAATTTTCGGAGAAAAACCCTAGTTTCTGCCTATAATTTGCCTACAAGAGTAGAGTGCAACCATAGCTTTCCTAGTTCTGCACTCAATGTTTAGCTTATAGTCCAGCTTCCTATCTAGTATTAGTCCTAGGAATTTAGCCCTATCCGTATAGGTTATCTGGACTCCATCGATAACCAGCGGTGTCAGCACCTTTATATTTCTTAAATATTTATAGCGCTTTATATTTCTTAGTGAAGAGGACAATGTCCGTTTTGCTAGGATTCACCGACAGACCACAGCTTCTTGTCCATTCAGTTAGTTTGTTTAGACAGTGCTGCATTATGTCTCTAAGAGTGGATGGGAATTTACCAGAAACAGCAATTGCCACATCATCTGCGTAGCCAACTACCTTACAACCGGTGCTTTCCACCCCTAAAAGCATATCGCTTACCTTAATATTCCATAGCTTAGGTGAAAGAACCCCCCCTTGAGGTGTTCCTCTGTTAACGTACATCGTTATAACCGAGGAACACAGTTGGGATGTGACCCTTCTGTTTGACAACAGTTGCGCTACAATCCCCACAATGGTCCCATCTATGTTTAGACGCTCCAGGGACTCTATTATGCTTATTATGCTTATGCTAATGTCTAAAAACGCTACAAGTGGAGAAAGGATTTCTCAATGATACTCGTGAGCGCATGCAAGGCGGTTTCCGTTGACCGCCCTTTTGTGTAAGCATGCTGACTCCTCGCATAATTGCCAGGATCAATCTCATCAATCCTACCTTGTATATAAGCATCCAAGAGTCGCTCCATGATCTTTAATAAGAACGAGGTCAAACTGATAGGCCTAAAATCGTTAGGCTCTGTATGTGAGCATTTACCCGCTTTCGGGATGAATACAACTTTGCTTTCCCTCCAATTTAAAGGGATATATGAGAGAGTAAGACAACTAGCGTAAAGTCTCTCCAGTCTGGGAGTAATGATATCACAGACTTTCTGGATTTCAATGGGAGCAACTCCATCGGGTCCGGGGGATTTGTAGGGTTTGAAACTACTAATAGCCCACCGGATCTTTTCCTTTGTTATTGCACTGAGTCCATCCTTTGTCACTACGGCCTGTGTATGTAGTTGCACAGCCGGCGTAGAGCTACACTCCGGAAAGTGGGTGTCCATCAGAAGCCGCAGAGTTTCAGCACTGGAGACTGTCCACCTTCCGTCCTTCCCTTTAAGATTACCCAAAGAAGTTGGGTTAGTAGCCATGATTTTCCTAAGCCTGCATGCATCTGAAGTAGCTTCTATATTACTACAAAAGCGTTGCCATGATGCCCTTTGCGATTTCCTAATAGACCTCTTAAAGATCCTAAGTTGTTCTTTGTAGTTGAGCCAGTCTTGTTCCGCCCTAGTGGCTTTGGCCTTATTAAAAAGTTTCCTACAAGACTCCCTGGCCCCCCTTAGCTCCTGTGACCACCACGGTGTCTTCCTTTTCTTCGATGGCCTTGTCACAGGACACGCCACGCTCAATGATGAATTGAAAGCCTGTGTGATGCCGTTGACCTGAGAGTCAAGCTCCCCGGCATCCCTAGGTTCCGTAAAGGGAACCTCCCTTAATAACCTTGAAAAAGTTCGTCTATAAATGTCCCAGTCAGTTCCCCTAATATTTCTTTTAGGAGGAAATTCCCGAGTACCCTGTGTAACCAAAAAGTTAAATTCGATGTATTGATGGTCTGAAAAGGACTGAACCCGAGAGACTTTCCAGCCATCGATCCTATTTGCAATGAAGTCTGAGGCCAAGGTTAGGTCCAGAACTTCTTGCCTATTTTTGACAATAAATGTAGGTTCGCACCCCCTATTACAGATTACAATATTGTGTTGTATAATAAACTCTAAAAGTGACTCACCTCTTTCGTTTACATCAGTGCTGCCCCATAGTGTGTGATGTGCATTGGCGTCACAACACACTACCAGGCCCTTCCGCCTTTTGTTAGCGTCACTGACGAACTGCTTCAGCTCGTCTGTAGGTGGCGGCTCCGACGCGTCGTACGGTAGGTATGCCGACGCCAGCCAATGCTCCGCCCCGTCGACATCCAGGTTGATTGCAGTCAAGTCTCTCTCAATAAAAAATGAAAATGAAATAAAGCCCACTTTGGGCTGAACTTTAATGATCTTTAATGCGGATATGCAGAACTTTAATGCATACAGAAAGACCCAGAATAGAGGAAGAATTTTCAACAAGGAGATGGTTTTGTTGGCTGAGGGTTTTAATCCCTGCCACGGCCGAAGGCCGGCATGCAGAAGGACACTTTGCCTGCGCAGAAGGACCCTGGATCGAGGAAGACTTTTCAGCAAAGAAGATAGCTTTGTTGGCTGAGGGTTTATTCCCTGCGCCGGCCGAAGGCCGGCACGCAGAAGGACGCTGTATAGAGGAATGGGCCAGCTACACCCATTGCAACGCGTTCAAATGGTGCTCCTGCATTGTACTGCTTCATCCTTCCTCTGGTTCTAACTTTCGGACCCTTAGCTGCCATGCATTGTGCGCAGTTTTTAATTCATTCAGCAACTGATTCTTGACAATTCACCCAGTAAAACCGTTGCTTAATCTTCCAGAGTTTTCGTAACGCCGAGATGTCCTCCACTTGGTCCATTGTGAAACTCTTCTAATACGGCTGTTATTCTAGACTTTGGTAGGACAATCAAATCGTGAGCGTGTCTACCATCCTCGCTTTCCCATTAATGATGTAGTACTCCATTTATCAACTTTAAGCTATTCCATTGCACCCAATACGCCTTGGCCAATGGACTTTCCGATGCCATTTCTTCCTTGGTTGGTCTTTTATCTATTTCTTTCGCCTTCATGACCGTAACCAAGTCTGTATCCTCCAGTTGGCTTTTCCTTACAGCGCTCGATTCCCATTCATCATCAGGTTGCAGATTTGTTAGTCGGATGCAGTGGCGTAGCTAGGGTTTATGCCGCCCGGGGCGATTAATCAAATTGCCGCCCCAATTAAGTGCTAAAATTTTGAAGGTAAACTTATTTGTGTTATTATTTCGTTATTATTTATTAATTTTTATTGAATATTAACAGAAAAAGATAGAAGATAGATCCGATATTGCTGACCGATATTGCTCTTTTTCCATTTTTCTAAAATACGCGCACAAACGCGGTCAAAACAAAACTACGAGTCCGATTCGGCTGAAACTTTGACAGTAGGTGTCTACAAGAATGTACTACACGAAAGTAAATTTCTCTTGCGATCGTGGCGACCATCGGGTGGTGAGGCTAAGTACTTATCGGACTGCCCTCGTATATAAATACGGGAGACGGACAAAATCCCGAACGACAAAATCCCGGCCGTTTTTAGCAATCCCGAACGACAAAATCCCGAAACGACAAAATCCCGAACGACAAAATACCGAAAAAATGGCATTGCGTAGCGTTCTTTTATTGCTTTTCGTAAAATAAGCGCTATATCCGCAATTTTATCCGGGGAGTTCTATTGGCTGAGAGTAAACTTAGCAGCAAACACAACGGTTTGTTTACCAAGGGTTACAGCTCCTGCCACATGCAAAATCTCTGTATGCGAAAATTATACTCGTATAAGCAGCGAAGCCGACGTTCTGCTTACCCATTACCCAAGGTTACTACCCATGCTGCGGCCGAAGCCCGGCACGCAGAAGGACCCTGGATAGAAAAAAACTCTCCAGCATTAAGATAGTTCTGTCGGTTGATTAATTTTAATCCCTGCCCCGGCCGAAGGCCGCCATGAAGAATGACACTTTTTGCCTGCACAGAAGGACCCTGGAAGAGGAAGAGGAAGAGGATAGAGGAAGACTTTTCAGCAAAGAAGATGGTTTTGTCGGCTGAGGGTTCTTATCCCTGCCACAAATTCAGTGCAAGAATTTCGGGATTTTTCCGGATTTTGTCGTTCGGGATTCTGTCGTTTCGGGATTTTGTTGTTTCGGGATTTTGTTTTTCGGGATTTTGTCTTTCGGGATTTCGTTGCCAACCCTCTAAATACACATTTTTATGATACGAAATTAATAAAATAATAAATTTATTATTTAAAAATAAAGTTTTAATATGGAAATTTTTTTAAAGGTACATATTTAATTTTTAAAATATGCCGCCCCCGAAATCGTGCCGCCCCCCTCTAGCTACGCCACTGGTCGGATGTCGACTATACCTTCGCATCTTTCAGCCTTAGAGCAATGCTTACACTCCAATGCACATGGGCGTCGAGATAGTGCATCGACGTTTCCATGTTGTCCACCTTTCCGATGCTGTATTTCGCAATCATAATTCTGCAACCTTTCTATCCATCGCGCAATCTGCCCTTCCGGATTTTTAACTGGAGTAACCATCTGAGTGCTGCATGATCTTTCCTCAGTAGGAAATGCTGCATATATAGGTATTTGTGAAAATGTTTTGACGCATTCGACCACTGCCACTGCCAAGAGTTCATCTGTGTCCAGGATGAACTTTTCGCCAGGAACTGGATAAGCCAACATTGGAGCTGTACAAAGCAATTCCTTCAACTGCTGAAAGGCGTTTTCTTCCTCCTCTTTCCACACAAATTTGCAATTTTTTTTTTCAAATTGTGTAAACTTCTTGCAACATTGGCAAATCCGGGTACAAAGCGTCGGTAATACGTACAGAGTCCAAGGAAGCTTCGCACTTCATGAACATTTTTGGGTCAAGGCCAGTCTTTTACCGATTTTATTTTGTCTTCTTCTGTGTGAGTTCCTCCAGTGGTGATCTTGTGGCCCAAATAAGTTACTTCGGTTTTAAATAAATTGCACTTCTTTGGATTCAACCGTAATACAGCGGAAGAAATTCGTTGAAAGACTTCTTCTAAGTTTTTGGGGTGGTCATAAAAACTTTGGCCCATGACAATAATGTCATCAAGATACACCAAACATGTTTTCCAGTGAAGCCCCTTCACGTTGCATAATCCGAATGGCAACTGCCACAGTTCATCCCCGATGCTAAAAGCAGTTTTCTCGCGATCGAATTTATCGATTTCCACTTGCCAATAACCACTTTGCAAGTCCAGCATTGAAAACCATTTCGCACCGGATAATGTGTCCAAGGTGTCATCTATTTGTGGCAGTGGGTAGCTGTCCTTTTTAGTGACATCGTTCAGCTTCCGATAGTCAACGCAAAATCGGGTGCTTCCATCTTTCTTTTTAACTAACATAACCGGTGAACTCCATGGGCTTGTTGATGGTTCAATAATTCCATCTTTCTGCATCTCGCTTATTGTCTGTTCCGCCTCTTCTCGTTTTGCCAGTGGGACTCTGCTTGGAGCTTGCCGAATAGGTCTCGCATCGCCGGTGTCTATCCGATGTTGTACGATGGAAGTTTTTCCAAATTTATTTTGCTTTTATCTTTTCTGGCCCGCTCACCTCATTCAACCAATTACCTATGATGGTGGGAGTTTTTGTCTCCTTGAAAACCTTATTTCCGCATTTCTGTGGAGGATCGTCACAATTAACTACGGCTTCCACAGCTTGGCACTGTCGTACTATGTAGTGCTCCTTTATTAAGAATGATCGGTGACCTGAACTCAATAATCACTCGAACTGGGATCTGCTTGTTCCTTCCCGTTTGTACCAATGTTCGTCCAACCACAATATTTGCAATGCTTTCTGATAGCTCTACTACCCACAGCTTGCCTGCTCCACAGTCTCCATCCACACATGCCCACAGAACTGCTTCGGACTTTGGTGGAATCTGCTGACGGTAATTTACACTTACATTCCTGATCTGAGGCCGTTCATACCCAGTGCTTATGGGTATCTCCATATTCTGGCACGTCAGAATTCTTTCCTTCAGATCTAGAGTAAGACCATGGGCTAGCATAAAATCCACGCCAATTATTACCTCGTCCATTATTTCAGCCACTAAGAAGGTGTGAATTACTTCTAGCGTTCCAATCTGAACCTTAGTCTCCAATTTTCCGGAAATCACAGCTTCCTCTCCTGTAGCTGTTCGTAGTTTACAACCACTCAGCGGTTCAACGTTATCTCCTGCGAGGTCTGATCTAATGATGGAATGTGTTGCGCCCGTGTCCAGGGTTAAAACCAGCGATCGTCCATTTACAGTCCCGTTTACAGTTAAATTATTGTTTTTACGATGTGTTTGTGAAACCCCTTTGAGCTGGTCCGTTTTAGTTTAACGATTGTTTTTCTCCAGAAGCACCAATTCCATTTTCGGCGTTTCTCTTCTTTGCGCTTTCGATTTTCCTATAAGCCGCATTACAATTCCGTGCAAAGTGTCCTGCTTTTCCACAGCTGTAACATTTTACTTCTAAGCCTTTGCGTAAGGTTGGTACCATTTAAGAAATAGTCTGGATAAGATCCCTCACGGTTTTCTCCAGGGATTCACTTGGCCCAACTTCCAGCCTATGAACTTTATGTGTTTGTTTGCTTAAAAGACTTGCTGTTTCCTGAGTCAAAGAAAATGACACTGTTTCGGCAAACGTTTTTCCATATTCCATTCTTTGGCATGGAATAGACTGCGCGTTTGGTATCCGCATCTCGTATTCCATTCATGAACGCCTGAATTTTAAGTATGTAATTTTATTACTTCCGCTGGTGCGTCTGCGTTGGCCAAATGCGCGAGCCGCTCTATCTCCGTAGCATATTCTTGTAACGGCTCGTTTGCTTTTTGATAAGGATTCATCAGCTCCATCTGGAACATTTGTTTTGTGTGGTCGCTACCATATCGTCGTTCAATCGCTGCCATTAACGCGTCATACTTACCACGTTCAATTATAGGAACTGTTTGCAAAACTTCAGCGACGGAGCTCTTCAATGACACCACCAAAGCTGCAACTTTTTCTGCCATAGTCCAGTGATTAGTCTGTGCTGTGGTCTCGAACTGTAGTTTAAAAATTTAAAACGGTACAGTTCCGTCAAACGTTGGTGCTTTAAATTTCGTTGCACTAACAGCTGTAACTGGTACACTGGACTGTATCTCTCGCACATGACTACGCAACTGCAATATTTCTGATTCTGAATTTGTGCAATGCTGGGTAACTTTTTGTAATTCGTCCTCCATTTGATCCTGCCTCACCTGCAATCTGGCAGAATTGCCTTCGATGCGTGGTAGTTGGTCCTGCAGTTGTAAAGTTTGTACAAGTTGGTACACTGGACTGTATCTCTCGCACATGACTACGCAACTGCAATATTTCTGATTCTGAATTTGTGCAATGCTGGGTAACTTTTTGTAATTCGTCCTCCATTTGATCCTGCCTCACCTGCAATCTGGCAGAATTGCCTTCGATGCGTGGTAGTTGGTCCTGCAGTTGTAAAGTTTGTTGTACTAGCTGCTTTTCCACGCGATGTGCTAGTTGCTCCTCCATGCGTGAGGACTGCTCCGCCCTCTGATCCTTCATATGCGAGGACTGCTCCGCCATCTGATCCTTCATATGCGAGGTCTGCTCCGCTATCTGATCCTTCATGCATGAGGACTGCTGCTCCAGCTGATCCTCCATGCGTGAGGACTGATCCTCCATGCGCTGAGCTATTGCCGCTAAAAGCACATTCACGTCAAATGCTGGAGCTGGCTGCGGCTCTACCAACTGCTCCTCGACTCCTCGACTTTCGATGAAGCTCCTGAAGCATCATGACAAAACTCATGTTCTTCAACATCAATGCCCTCACTCTCTATTGCTTTACGCAGCCGTGATTGAAGATCTGCCTTATACCCTGTCACAGGCAATCCTCGAGAATCCAACTCTTCTCTTGGTTCGGGAATTTTCGGATCAATAAACTTCACCATTATTTAGGGTTATTCTGCAATCCCACTTCTGACACCAGTTGTTACGTAAATTTTACATTTGACGTTTCGACTCTCTAGGTCCGATCTCTGGATTGCAAATAATCCAATAAAACACAAAAGTTTATTTGTTTCTAATTTTACAGATTTATTAATCACACTTATTGTTTACACTTATTATTTTCTACACTTATTACTTTCTACACGTATTATTACAACACTGGTCAGTTTTCTTGTTAGAAGGCACGATGTTTCTTGTTCAACAACCAAGTACAAACTGTCTTAGCTGCGACGACTTGCCTATTTATATGCGAGCTGAGACTTGGGTGGAAGGTTCTGGAACTATCTAGTAAATTGTCGTTCTTTATCTTTCGCTATAGATGTCGCGTTAATTGCATGCATGCTGTCGAAAATTCTCGAACTATCTGTCTCTTTCTATCTCGCGATAGATGTCGCGTTCATTGCATGCATGCTGTCGAAGATTCTCAAACTATCTATCTCTTTCTATCTCGCGATAGATGTCGCATTCATTGCATGCATGCTGTCGAAGATTCTCGAACTATCTATTTCTTTCTATCTCGCTTTCATTGCTGGCATGCTTTTACTATTCACGATTACTCACGATGTGTTTTCTAGTGTTATCGTGAATCTTCGATTGCAAATTCGTCACAGTATTCTCCGATGTGTGCAAGATGTTAGGGATTAGAAAATTGTACATTGCGCCTTACCACCTTACATAGGTCATTGGCCGAGTATCTGCGCAGCTTTGACAAAGGGGATGGTTCCAACTGGGACCAATGGCTCTCGGCGGCTATGAATGTGCATAATAACACGTCGCGCACATCCACACATCCAAAAAGGAAATCAAAAGAGCAATACGACAAAAACACGAATGCTATTGAATTTAAGGTAGGGTATAAAGTGTTGCTAAGGAACCAGACAAGGAAGAATAAGTTTACGCCGATTTGGATCGGACGTTACGTGGTGGCAACGGTGAATTCACAGGTTACCACAGTGTTATCTGGAAAAGGAAAGGAAGGAAAAGAATTCTTTTAATAACCTACTGAAGCTGTATAACAGTGGATGAGACGAAAGTTGCATGAGCTAGTTACACCCCTACTTCTAAGTAGCGCTAGGGGCATATTTAGGTAGGACCAGAGATGGCTGGGATTAATTGTTTGTTAATAGGTTTCTATACCCTACACCCGAAGGGATGAGAGTATATTCACTTTGTTCATCCGTTTGTAACGCATTAAAGGAGGCGTTGCAGGTGTAGAAAAGTATATATATATTCTGGCTCAGGATGACCTCCTGAGTCGATTTAGCTCTATCCGTCCGTCCGTCCATCTGTCTGTCTGTCCGTCTGTCCGTCCGTCCGTCCGTCCGTCTGTCACGGACGAATAAAATTTTCAGCTAAAATTTTATTTCCGAGCTTACCAACGTGGACTAAAATAAACTCTTAAAAATAGGCGTGACACGCCCACTTATATACTATACCATATAATGAGGTGTTTGGTAGGAAAAGTGGAGTTGTAGATGAGTTAATAGATCAAAATGTACTCCCTATAAATAAAAAGAAAGTGGGTGTTACCCGCCCACTTTTTATCACTTCGACAGATGCGCTTCGGCCAGTCCAAAGATATCGCTCTTATTTGTTTTTTTCTGCTAAAAAAAAACAAAAGTGATAACAGGTTTTACTTTCTAACAAACTTTTTATATTTAGTTTCTCTAAAAAAATAATTTCGTGTTGCTAGCGAAAACAAGTATTTTCGCAGAATTTTAAATATTATTGAAGCAATTAAAATTCTGCGAGAAGTATTGATTCTCTTGTATTCATCCTTCAGCTTTACTTTTATTATAAGGATTATATTGAATTTTATTCGAGAGAGAAGAACAACTTTCTTCTATATTTTTAGAAACGAGACTAAAAAACTTAACTGAAAATTTTTATAAAAGTATACAATATTTTTATTGAGTTTCAAAGCTTGCTTTTTGAAATTTGACAAACTTTTATTAAGTTTACATACATATGTATATAACCACTATTATCATCGAAGCCTTTTGGTTGTTTCATATAGACATTTGCATTTAGGTTACCATACAAAAATGCTGTCTTGACATCAAACTGACGGATGTTTTCCATAGCTACTATAGATAAAATCGTTCGCACTGATGTGAATTTAACTACTGGACTATATATTTCTTCATAGTCTACGCCGTATTCTTGTGTAAAACCCTTAGCTACAATCCTAGCTTTATATCTTTCTATATTTCCATCTGTGCGATATTTTATTTTAAAAACCCACCTGTTATCAATTACCTATTGATTATTTGATTATTAGATGGCTTGACCAAAGTCCAGGTATTGTTTTTTGCTAATGAATCAATTTCGTCCTTCATAGCAAGTAACCAGTGGAGTTCTTTACACAGTTCACAGTTCAGTACAGTTCTTTATTCTTGAACTGCATAGCTTCTTCGTACGTTTTCGGTTCATCTGATTCGTGTAAAGATAGTAATGCACTAAAATTATTTATGTTACCTCTTCCACTGTTGTCGCCGTCACTAGTTTTCTTTCGCAGTCGACATGGTAAAATATAATTTCCTAAGTTTTCTAGTTCCCTTGACTGTTTTTACGGTATTTCTGAAGACGCTGACATTGGTGGTACAGATCCTTTTGCATCAGGTAACACTTCTTCTTCGTTGGAACAGAAAATGTTTTCGGTATCATCGTGGTTATTTGCTTTCTCTAATTCTCCAACAGGAATTGATACAAAATCGATCTTGTTTCCTTCGCGAAAATCGTCAGGCTTTGGTATATCAGATGTATTTCCGACGAACTTTACATCTCGACAAAATTGAATTTTACTAATGACTGTATTCCAAATACGAAATCCCTTTACATTTTCATCGTACCCGACAAAAATACCCTTTACAGATTTTGCATCCAATTATCGAAGTCGTTCTTTTGGAATGTGCATATACACTTCACTGCCAAATGGTCAAAATAAGCGAATGAAGACTTTTTACCACACCACAACTCGTACGGAGTTTTACTAAGTACTGTACTCGACCCTGTGCAATTAATTATGAACACTGCTGTATTAACCGCTTCTGCCCAAGAGTTTGTGTGCCATCCCACGTGAATGAATCATGGATCTTGATGATTCCATTATTGTTCTCATTTCTCTCTCGCTGAGCCATTTTGCTCGGGAGTATACGGAACCGTTCTTTGGTGCCAAATGCCCTTATGCTCAAACAATTTTTTCATGTTCGCATTTAAAAATTTAGTTCCGTTGTCCGAACGAAAAATTACAACTTTGAAATTGTATGCATTTTTAACCAATTTTATAAAAGGTCTTACTCGTTCAAAAACTTCAGACTTTTGCTTCATGAAGTAAACAAAACGGAAATGCGAAAAATCGTCTTTCATGAGTAGAAAATACCTTGATCATCCAATAGATAGAGTTTGCATCGGCCCACACACGTCAGCATGAATGATCTGGCCACATTTTGTTGATTTTTCTTCTCGTGTAGGAAAACTATTACGATGTTGTTTTCCATATATGCAACCCTCACATGTAAATTGCTCTTCATTAAACAATATTCCATTTCTCTTTAGGAAACTTCTAACATACGTCAAATTCTGATGAGCTAATCTTTCATGCCATGTTCGTAAAGATATCACATCTTGCGAAGCAACGTAAGCTCTGATTTCTTTAGCGTGATCTATTTTAATCCCCATTACCGTAAGATTTCCACTCCTCAAACCTGTCATTATGATTTCGTTATCTGATATTCGCTCAGCTGAATCGAGTGGCTATTTCCTTCAACTTTCAAGCCTTTATCTAAGGCATGATTTTGCGAAAAAAGATTATTCTAAATTTCAGGTACATACATCACGTCAGTAAGAAATCCCCTGTGCCAAAATTTTCCGTCGTAAAATTGAAAATTAATGACATCAATTCCAGAGTACATGATATTACCTTTCGCTATTTTTACTGTTTTTGTAATCTCATCAAATTTGCTAAACCAATGAAGTCGGTTAGTCATATGATGACTCGCTCCTGAGTCTAATATCCAACTGTCTTTGTTCATCTGAATCACCATAGCATTAGATGTAACCACCCTTATTGCTACCCATCCTCTCATTCCATCCTTATTGCTACCTCATTATCTCTGTTCCAAGGATATATTCTCTTCCAAGCATCTCAGACGTTCCACAAGTTCTTCAAGACGAGCGATAAACGTGACGATGTTTTCGGTTGGTTCCTTTACAAAACTAAAGAACTTTTGATGTAGAAGAAGTGAGCTGGTTTGGTTTTCTTCTCGAAGACGGCATGTAGGTTATCCCACATAGCTTTTGACGTATTACAATTCACTATATGCGTTATTTGTGATCTTCCAACAGTGATTCCAATTATTTGTTGAGCTTTTGCATCTTGCTTACACCATAACCTGATCTGCTGTTCATCTGTGGTCGGCTTCTCATCGGTACCCGTAACAACATCATATACATCAGTAGCAATTAAAAAAATTTTCGTGAAATTTCCAAGCAGCCCATTGACTAGCATCATTTAGCTTTTCAATTTTCATATCTTGCTCCATATCCTTCGTTTTCACTACAGCCTTACTCTTGCGAAAAATTTACAAATTTTTAACGAACGAAAGTCGCTGAATTTTTCTTTTGAAAATTCCTTAAAGAACGCTCGTGTTATGAAACACGCAAAATTGTTATGAGCAAATTGAAGAAATTCTATCCTAGCGCAATATCTGGACCCATAACCTATTGAATTTTATTCGAGAGAGAAGAACAACTTTCTTCTATATTTATGAAGCAATCAAAATTGTTATGAGCAAATTGAAGAAATTCTATCCTAGCGCAATACCTGGGCCCATAATTTATTGAATTTTATTCGAGAGAGAAGAACAACTTTCTTCTATATTTTTAGAAACGAGACTAAAAAACTTAACTGAAAATTTTTATAAAAGTATACAATATTTTTATTGAGTTTCAAAGCTTGCTTTTTGAAATTTGACAAACTTTTATTAAGTTTACATACATATGTATATAACCACTATTATCATCGAAGCCTTTTGGTTGTTTCATATAGACAATTGCATTTAGGTTACCATACAAAAATGCTGTCTTGACATCAAACTGACGGATGTTTTCCATAGCTACTATAGATAAAATCGTTCGCACTGATGTGAATTTAACTACTGGACTATATATTTCTTCATAGTCTACGCCGTATTCTTGTGTAAAACCCTTAGCTACAATCCTAGCTTTATATCTTTCTATATTTCCATCTGTGCGATATTTTATTTTAAAAACCCACCTGTTATCAATTACCTATTGATTATTTGATTATTAGATGGCTTGACCAAAGTCCAGGTATTGTTTTTTGCTAATGAATCAATTTCGTCCTTCATAGCAAGTAACCAGTGGAGTTCTTTACACAGTTCACAGTTCAGTACAGTTCTTTATTCTTGAACTGCATAGCTTCTTCGTACGTTTTCGGTTCATCTGATTCGTGTAAAGATAGTAATGCACTAAAATTATTTATGTTACCTCTTCCACTGTTGTCGCCGTCACTAGTTTTCTTTCGCAGTCGACATGGTAAAATATAATTTCCTAAGTTTTCTAGTTCCCTTGACTGTTTTTACGGTATTTCTGAAGACGCTGACATTGGTGGTACAGATCCTTCTGCATCAGGTAACACTTCTTTTTCGTTGGAACAGAAAATGTTTTCGGTATCATCGTGGTTATTTGCTTTCTCTAATTCTCCAACAGGAATTGATACAAAATCGATCTTGTTTCCTTCGCGAAAATCGTCAGGCTTTGGTATATCAGATGTATTTCCGACGAACTTTACATCTCGACAAAATTGAATTTTACTAATGACTGTATTCCAAATACGAAATCCCTTTACATTTTCATCGTACCCGACAAAAATACCCTTTACAGATTTTGCATCCAATTATCGAAGTCGTTCTTTTGGAATGTGCATATACACTTCACTGCAAAATGGTCAAAATAAGCGAATGAAGACTTTTTACCACACCACAACTCGTACGGAGTTTTACTAAGTACTGTACTCGACCCTGTGCAATTAATTATGAACACTGCTGTATTAACCGCTTCTGCCCAAGAGTTTGTGTGCCATCCCACGTGAATGAATCCTGGATCTTGATGATTCCATTATTGTTCTCATTTCTCTCTCGCTGAGCCATTTTGCTCGGGAGTATACGGAACCGTTCTTTGGTGCCAAATGCCCTTATGCTCAAACAATTTTTTCATGTTCGCATTTAAAAATTTAGTTCCGTTGTCCGAACGAAAAATTACAACTTTGAAATTGTATGCATTTTTAACCAATTTTATAAAAGGTCTTACTCGTTCAAAAACTTCAGACTTTTGCTTCATGAAGTAAACAAAACGGAAATGCGAAAAATCGTCTTTCATGAGTAGAAAATACCTTGATCATCCAATAGATAGAGTTTGCATCGGCCCACACACGTCAGCATGAATGATCTGGCCACATTTTGTTGATTTTTCTTCTCGTGTAGGAAAACTATTACGATGTTGTTTTCCATATATGCAACCCTCACATGTAAATTGCTCTTCATTAAACAATATTCCATTTCTCTTTAGGAAACTTCTAACATACGTCAAATTCTGATGAGCTAATCTTTCATGCCATGTTCGTAAAGATATCACATCTTGCGAAGCAACGTAAGCTCTGATTTCTTTAGCGTGATCTATTTTAATCCCCATTACCGTAAGATTTCCACTCCTCAAACCTGTCATTATGATTTCGTTATCTGATATTCGCTCAGCTGAATCGAGTGGCTATTTCCTTCAACTTTCAAGCCTTTATCTAAGGCATGATTTTGCGAAAAAAGATTATTCTAAATTTCAGGTACATACATCACGTCAGTAAGAAATCCCCTGTGCCAAAATTTTCCGTCGTAAAATTGAAAATTAATGACATCAATTCCAGAGTACATGATATTACCTTTCGCTATTTTTACTGTTTTTGTAATCTCATCAAATTTGCTAAACCAATGAAGTCGGTTAGTCATATGATGACTCGCTCCTGAGTCTAATATCCAACTGTCTTTGTTCATCTGAATCACCATAGCATTAGATGTAACCACCCTTATTGCTACCCATCCTCTCATTCCATCCTTATTGCTACCTCATTATCTCTGTTCCAAGGATATATTCTCTTCCAAGCATCTCAGACGTTCCACAAGTTCTTCAAGACGAGCGATAAACGTGACGATGTTTTCGGTTGGTTCCTTTACAAAACTAAAGAACTTTTGATGTAGAAGAAGTGAGCTGGTTTGGTTTTCTTCTCGAAGACGGCATGTAGGTTATCCCACATAGCTTTTGACGTATTACAATTCACTATATGCGTTATTTGTGATCTTCCAACAGTGATTCCAATTATTTGTTGAGCTTTTGCATCTTGCTTACACCATAACCTGATCTGCTGTTCATCTGTGGTCGGCTTCTCATCGGTACCCGTAACAACATCATATACATCAGTAGCAATTAAAAAAATTTTCGTGAAATTTCCAAGCAGCCCATTGACTAGCATCATTTAGCTTTTCAATTTTCATATCTTGCTCCATATCCTTCGTTTTCACTACAGCCTTACTCTTGCGAAAAATTTACAAATTTTTAACGAACGAAAGTCGCTGAATTTTTCTTTTGAAAATTCCTTAAAGAACGCTCGTGTTATGAAACACGCAAAATTGTTATGAGCAAATTGAAGAAATTCTATCCTAGCGCAATATCTGGACCCATAACCTATTGAATTTTATTCGAGAGAGAAGAACAACTTTCTTCTATATTTATGAAGCAATCAAAATTGTTATGAGCAAATTGAAGAAATTCTATCCTAGCGCAATACCTGGGCCCATAATTTATTGAATTTTATTCGAGAGAGAAGAACAACTTTCTTCTATATTTTTAGAAACGAGACTAAAAAACTTTATTGAAAATTTTTATAAAAGTATACAATATTTTCATTGAGTTTCAAAACTTGCTTTTTGAAATTTGTTTAAGGTAGAGCAAGTAAAATAACATTAAGTTTTATGTGAACAAATTATTTCAATATATTAAAATTAAAGAAAGATTTTCTTACAGATATTTCAACAAACGAGAAGATTTTTGTCTGAAATTTCTGTAACAGAAACCTTTAATTTGACGAGAAATCTATAGGGCAATACATTTGAATAAGTTTCAATGAATGTCCTTTTCGTTGAAGAATATTTTATTAAGTTTTATCCGGTGTCTTGTACACGTATTCCACCGCCAGCGCCACCACCTGCTCCCCGGGCTACTCACCCTCCATGCATAGTTAGATACGAAAAAATAAGCAAAGCAAGCAACAACAAGAAGAAGGTCTCGATATACGAACCACCATTCAAACATGCATCGTATATATAGAGGAAGTAGAACGCAAGGCCGCGTTTTAAAACAGTTTTAAAACAGCAATACAAATTTGAGTTGCGACAGTTCATCAAAACGTCAAATGACATTAAGAGGAGGGGTTCTTGGAGCAATGTCAGCGGAAATAGAAGAGATTAGCGAAGAGTCCGAGGCGGAGTCCTCCGGCGGCTACGACAGTCCGTGGGAGTAGGCTTCGTACGATGACCTGGAGCTATACGGAGGGAGAGGGGCAGAAGGATACGATGATGAAGCGTCTGCTAGCGAGGAGGAGGCGGCGCCGGCGCTGGCCAGCCAACGAGAGGCACAACAGACCCAGTGGTTCGATACTGCCGTGGATCGGGTGGTACGTCGACATGGGGTCGTGCAGGAGGTCCTTTACATCACTCTCACCCGCACCACGCTGGATCCAGAGGTGTGGCCGAGCGGACCGTCCGCTGACTGGCCAAAAAGGCTGCTGCCACTAATAGCGGCAGGGCCCGTAGAAGCCGCAATACCGGGCAACCTGGTATCGGCCGAGCCAAGCGTATCCCTTACAACTGATGATGGCGTCACTCGTTTAACGAGACTGTTAAACAAGTCAGTTTTCAGTTGTTATACAACTGTTTCTTTCACAAGCCAAACGTGAATCCTTTTTATTAATATTTTATTTTCCATGTGACATTAGTTTCTCAAAATGAAATGATTATTATTATAAAGTATTACATGTACATGTGTCTATGTACATGTATATATATGTATATATGTAGGGAAGCATATGACACTAATACGATATTGTCATTTACTACTGTTCAATGTAATACTTTATAATAATAATCATTTCATTTTGAGAAACTAATGTCACATGGAAAATAAAATATTAATAAAAAGGATTCACGTTTCCCAGATAGACACATTTGCATCATGATGATATTATATTGATTCAGAAAATCATCTCATCGGTGCGTTGCTTATGAGCAGCATAATTGTAACACGTATGCTACGTATTGTGATGACATTAATGTGAAGATTTCATAATAGCATATGAAATCTTGAAATAACTTGAATAACTTGAAATTGTCAGGCAATTGAAGACCCAAGTATTTCAGAAGAAAATTTCTAGAATTGTCTCAAAATTGTCTGGATTGTCCTGAATACGTCAAAAAACCTCGTGTACTGCTGACTAGAGATACCATCTTTAAGTATTTTACGTCTGTTTTAAAGAAATTTTTAAAAATGTGAAAATTCTATGTGAAATTTCGAAGTTTTGCGATAATGGCAACCATGATTTTTTGATCTTTTTTGCAATGATAGAATGATTATTTATTAGATTTTTTAGAAATTTGAAGTTTACAGAAGAAAAAGAGCCCAATACTCAAGTCAATTGTATGAAAATTTTTAGGTGCCGTCTACATTGACATATCCGATTGTTTGGCAATTGTATATTTTTAGCTTATGAAATACCTTGTCAGAAAGGCAATATACAAAAAGCATTTAAAAAAGCAATAACAAACGTAGTTATTGCATGAAATTGTATTGAAATTGTATTTGTGATTTCTTGAAATTGAATTGCCTTGAAATTGTATTTTTGAAATGCCTAAACTTCAAATTTAAGAAAAAAACAAAGCAGATTGAGCGAAAATTGTGTTGTGTGGGATTCTAAAATGACTACATAAATGTAGGCAATATGTGTACAATAGATCTACATGAAATGTTCTAATTTTTTTTCGAAAATTTATTTTGAACCTGTCAAAATGCCGAACGTATATGAAAGTAAAATTTCATAAACCAAATATATATAGGGCATAGGCAGGAGTTTAGAGTGCTGGCTTGCCTAACAATCGCAGGTTCAATTCCCGGTTTGGGAAAAAAATTTCTTTTTTATTTTATTTCATTTATTTGTTTTTATTATTAAATGTTGATCATCATTACTGTTCCTTATTATATTTTATACTTAATTATCTACGATTTTTAATTTAGTTCGTATTTCAAAATCTTACCTATAATTTTTTCATGGCGTCGTCGGGATTTGAGCCTCTGCTCTTTGTATTCCGAGCACACATCCTCTAGGCTACGGACTGCCTTTTTTCCCAAGCTCTTTTTAGTTAGTTTTTTGATTTTTTACCGGGAAAACTTGTCTATCTGACAATCATGAAATGATATCAAATGTATTTCACGTGGATATATTTTCGTGTAATATTCCTTGTGTAATATTCCTTGATATCAACGTGAGTTTTAAATGATTGAAACATATCACGCATTAAAATCAGGGACCGTAATCATTATAAGCAAAATAAAAAAATCACAATTTAATAATTATTTTGTGATTGTAATTTTATAGATCAGCGATAAAAATTATTGTTTGATTTTTATTTTTTTGCTCGATCGAAAAAATCAGCTTATGATTTTTATTTTAATTTTCGAAAAAAATCTGAGTAAAATTTTTTTGCTCAAGAATAAAAATTATTTTTTGAGTTTTATTTTTCTGCTCAGGAATAAAAATTATTTTTTGAGTTTTATTTTTCTGCTCAGGAATAAAAATTATTGCTTGAGTCTTATTTTTATTTTTCGAAATAAAAAACTCAAAATGCATGTGCGTCTTTGTACCTGCCTGTCCTACAACTTTGTTATTGTCAGTACAGTGATAAATTTTTGGTTGCCTTTTGATTTTTAAAAAAAATCTTGGATGATTTTTTACTAAAATAAATTTTATAGGGTAGAGAAGGCTGCCAGCTAACACCCTGTATGCATCCTCTAGAGTGCGCCTTTACTTTTCGCCAGATATTATTTTTTTCTTTTGGCTATATTTCCTCTTTAAAGAAAATATGCTCCAGCACTTTTTGATTTTAAAAAAAAATCTTGCATGCTTTTTTACTAAAATAAATTTTTTAGCGTAGAGAAGTCTTCCATCTAACAACCTGTATACATCCTCTAGAGTGCCGTTTTACTTTAAGCCAGATATTCATTTTTTTCTTTTGGCTATATTTCCTCTTTGGAGAAAATATGCTCCAGCACTTTTTGATTTTAAAGAAAAATCTTGGATGATTTTTTACTAAAATAAATTTTATAGCGTAGAGAAGGCTTTCAGCTAATACCCTGTATACATCCTCTAGAGTGCCGTTTTACTTTATGCCATATATTCATTTTTTTCTTTTGGCTATATTTCTTTTTTTGAGAAAATATGCTCCAGCACTTCTTGATTTTAAAGAAAAATCTTGGATGATTTTTTACTAAAATAAATGTTATAGCGTAGAGAAGGCTTTCAGCTAATACCCTGTATACATACTCTAGAGTGCCGTTTTACTTTAAGCATAATTTCTCCAAAGAGGAAATATAGCCAAAAGAAAAAAATGAATATCTGGCTTAAAGTAAAACGGCACTCTAGAGGATGTATACAGGGTATTTGCTGAAAGCCTTCTCTACGATATAGAATTTATTTTAGTAAAAAATCATCCAAGATTTTTTTTAAAAATCAAAAAGTGCTGGAGCATATTTTCTTTAAAGAGGAAATATAGCCAAAAGAAAAAAATGAATATCTGGCTTAAAGTAAAACGGCACTCTAGAGGATGTATACAGGTTGTTAGATGGAAGACTACGCTATAAAATTTATTTTAATAAAAAAGCATGCAAAAAATTAATATCTGGCGAAAAGTAAAGGCGCACTCTAGAGGATGCATACAGGGTGTTAGCTGGCAGCCTTCTCTACCCTATAAAATTTATTTTAGTAAAAAATCATCCAAGATTTTTTTTAAAAATCAAAAGTGGTGGAGCTCTATTGCAACTCTTGTAACGAGGTTAACGCCGCGTGACGTAGCGTTACTTTCAAGCAGTTTGTGCGCTTAAAATTATTGCAATACATTTACAACGGTTTCTTGTTGTTTTTCTTCCAGATGGTATTGACGAACAACAAGCAACAGTTGTAAGACAATTGCAATAATCCTAAGCACACAACCATTAATCAGAAACTCCATTAATCAGAAAAATATCTAAACCAAAAGGTTCGTGTCAATGCTTTTCTTACCTTATATTGGAAATGATATTTGGCAATTATATGGTAACCCTATTTCTCTCCAATCGAAGTCTCCAACAAACGTCTCTGAAAAACGATTTTTCAAAAAAAACTGCTAACTTCACACCAGTTATGTTACTTAGGTTGCAAGTATCCCTTTTAGTTAGGTTTTATTCCGATAGGTGGCGCCACAACAGAACTTCCATACTGATAGACCTGTTGAGGCCATATTCACACCATATGTAAGTAAATTTTGTAAGAAATATTTATAGAAGCTTAATTACATACATATGTGTATACTATGGCATAATAATCCGAAAAAGAGCATATAATATAATATTTTTGACAATTCGTAAATAAAATCTAAACATTAAAACATTTTGAATTAAATTTTTGAAGTTAACCCTGTGTCAAAAAATATTTGGGAAGTGCAAAATATGTATTTTCACTTTGAATTGTAAGTTTGTTTCTTTCTATAAATATTAGTGGCGCACAAATTTAGAACGTACGTTATGAATATGAAGTCAAACAATCAAACCAAAACAATTCTTGGAATAAAATAATTATTGTGGGTAGACCTCGAATCCACCGATAGAATCTCCACTTCATTTAGTACCTAAAAAGGATCCTAACAACTGGCGTCCTTTTTTTTAATTATAAAGAAAATTTTGCTTTGAAATAAAAGTTTTGTTATCAAGTATTGTAAACGAATTATAGGAGAAATTTCAAGACGCCATAAGTGAGGATATTCTACATGCACAACGTACAATTCATGGAAATGCATTTTTAGATGCATTCTTCTTTTTGGATGCTCCAGCTGGCACTGGCAAAACATTTTTGATTTCCCTTATCTTGGCCAAAATACGTTCTCAAGGCGAGAACGTAAAATATGCCAAATTATAATCTGCGATGAATGTACAATGGCACATAAACATTCATTAGCATCAGAAGCTTTAAATCGTACGTTGAAAGATTTGAGTGGCAACGACAGACTCTTTGGCGGTACTCTCATTTTGTTATCAGGAGATTTTCGACAAACACTTCCGGTTATTCCACGTTCCACCTATGCAGATGAAATAATGATGCCTGTTTCAAAGCTTCATCACTATGGAGCAATGTTCACAAATTGAAGTTAACAACAAATATGCGCATCCAACTTTAAAATTATCCATCTGCAGCGCTATTCTTAAAGCAATTGCTTGTTATTGAAGAAGGAAAAATTCATATAAATTCAATGAAGCAGACAATCAAGTTCAAAAATAATTTTTGCATAATTGTGCCATCTAGAGATGCATTAATTCAAAATGTGTTTCCAAACATTCGAGATAATATCAACAATCATCAATGGCTGAGCGAAAGGGCAATTTTAGCAGCAAAAAATAGTGATGTCGATAACATAAATATCTTCATTCAAAACATGTTGGAATCTCTGTAATTTTGATTCAAGTCAATTGACACTGTGGTGGAAGAAGATGAAGGAGTGAGTTTTCCAACTGAATTTTAAATTCACTTGATTTGCCAGGTCTTCCACAACATAATTTAATTTTAAAAGTTTAATCACCAGTCATACTGCTTTGAAACATAAATGCACCAAAATTATGTAACGGAACGCGGTTGGTTGTCCAGAAAATATTGGGTAACATTATTGAATCGACAATTATCAATGGCAAGTTTTAAGGAGAGCATGTTTTATTCTAACAGATTCTCCAATAGCATTTAAACGCTTGCAATTCCCAATTCGTCTGCATATGCTCACAATCAAAAAATCTTAAGGTCAGTCGATGCAAGTCTGCTGGTTGGATTTGGAAAATTCATGCTTCGCTCATTAACAATGATAACATAAGTAGCCTGCTCCAGAGTTGATAAGCCCAACGATTTGTTCACACGTTGGCTTTACAATAAATTATTATTTACTAAGATCAGACGAATGTTGTATTATGTGAAACAAAACTGAATTTAATTAATCAAAAATAAAATTTGTATTTAAAATAACAACGAATTTCATACTTATTAAAAAAATTCCTACCGTAATTGAAATACATTTCAAAACAAATTTCAAAACAAATCTTGGAATAAAATAATTATTGTAGGCAGAACAACGTTTGCCGGGTTAGCTAGTTTAAAAAAAAAAAAAACAATAATCATTCACAAACCAGTTTCAGAAAATTTTTAGATTCCAAAACATACCATTACAGCCTCTGGCTGTAATTAGGCTTTTTGATTAGGTAAAATCAAATTGGCGTCGTCTATGCTATATTTCTTACAAAACTAAAAATAGGTAATAAAATTGAATATAGAAAAATTTTTGCAAATGTTTATTAAATCACTTCATCAAGTTCATTACAGCATTCACTTGAGGCCGAAAGAATACTTGTTTCCTTTGATGTACTGGGTATATTATTTTCGAAGTCTTTAATCGGAGGTTGAGGAACAATCTTGGTGAAGAAAGAATCAATTTTATTAGCATAGTACTCTCCAAAATTTCCTTTTGTCTTGTTTGTTTCTCATCTGAACTTTTTTATATTCCCATCCGCTTAAATGCTTTCTACTATCTGTCATTTGTACGTTTTAGATCTATAAGGAAGTAAAGCAAAAGCATGTGGAGGATTAATGTGCAAAATATATTTAGAATTAAAATGTAATTGGTTATCATTTAAAATAAAAAATTAGCAAATTAAATGCACTTACCAAACCGATCAATAATCAAAACTATAATAATTGTTCTCTAGTAGACACTGTTTATATTCAAGATCATTGTATGCACATGTAAGTTAACTTAAAGTAATGTAACTTTGCTGATGTTAATTTTTAAGAACTATGAATGATACAAGTGACCGTTTAAAAAAATTTCGCTTTTGAAAATTTGCCGCCGTAGGCTACAGTCTAGCTAGTAAGTATAAAGAAGTTTTTTTCAAAAATGGCCCAGCCGATGTATGTATATATGTATATAAAACTATATATATTTTTTAAAGCTTAGTTATCGTATATTGATACCTACTTCACGAAAACTGGTGCGGTACTTTTTTAAATGTGTCTAAATTGCAGAGCTGGAAACATGCTTTTCTAAGCCTCTAGTTGTGAGTCACAGTTGCCTAGTTATAAAAATCTATCTAACCGGGTTATTCTTGTCGGTCGCTATTCGGCAGTTGACCTGACCCGTTTTTTACCAAAAATCTTTTTGCAACTGTGACTCGCAACTAGCGGTACCTTAGCAAATAATGTTTTCCAGTTCAGTAATTCAGATCACATAATTAAAAAAGAACTGGACCAATTTCCATGATGTTAGTATCAATTAGTGATGGGACGATTCATGGAATCGGAATCGTAAATCGTAAGTATCGACACTTGTATCAGCTATCGTAATCGGAACCGAAATCGTAGATTTTCGTGAGTTTCTTACATGTGTATACGTCTATTTATTTGAATAAAAAATTAAATTTAAACATTAGATATAACTATACTTTTGAAAAAATATAGTTATTTGCTTGACCATTTTTGAAAAAAAACTACTTTATATGCGCACTTACGGTTTGAGTCCATTCAGCATACATATACACATACATATATATATATTCAGCATACGTATACATATTCGATTTTTAACTTTTTTGTGGCGTTATGTTGGTACTCATATTCCTCACTTATGCTGACGAGTTCGGCCACTTTGAATGTTCAGTTCATTTTTGACAGCTATTTTGCTTGGACGTGTTTTGGCTCGTCTTCGATTTTTACTTCTAAATTGCTCAATTTCGACGAAAAACAGCATTCCACTAACATTGCTAAGGAGATGTTGAGCTCTGTCCGCGACGAACCAAATTTGCTTCAGAGGGTCATAACTAGTGACGAATCATGGGTTTATGGTTATGTCGTGGAAACCAAAGTTCAATCATCCCAATGAAAGCTGCCGCACGAGCCAAGACCGAAAAAATCGGCCAAGTTCGTTCAAATGTGAAGGTTATTCTTACAGTTTTTTTCGATTGCAGAAGCGTGGTGCATCATGAGTTCTTGCCACAGGGTAGAACGGTCAACAAGAAATATTACCTGCAAGTGATGCGCAATTACCGCGAAGCGATCCGCCAGAAACGCCCGGATTTGTGGAAGAACAAAAATTGGCTTTTGCACCATGATAACGCCCCTGCTAACACATCTTTGCTTGTGCGCGAATTTTTGGCCAAAAACAACACAATAATGATGCCGCAGTCACCGTATTCCCAGATTTAGCCCTCTGTGAATTTTTCTTGTTCCCGAAACTGAAGAGGCCCACGAAAGGACGACGAGGCAAAAATCGAAGACAAGCCAAAACACGTCAAAAATTAACATTCAAAGTGGCCGAACTCGTCAGCATAAGTGAGGGACGTGAGTACCAACATAACGCCACAAAACAATTTACATATAATCAAATCTACGTAATCCGCTGGAATTCAAAATTCACGATACTTTTGAACAGACCTTGTAAGTGGCAAATGTGTATGAAAAAATATTTCCAAATATGTCTGTGATTTTCTTTATTCATTCTTTCAAATAATCAGTGAAGGGCAACTGCCGACTTGGCACGGGGTAAATTTTTTTCAGTTTTTGTATATAAATTTTTTTTAATTCGACCTTAATTATTTGCTCTTCACATACAAAATTAAAAGCTGTAAAATAAAAAGAAATTTTTTAAAGGCTTTTAATAGTGAGAACAAAGTAGTTTTTAACCATCCTTTACTAAGGCTTGTTGAACTAAGAGATTGTTAAAGAAGTGTACTCCCATATAGGTGTACCTTTCCGAGCCAGTGCTGGACAGCTGCACAACATATACGGGATGGTCTCCTCTTCCTCCTCATCCCTGCAGCTTCTGCAATAATCGTTAGAAAATAGCCCCAGGCGTTTAGCATGGATGCCAATTAGGCAGTGCCCAGTTACGACTCCTATCATCCGCCTGATATCTTCCTTGCCTAGTGAGAGGAGACTCCTAAAATTTTTTAGATGGAACTGAGGCCAGACCTGTCTTTCAATGCTACAGATTGACCCCTTTTCCCATCTTTTATTGGCCTGTTTCTCTGCGTCTTTAAGGAGCATGTGTTTACTAGTAGCCAAAGGCATACCTACATTTGCATCACGGGGTGTAATAGCCAATTCAGTATCCAGATGAGCAAGCTCTTCCGCGCGGCAGTTTCCTGGAATATCTCTGTGACCTGGTACCCAGCACAGATTTATCTGAAGCTGCTCTGCCATCTCGTTAAAAGATCAGTGACAGCTTCTTACAACCAGAGATGTGGTGAAGATTGATTCCATGGACTTAATCGCTGCCTGACTGTCGGTAAAGATATAGATATCAGTTTCAGATACCTTATTCTCCTTCAGCCATGACAGTGCCTCGCGGATTGCTATGACCTCCGCCTGAAACACGGTGCAGTGGCCGGGAAGACGAAATTTTTCTGCTATACCGCAGATCTTAGAGAAAATCCCACCACCTACTCTGCCGTCCAGCTTTGAACCATCGGTATACAAGTGTATACCATCGCTTTTCGGTACTGACCCATCGTCCCAGTCCTTTCTGTCTGGTATGTGTGTACCAAACTTACGAACAGGGAGAAAAGTCGGAGCAGTGTAGTCAAGATTCTTTGGTGACCAACTTTTCTGTCAGTCCATTCCTTTACGGCATTAAACCTCACGGCTGAGCATTTGGCTAATAGCTTTCCCATTATATCAATTGGGAGAAGGTGTAGTAATACCTCGAGAGCTGCAGTTGGTGTAGACCTTAGTGCTCCTCCGATACATAAGCAGGCAGACCTCTGGACTTTCTCCAGTAACCTACAATTTGATTTCTTATCCAAGGAGATCCACCAGATGACCAATAAGTAATCTTCGGAGAGAGGCCCCATTTCTTACCAATAGCTTTTCTGTAGGAGTAAAGGGTGACCGTGGCTTTCCTCACCCTTTCCAAAATATTTAGCCTCCAGCTCAGTTTCCTATCCAGAATCAGGCCAAGAAATTTGGTTTTCTCCCCAAGATGGAGCCTAACTTCCCCCACCATGGGGGTTTTATCAATGGAAGTTTGTGTTTCCTTGTGAATAGGACAAGCTCCCTCTTGTGGGGCTTGACCCCCAAGCCCCTAGGACCTGCCCATTTTATAATTAGATTCAGGGCATGTTGTATCAGATCCCTGATCACGCTGAGGTATTTGCCCGAAGCCACTACCGCAAGATCATCTGCATAAGCAACAATTTTTAGGCCTGCCCTCTCCAGAATCTTGAGCAACACATCGACCAATATATTCCACAGAAGAGGGGAGAGAACGCCTCCCTGAGGTGTCCCCCTCCATACCTTTCTTTTGATACGAGCGTCTTCTAGCCGTGCTTCAATAGTCCTGCACCTAAGCATTTGACTGATGAAGGATATTAGCGGCTCCTCGACTTCTAAAGATCACAAGGCATTTAAGATCGCAGAAGCTTCCACATTATTAAAAGCCCCCTCAATGTAAATGAAGGCTACAAGGGAGAATTCCCCCCAGCCTAATGTTTTCTCAATAGTACCTACCAGGGAGTGTAGCGCGGTTTTTACCGACCTCCCTTTTCGATACGCATGCAGAGAGGAGGACAGTCTCGTAAGATACTTTCCTCTTATGTGTAGATCGAGGATCCTTTCCAGGATTTTAAGCAGGAAGGATGATAGGGTATTGGGTCGTAGGTCTTTAGCAGTGTCATGCGAACACTACCCTGCCTTCGGTATAAACACTACTTCACTACTTCTCCATTTCAACGGAATGTACCCTATTCGTGGGCAACTTTTGTAAATGGCCACCAGCCACGGTATGATTATATCTTTAGCTTTTTGCAGCTCCGCCGGAGCTATGCCGTCCGGTTCAGAGGACTTGAAGCTGCCCATTGCCCAAGTCACACTGTAGTCTGTAACCAGATAATCCAGATGTTTTAGGAGAGAATGATAGTTATCCGCAACAGCATCAGTATCTATATCAGCATCACAGACACATCTATTTCCCTGAAAGTGTGTGTTCACCAATACTTCCAGTGATTCTTCTCTAGAAGAGGTCCAGGATCCATCCTCCTTCTTCAATGCACCAACAACAGTGGGATTGCAGGATAGAACTTTTCTCAGCCTGCAGGCTTTCGAGGTGCTCATGATATTGCCACAGAAGGTTTTCCATGAGCATCTTTTTGCCTTTCTAATTTCTTTTTTGTAGCTACTTAGTACAGCCTTTTACTCGTTCCAGAGGTGAGACTCATTCTTAGCTTTGGCTTGATTAAATAAGACTCTACACTTCTTGCGCAGGTCCATAAGGTTAGGATTCCACCAAGGTGGTTTCCTCTTTCCTCTAAGATTTAAAAAGAGACATGCTTTTTCAAATGCCTTGTTAAGAGCGGCCGAGAAGAACGGTCAACAGTCAACGGTCAACAGTCAACAGAAAGCCCCCCAAGAGCAAAAACAATATATCTATGGTCAGAGAAGGAATGCTCATTGGAGACCCTCCAATTGCTAACATGGGAACTTATGCCCTGAGAGACAATTGAAAGGTCTAGAACCTCCTTCCTATTTCTAGTAAAAAAGTTGGTTCGCTACCCGTATTAAAAATATGGAGACTTGTACTTAAAATAAAATCAAAAAGCGACTCACCTCTATCGTTCGTGTCTGAGCTGCCCCAGATTGTGTGGTGTGCATTCGCATCACATGCAATAACCAGACCAGCCTTGCAGTGATGCGCTGCCTCCGTGAGACTTCTTTTAATGGCTGATGGGGGATCCACTTCCTCAGATGGCATGTAAATGGAGGCCAGCCAGTAGGGTCCGTCTCTGGCGTCCACCGCTACAGTTGTACTATCGCCAGCGCTGAAAATATTAAAAAGAAAACCATTAAGTTTGTTCTTCAACAAAATACAGGATCTGGGCCTACCTTCACCCTTCCTGTAGTATAATTTGTACCCGGGAGCCCTTAGTTCACATACCTGGCCTTCAACGACCCAAGGTTCTTGAATCAGGGCGATGTCGTCTTCATCCTTGGAGAGACGAAGTATGAGAGCAGCCGACGCTGCTTTGCAGTGGTGAAGGTTAATCTGAATCAACTGCATCAGGGCGCCCTTTGACCACCTCCACCACGGTAATTTCCAGCTCTTAACCGGAGTTGAGAAGAGTATCCTCATCCAAAGAAGCCCAAGAGTCTCTTCGTGATGTCCCTCTCCGAGCCAGCATCGGAATCAACTGATTCCACCAGAGGAGGCTCCCTTCGAGCGAAAGAGGACTGGATTTCGGACGGACTATCCGAAGCAGGTGCTGTGTTGTCGGTTGCAACTACTGCTCCGGCATCCTTCTTGGCCTCCTACTGGTCTTTTTTATAGACCTTCAGGGTCACGGAGGTGAAACCATACCCCACTACCCAGCCTGCTTTCTCTAGAGGTTCCAGGGACTCCTTGTTGATGACCAAGGCCACCGACCTGAAGTCCCCTTTCGGCTCCTCCATCTTCAAAACTTTTCAGTTTGAGGTAGGCAGATCCGGATTGCTGAACTGGACAATTTCCAGCACAGCGGCGGGATCCGACGGCTCCATAGGAACCCATGCTCTAGCACGAGGCCTACACGGGATTTCCTTACGAGGTGTGGCCTCTAGCTGTGCACCCGGCCAAACCTCACCCACCCTGCTGATCGCCATTTTGTAAAGATCATTAGATTTTAAATCCCCACAGGCGGTCTACTTGATTCGGCCTGATGCCAACCAGCATCCCTAAAAACGGGTACAGGGCCTGAAAATTCCCTTAACATTGGAAGAAAGCTTGCAGCCAATTTTACCTCCACCTTCTTCCAATGATCGACAGAAATCGTGCCGTCTGGGTCGGCGCGATCAACCACGGCCAGCATCAACTGGTCCTTCAGAATTTCACTGAAGGAAGGATGTTTGTCTGCCGCACCAAACACCCTGGCTTTTTTCCGCCCGGCGGAACTAGCTCATCAGCCGACCGTTGTCTTTTGGACGCCTGATCGACTCTAGCGGGCTCAGCCGAACCGAGAATGTCCGCCACCCAGTTCAATGACTGTCTGTCCTTGTCGGTCAAATCTTTTTCAGGGATCTTGCGTAGCTTGTCAGTCGTAACCTCAGTCGGAAGGCATGTCGTCGGGTACGGTAGTTTGCCTGTCTCGTTCCCTGCCTTGTCCCCCTTTTGAGGAAAAAGACGGTTGATCGTCAGTCATAGCTGTCGCAGACATTTTCTTCTTCTAGCGGTCCCTGGCTATGCTCTGGCCAGACGCTACGTCAGCCTTCGCCACCACTGTCACCGCCGGAGTTATCTTCATCCCACTCTTTCCACCTTCATCACCACTGGGGCCAGTCCTAGAGGACACAACACCAGCAGCTCCGGCAGTAGGAGCAGGGCTACCACTAGCCGATTTTATAAGAGTGTCAGCCAACTCCTTTGTTGTTTTTGTTTTCGAGTTATTATTATTATTTTTACACATTTGATTCCCACGAGTTGCGGAGAAAGGGTGGTCCGCCTGTGCAGAGATCCGCGATACAAAGGTAAGACTAGCTAATCCGGAGGGCGGCAGGTATCCGGATACCGGAGATAGCACTAAAAGTAATTAATAAAAATTGACCCACTTCTCAAACAGATTCGCCATCACTGGTCTATACGTTTTTGTAGACCTATTTTAACCTTAGAGCAACCCTGGTGTAGCAAACTGCATTTTGAAAAATTATTTTTGGAATATTTTTCTAAATATAAAATTTAAATATCTCAGCTTTTCCGACGTTGTTCTTTTTTAAAAATAAGCAGAAAATCGAGCAAATTCGATTATTGTAATATTAATTATTACTAATAATCGAATTAATTATTAATAATTAATATTAATTATTATTACATTAATAATTATTAATTATTATTACAAATTATTGTAATATTAGTTAAAATACTTGCTTTATTTTAAAAAATCCATGAATTTCCTTAGAGTGTAGAAAACTACACACATGCAAAAAGCGTTACTTTTCCTTTGGAAGTGATGAATTAGTGATGAGAAGAACCAGCCCCAAAAACGCGTATAATAGAAGGCATTTCAAAAAACATAGAAAAGCGGATAGAGCGGATAGAAATTCTAAGTCAAAATACAATCATGGATTGATATGCTGTATGTGTAAGAAAAATATTCCCAAATAATCAAATAATAAAAATGTGTGCACAAACTGTAGTAGAGGTCTTTTTAAATAGTATAATGTTATTTCAATAATAAAATATTTATCGTAACAAATTATTTAAAAAAAAAAACTTCAAATTATAACATTAAAGATTTTTTTAGACGAAGGAAAACGCTTGGGTGTAGAAATCTACACTTAAGATAGGAATATGCATTTTTTCTAGGGTGGCTTATGACCTTTTATGTTTTAAAAATAGGAAACTTAGTAAATATAGAAAACTTTTTAAATTCTGCATTAAATTGTGAATAAGAGTCTTCGCACAACCAAACTTCGCAACGTCTACAGTAAACTTTTTAGTACGATTTGACGGGAGCTCTGACGCTAGAAGTTAGAAGTCAAGAATGCTTCAGTGAAATTCAATTCAGAGTCTCCGCACAAACAAACTTCGCAACGTCTACAGTCAACTTTTCAGTACGATTTGACGGGAGCTCTGACGCTAGAAGTTAGAAGTCACGAATGCTTCAATTCCGAGTCTCCGCACAACCAAACTTCGCAACGTCTCACAGTGGACTGCGACAAAAAAGCGCTGCCAAAAGTCCACAAAGTCGCTCCAAGTTTTTTTAAAAATTTGGTATACCATTCTGTTTATAATAGTTTGCTACCTAAAAACCTGAAAGATCTTTCTCGAAATCCTACCTGGTAATTTTTATGAGCAATTGAAAGTACCCCTCTTTTAATTCTCTGAAAAGTTGTAAAATTTATGTTTTTTTACCTATTTTAAGTGTTAATATCTCGAAAAGTATTTAACATAGCTAAATAAGATAAAGTGTATGTAAAAATTCAGTGAATTCTATATAGGAAAAATTATAAAGTATGCTTCTGTCTTTGATAAAAAGTTTTTTTGCAAACTTTTGAAGAACAGGTAATTTTTTATATTAATTTTAAGTTTGGGAGTTTATAAGTCTCAGCACTTATAAATGCTTATCCTAGTATTTATGGTTTTTGAAACTTTAAAGTATTTTGAACAAATCCTCCAAACAAACTTGGCCCGCCCGGACCCGCCGGAAAAATTTTTTTCTTGATTGAAAATTTTACCTAGCTATTGTCTAAACAGTTCCATAATTTGTGTTTTTTGGCCTAATTTAAATGTTAATATCTCGAAAAGTATTTAATATTGCTAAATAAGATAAAGTGTGCTTAAAAATTCAGTGAATTCTATATAGGAAAAATTACAAAGTATGCTTCTGTCTTTGGTAAAAATATTTTTTGCAAATTTTTGAAAAAAAGTTAATTTTTTCTATAAATTTTAAATTTGGGAGATTATATAGTATCTGTACTATATATTTATTATTATGGTATACAGATTATTATAGTATCTATACGGAACAAAAATTTTAGATAATAAATATAGGAAGCCCAACACAAAAAAGTGTTCACGGCAAGGGACCAATTAGAATCTATTTAGAATGCTGCTCATTTCATCAGATCCTGTTAAAATTCCCTTGTCAACATTAAGCATTGGCAACACATATTTTAACACTAAGCATTTCTTTCAACATTAAGCATTGGCAACACTTATTTATGTTTTTTTCTTTTTCCTGTCTCTTCTTAATAAAACTACTGAATGGATTGGAAGCATGGTTTTTCTTTATCGTTTTATATCGAATTAATCCAATAGGTTATGGGCCCAGGGCTCGCAAAAGGTAAGAGTAAGACATTTTTACGATATAAGAAGAAGCATCAGTGAGTGGGTCAATTTTTAATATCGACAAGTTAGATGAGTCTAACTATGATTCGTTGTGTTTCAAGTGAAAAGTGTCTTGGTTCACCAAGACCTTTGGGCCATTGTGGCTGGCACTACACCGAAACCTGAGGTAAACGCAGATAACTGGATAAAAAAGACGAGCAAGCAATGGCAACAATAATACTGAGTATGAAGGCAACGCAGTTGGTGAACGTCAAAGCATGTAAGACATTTGCGGCGGCGTGGACAGCGCTACAGGAGTTACATAGGCCTAGGGGTCCTGTGCGTAAGGTTACGCTCTTCAAACAGCTCCTGAGTTTACGGATGAGTGAAAGGGAAAACGTCCAGCAATATGTCTGCACCTTCTCTGGCATCGTAGAAAAACTGTCCGAAATAGGCGTAACATTGCAGGAGGAGTTATTTGTCATAATGCTGTTGGCAAGTCTTCCAAAGTCTTATGAAAATGTTGTGGTTGCTTTGGAAACGCACGACACGCTTCCAAAGCTAAATGCGCTAAAGACAAAACTTGCTGAAGAAGGTGAAAGAAGAAAAGCGTGTTCAGGAAGCTCAAGTATGGTTGGAAGCGTCCAGGTATTCGTTGCTCATTCCAATAACAATAGCTCCAACACTAATAATAGCTCATTCAACAAGCAAAGAAATGATAATTATCCCGCAAGTAATCGTATTGTCCACGGCAGCCACGATAAGGCAAATAGCAGGTCTAAATCATTTAAGTGCTACAACTGTGGTAGAAAAGGGCACTACGCGGTCCAATGCAGAAATGAAAAAAAGGAAAAACGAGAAACACTACAAACGAAATCTTTTTCCGCTTTTTCTGCACGCTCATCTGAAAAATTCGATATGCTGCATAAAAAGGCGTGGTGCATAGATAGCGGGGCGACGGCACATATGTGCTGCGAAAAAGACGCGAAAATGTTCCACAAGATGAAAAAACATAGTGAGCAGATCACACTAGCTGGAGGTGGCTTCATCATGGCCAGTGGAAAGGGGGAAGTCCAAATCATGTCGAATGGATTCCGTATCATGCTACGTGATGTATTATTTGTACCAAAACTACAATATAATTTTCTTTCTGTCAACAGGGCTGTGAGCCAAAACTTTTCAGTAATCTTTAACAGATCGCACGCAACAGTGGAAACGCCTGAAGGGGAAACGTTAATGGTTGCAAGAAAGACGAACAATTTGTTCCTATATGAAGGCGAAAGTACCAATAAAATAAATTTTGTCGCTGAAGCCGATCCAATGAAATGGCATCTCAGGTATGGCCACTTGAATTTTACTAGCCTTAAGGAGTTAGCAAATAAGCAATTGGTAACTAGTTTAAAATTGAGTATCATATCTCAAAATATGAGTTGTGTTGCATGTCTTAAAAGTAAAGCTTGTGTAAAGCCATTTCCCAATTCTGAGCGTAGGGCGAGTGAGTTATTAGAGATCATTCATAGCGATGTGTGCGGCCCGATAAATAATCCGTCGATAGGTGGCTCTAGATATGTACTCACATTTATAGATGACAAATCCCGGTATGTGGATGTTTACTTTATGAAGACAAAGGACAAAGTTCTCGAACATTTTAAGACCTTCAAAAGTATGGTCGAAAAACAAACAGGCAAAATGATTAAGATTCTTCGCACAGACAATGGGTCTGAGTACATAAATAAAAATTTCGACGAGTTGTTAAGACAGAATGGAATAAAGAGAGAGCTCACCGTACCACACACGCCTCAACAGAATGGGGTAGCGGAACGTTTAAACAGAACGTTAACTGAAATGGCTAGAAGCATGCTAGTTTACGCAAATAACGATGAATCGCTTTGGGCCGAAGCAATGAATACAGCTGCCTATTTGCGCAATAGATCCCCTACCAGGATACTTTTAAACGCTACACCATATGAAGTATGGTTCGGTCGGAATCCAGTAGTATCGCATTTAAAATTATCTGCTCTCGCGCTATAGCACTAGATAAAACCATGCGCAGTAAGTCCAAACCAAAGGGAAAAAAATTTCTTATGGTTGGCTATTCTGATACCTCGAAGGCATACAGGTTATACGATCCGTCAACCAAACGAATAATCGTAAGTCGAGATGTATATTTTATTGAGCCCCAAGAAAACAAAGAAACGGTACAAATAGAAATACCGATTACATCAAGAAACAATACAGAATGCAATGAAAATACTTCAATACAAGAAAGAAGGAATGAGACGGAGAGCGATTTCGAGACAGCTGACGACGACTCAGACGATGAACCGATAGAGGTCGGAATACGCGGGCGTGGCAGACCGAAAAAATTAAAAACAGGTGTGCCAGGTAGACCAAAGAGACAATATAATATTATAAATTTGATGAGTACAGAAAATGTCTCAGTGCCACAAACAGCTGACGAAGCTCTAAGTAGCGATCATGCCGAAGAGTGGTGGAACTCAATGGAAAGTGAGTATGCGGCCTTGCTAGAAAACGATACATAAGAACTATGTGAGAGACCACCATGACATAAAATTATTGGCTGTAAATGGGTGTTTTCATTAAAAAGTGATAAAAGCGGATAAAATAGAGCTATTTAAATCCAGACTAGTTGCAAAAGGTTGCAGTCAAGAATATGGCATCAACTACGAGGAAACCTTCTCACCTGTCGTGCGTTATGAGACAATTAGAATGGTTATAGCATTGGCTGCCGAACATGAGTTACACTTACACCAAATGGATGTTCCCTCAGCCTACCTGAACAGTGAGTTGCACGACACAGTTTTTATGCAACAACCGAAGAAGTTTGTCGATGAGAGGCATCCGGACCGTGTTCTGAGACTGAAAAAATCCATCTACGCTCTCAAGCAATCGGGCGCGGAGTGGAACGCGAAGATTAACTCCATACTGTACGACATAGGTTTCGTCGCATCGGAAAGCGAACCATGTCTTTACACTCGGCACAATAAAGGAGACATTAACTTAATAGCACTTTACGTTGATGATTTGATTTTTGCAAGTTCAAATATAGACGAGTTAAAAGTAATCAAAAATTTAATTTCAGACAAGCTTAAGGTAGTTGACAAGGGTCCAATAAGTAAATTTTTGGGCATGAACATCGAAAGAGACGGTGAAACAGGGTCAATCACTATCAGTCAATCGCACTTCATCAAGCAGCTCCTTCAACAACATGGTATGAATGATGTTCGTCCAGTCGGAACACCACTTGATCCAGGATTCCAGATACACTGTTCTAAAAATGACTGCAAACAAGTCGATGTAAATAAATACCAATCGCTTATCGGATCGCTTATGTACCTTGCTATTTTATCACGACCGGATATCCTGCATTCTGTTTGTAAATTGTGTCAGCGCAACAGCGATCCACACACTGAACATCTAGCAGGCGCTAGACACATACTGAGGTAGTTAAGTACAACGGCCGATATGAAACTACACTACTATAAGACCGGAGAACCAATTAAAGGATACGTCGATGCCGACTGGGGTGGCGACGCTACAGATAGAAAATCCTACACGGGATATGCTTTTTTCTTGGCAGGATGCGTTTTTTCGTGGGAGTCGCGAAAATAGGATACGGTAGCACTTAGCAGCACGGAAGCGGAGTACATGGCCCTATCTTCTGCATCAAACAAGGCAGTGTACCTTACGAAACTCTGCAAGGAAATAAACATAGTTGACGGCACTGAACCTATAACCATTAACGGAGATAACCTTAGTGCACTAAACCTTGTGAAGAATCCGTTATACCACGCCAGAACCAAGCATATATATGTAAAGGTACATCATGTCAGGAATGTTTACAAAGCCAATCAAATAAAATTAAAATACTGTGCTAGTAAAAACATGATAGCCGATATTTTTACAAAAAATTTAAGTAAGATAAATGATTGTAAATTAAGGACAATGTTAGGGTTAAAAGAATATTATAAAAAACGTGACCAAACCATTGTAAATTGAAACACTGTGCAACGACAAATCAAATTAAAATAACTGATTTCTAATATTGATTTAACTATAAAATAAGTATTGAGGAGGAGTGTTAAAATTCACTTGTCAACATTAAGCATTGGCAACACTTATTTTAACACTAAGCATTTCTTTCAACATTAAGCATTGGCAACACTTATTTATGTTTTTTTCTTTTTCCTGTCTCTTCTTAATAAAACTACTGAATGGATTAGAAGCGTGGTTTTTCTTTATCGTTTTATATCGAATTAATCCAATAGATCCTTACAATTCCTCATTGAGGAAGAAATATATAAAAACTTTAACTTCCCTAGATAGAGAAGCCGAAGAGCTGCTAATGCAATCTACAGATAAATATTTTATTGAAAAGAAGTAAAAGTACATTACATTTGTAAGTAAAATGTAATGTAATGGAAAATGTAATGTAAAATGTAATATAAAATGTAATGTAAAATGTAAATATAAAATGTAAAATGTAATGTAAAATTGTTCTTAAATTCTAATTTATTAAGTAATAAATATTTAAAAATTCAAAATGATTGGTCTTCTTTTTACTGATTTCAAAGTAGTACGATTATTTTAAATTAAATGAGATTTTTAAATTAAAATTTGGAAATTTGCAAAAGGATTTTTATGAAAAACTTTATGAATACGAAGTTTAACAAATAAGACGCCACTTACAGATAGTAAATTTTTATTTATTAACTCATTTATAACTCCGATTTACTAAACAGACACCTACTTATATGGTTTGTTATACCAGTGGGCGTGTCACGCCTATTTTTTGTGAGATGACTTTCACTAATACAGTGAGGACGTTAATAAAATTTGACCTTCAGATCCGAACTGAAAGCTGAGAAATAAGCTCCTAAATCGGAACCATTAATATTAATTAAAAAACAAGTAAGAGCGTTAACTTCGGCCTGGCCGAAGCTCATATACCCTACACCCGTATCTGTCGAAGTGACGTTAAAAAGTAGGCGGGTGACACCCACTTTCATTTAATTTACATACAGTAAATTTTGATATACATAGTAACTCATTTACAGCACCGCTTTTCTCAACAAACACCTCATTATATAGTTTAGTATACCGGTGGGCGTGTCACGCTCATTTTCTGTGAGATAACTTTTTATTTTATTATTATTTTTTAAAATATTTTAGGAGAGGAGAAGAGAGTGCAAGAATCATGGCAAATCTCAAGACTATATCGCCATTTGTTCTTCTCTTACCGTGATTTTTGTCACCAGTGGGCGGACCACGCCCATTTTTGGGAGTGTATTTAAGTTTGACATCATTGAATCGGGAATGAAATTTTAGCTTTAAACTCGCTCTACAAGCTGAGAAATTGAGCTAAAACCAAGAGGAAATTCATATTTTTTGTAGAAAGTAGGCGTGTCACTGGATCGATTTTTTCCATTTTCAATATACTAATAAATATACTAATATTTCAAGAATACCAAACAGCCTATGGTGACAAAGAATATTCGTACCAAGTTTCATGGCGTTAGCTCTATTCGTTCTCCCGTAATCGTGATTTCTACAGACAGACAGACAGACAGACAGACAGATAGACAGACAGACAGACGGACGGACATGGCTAAATCGACTCAGGAGGTGATTCTGAGCCAGAATATATATATTTTTCTATACCTGCCACGCCTTCTTTAATGCGTTACAAACGGAAGAACAAAGTGAATATACCCTCATCCCTTCGGGTGTAGGGTATAACTAGGCGTGGCAAATTATAGATTTTTTCCATTTTCGACATCAAAGAGCCCTATGTTGGGGAGAATATTTGCGCCGAATTTCATGACAATCCTTCTACTCGTGCTCCTGTAATCGCGGTTTTTTGTCACTACTGGGCGGACCACAATAAAAGCATACATCTACAACTACAATGGTTTTTATTAAAATATAATCTTTAAGTTATAAAATATATTTATCAATTTTGTCATATTATATGAATAATACTTCATCTTTAAAATATAAATACGTTAAAAAGCGTTTTTTCTTTGACGCGACTTTTATATACAAATTTTAAGTTTGGAAGTTTTTTAAAAATAAAAAAAAAATTTTGAGATGTTTGACACTTAGGGTTTTGCTAAGATACACGTTTCTACTTTCATTTGCATAAAACCCCATCAAAATATCTTATCCAATCAAAAGTTACAGAATTTTGACCGCCACTAAATCAAAAACAGAAATTTCCGTCCACTGTGCGTCTACAGTCAACTTTTCAGTACGATTTAATGAGAGCTCTGACGCTAGAAGTTAGAAGTCACGAATGGTTCAATTCAATTCTCTCTCTGACGTCGAACTTTCACTCGTTGTTTTTAAAAAATTATAGTTTGTTTTCAAAAACTTATTGCCACCTTTCATCAAAAAACCTTCATTTTTACTTAGATTTTTCCTTCGTTTCACGAAGTGGTGGAAGTATTCGGTAATTTTGCTTGTGAGAATGTTGGTGGAGGAGGATGCCAGGTACAGAATGATTGATACATAAATGAAAAATGTGAACAAACTTCGCTAACGTCTGCGTTCTTTATTTAAGGGCGAAGTCAAGCGAAAGAGTGACGTTTGACGTTGCGAAGTTGGTTGTGCGGAGACTCTCAATTCTCTCTCTGACGTCGAACTACCACTCGTTGTTTTTGATAAATTTTTGTTCGTTTCCGAAAACGTTGCCACCTTTCATCAAAAAACCTTAATTTTCACTTAAATTTTTCCTTCGTTTCGCGAAGTGGTGGAAGTATTCGCTAGTTTTGCATGTGAGAAGGTTGGTGGAGGAGGATACCAGGTACAGAATGGTTGATACATAAATGAAAAATGTGAACAAATTTCGCTAAAGTCTGCGTTTTTTATTTAAGGGCAAAGTTAAGCGAGAGAGCGACGTTTGGCGTTGCGAAGTTGGTTGTGCGGAGACTCTCAAGTTCAAATTCAATTCAATTTTCTGTCTGACGTCGGGCTTCCACTCGTTGTTGTCGAAAAATTATTGTTTGTTTCCAAAAAAGTAATGCCTACTTTTAATGGAAAATCCTTGCAATTTCACGAAGTGGTGAAAGTATTTACTAATTTTGCATGTGAGAAGGCTGGTGGAGGAGGATGCCAGATACAGAATGGTTGATACATAAATGAAAAATGTGAACAAACTTCGCTAACGTCTGCGTTTTTTATTTAAGGGCAAAGTTATTGTAACCGCAGAATACCGCGATGCGCGATGCGTAAAACTCTCCCTATGTGTTTTCTATAGGAATTTGACGTCACAGAATCGCGCGATGTGTCGCGATTCGATAGATCTATTCTATCGCGCTGCTCTCTTGGTTTTTACTGTCTTTGTTTTTACTCACTCTCAGAAAAAAAATGGCCACCTCTTACCGAAAAACCTGAGGATTTGTTGTTTCGTTGCTTTTACTCGTTGCTTTTGTATAGAAAATGTAAACTAGAACCATATGTTTTAGACTTCAAAATTAATTCAAATTTACAAGTAAAAGTTAAATTTACAAAAAATTTCCACAAATTTTTAAAATGCAAATAAAATATGAATGCGGAATATAAAATGTTCAGCGCAACGGAGTGCTGTACTATCTGTTCTTTCTAGGGAATAAAAATATATTGGAGAAGGACAAGATTTGTAAGGCAATTGGTGAGCGGCTAGTGGCGGCGAACAAATTGCAGAAGCAAGCACATGTTTCCAGAAATATGGAACGTGAACAAATTTTTAACAGCGTCACGCGATGTCTATTTAAGGGCATCGCGCGACGAGAGAGAGAGATTCGCACATCGCGCATAGCGGTATTCTGCGGTTACAATTAAGCGAGAGAGCGACGTTTGACGTTGCGAAGTTGGTTGTGCGGAGACTCTAAGGCTGTAAGTTACAGAATTTGTCATGCCTTGTGCCTTTTTTAAATTGTATAGTAGTTCAGAATTTTTCAATTGTATTTCAGAATTTTTCAGTTCTATTTCAGAAATTTTCAGTTTAAATTCAAAAATTTTCATTTGAACGCGTATTCCAGAAATTTTCAATTGTATTTACATTTGTATTTAAAAATTTTTCACTTGTATTTCAGAATTTTTTATTGCCCTACGGGAAAAGGGATCGGAGAAAGATAGGTCATGTGACCGGTGACAGAGGGACAGGGACCGGTCCCAATTCTAAGATTTTGTATGTCAATTGTGATTCAATTGTCACACAAATTGTCAATTGTGAGTATGTGAGTCAATTGACAATCTTCAGATATCTATAATAGGTCCTAGGACCTGTCTAACAGATTCTATCCTTGGACTAGTCTAAAAGATTCTATCCTTGGATCTGTCTAAAAGATTCTGTCCTATGACTTGTCTAACAGATTCTATCCTTGGACCTGTGTAAAAGATTCTAGCCATGGATCTGTCTAAAAAATTTTATCGTTGAACTTGTCTAAAAGATTCTATCCTGGGAACTAGTTATCAGTTCCTATCTTTGAGGAACTGGTTCTGGGACAGGTAAAAGGCAACCAGTTGCTCTCATTCTTCTTTAAAAATAGAAATTAAAATTATACTTCCTTCAAACTTATTACAAATGTATGTATTTCATTTCATTTTTACTATTTTTCATTTCATTTCACAAACAAACAAACACGGAATTTCTTATAAAATGAATAATAATGCATTTCACAAATGGGAAAATAGGATAATAATTTATTATATAATAATAATAACAGTAATAATAACTGTTATATTATATAATACTAATAACAGTAATAATAACTGTAACAGTAATAATAATAATAACAGTAACATCTGAAAGGCTGAAAAAATATAGATTCGACTAAGGAAGAGAATAATAACACGTCCGATCAGTTTAACAATGCTTTTATTAAGAAAGAAAAAAAGGAAACCGGATGTCCTCCATTTTTATACTTCAGGTTGATTTACATTTTAATGTTCAGAACTATTGCATTTGAGTTGCCAACTATATTTTATGCAACATACTCCGCCTCAATTCAAATGCGGTAAATGATATTTCTATTATAAAAATTAACAAATAACGTTTATCATAGTTTCAAAAAATTTATAACTTTAAAATATCATAACTCAAAACATTTATGTAAAATACAAAAGGAAGGAAGAAAAAGATTATAAACTCATATTTCTTTGTTATTAATCAAATTTGTGATTTATGAAATATAACTTTAACATCTTGCAAAATTTGTCATGTTTATCCTTAGTTAAACATTTTGTAAATATATCTGCGATGTTGTCTTCTGATGGAATGTATTTAAGATCGATCTCTTTTGCAATGTGTTTTTCCCGAATGTAATGGAATTTTATGTCAATATGTCTGCTTCTTTTGTGAACCGCTGGATTCTGTACCAAAAATTGTGCACTCTGGTTATCGCATAGTATCGTTGTAGAATTGCAGACGTGTTCATTAAACCCCCATTCTTTCAGCGTGTTTCGTAGAAATGAAACTTCTTTGACTCCTTGGCACATCGCTATATACTCAGATTCCATGGAACTGAGCGAGACAACATTCTGCTTTTTAGCCTCCCAGGCTATTGGACCTCCACCAAAGAATATGACGAACCCACTATAAGACTTTCTGTCCGTCTGATCTGTTGCCCAGTCGGCGTCTGTATAACACGACAGTTCACATTTCTTTGCGTATGATAACTTGCCTTTTGGTTTCCCTTTTAAGTATCTAAGGACCCTTTTGGCTGCAACAAAATGTTCCTTGTGTGGATGGCTGTGGTATTGTGCTAGTTTGGATACAACATGTGATATATCTGGTCTAGTTGAAATTGCCAAATATGTCACTCCACCAATTAGCGATTGGTATTCTTTTACATTTAAACCTTGACAGTTTTTGTCTTGACATTTCTGTAGTACATTACCATTTGCATATGGTGTAGATGTCGGTTTGCATTCCAACATATTCCATTTGGTTAATAATTCTGTAGTATAACGGCCTTGGTGTATTGTAATTTCTCCTCGCAAACCCTTCCTCTCAATCTCCATTCCAAGGTAATAGCTTATAGGTCCACGATTAACCGTTTAAACCTGTGAACTTATCGCTTCAATGATGTTTAGCATAGTGGATTCCAAAGTGCACGCCAGGATCATATCATCTACATATATAGAAATTATGTTGATCTCGTTACCCTTCATCATTGTGTAAACACACGGATCCGAAGTGCATCGTTTGAAACCAATACTCAATAGAATTTTGTTTAATTTGTCGTTCCAGTTTCTACCTGCCTGTTTGAGACCATATAAAGATTTACGTAATTTACATACCTTGTCTGGTTGTTTTTGGTCAACAAATATTTCCGGTTGCGACATAAATACCTCGTCTTCTAGATCACCGTTTAAGTATGCAGATACGATATCTAAGTGATTGATGAGTAATTTATGCTGCACGGCTAAAGACAATATTAACCGAATTGTAGGAAATCTTACTACCGGCGCATAAGTATTAAAATAATCTACGTCACGTCGTTGTGAACATCCTTGAGCTACAAGTCTCGCCTTGTATCGTTCAATTTCGCCGTTAGTATTTCGCTTGATGGTAAAAATCCACCTGCAACCAATAACATGCTTGTCACTTGGCTGCTCAACCAATTCCCAGGTGTTATTCTTCATCAATGCCTCATATTCTGTCTGCATTGCTTCTCTCCACTTGTTCGCATCTTCCGATGTTAGAGCTTCGGTTACTGTTTCTGGGTCAACATTCAATGAATTTAGTAACGCTGGACTATCTATATTATATAACTTCCTCGGTCTACCCACTCGTCCGTTTCTGCAGATCTTCGGTCTACCTCGCTTGCGCTTCTCGTCTGTGACTAATGGTACATTAAGTTCCTCTCTTTCCTCTGGTGTATCTTCCTCATTTCCTTCGTCGGAAAAATCTTCAAAAAAAATTTCATCATCAACAGCCTGCTCTTCTGCATCATCAGCATCGTTTTCAGGAACTTCCAGTGGAACAGACTCACTGTTTGTTTCTGCCCCGGCTTCATTTAAATCGCAGGTTGTATCATTTGTTTGTATTAATTCGTAAAAAACATCATTTACGATTTCTTCTTGTGTATTTAATTTGTCTTTAGGAACTGCATCCTCAAAAAATATAACATCCCTTTCGATGACAATGGAATTCTGTTGCTTATTATATAACCTATAAGCCTTTGACGAATTTGCATATCCCACGAATATCAATTTTATGCCCTTAGGTTGCAGTTTAGAGCGCCCTGGTTTCTTCAATAGTGTTACAACTTCACTACCAAAAACTCTAAAATGAGCTACAGATGGTTTTCTAGTATACCATCTCTCATAAGGTGTCTGGTTCTTTAGGACTTTTGTGGGCGACCGATTTCGAATATATACTGCAGTGTTCACTGCCTCCGCCCACAAACTCTGACATGATTTTGAATCCTCAAGCATACATCTTGCCATTTCAACAAGAGTCCTATTAAAGCGTTCTGCTATGCCATTCTGTTGCGGTGTGTAGCCTACCGTTCTCTGATGTGAAATCCCATTTGTGTTCAGGAAATCTTTAAAATTTGAGTTTACGTACTCCAACCCGTTGTCACTACGCAGACACTTCACTTGGTGTCCAGTCTGCTTCTCGGCTGCTGCTTTAAAAGACTGGAAAGCCTTGAATGCTTCAGACTTCGCTTTTAAAAAATAAATAGTGACATAACGGGAAAAATCATCAATAAAAGTAATGAAGTAAAATTTTCCACCTTGTGATTTCACTTTCATAGGTCCGCATATATCTGTATGAATTATTTGTAATACACGACTACTGTTTACATTCGCATATGACGGAAAAGGTTTTCGAGTTATTTTGCAGATTGCACAGATCAAACATTTAAAGTCACTGGGAAAATTTACATTCATACCACGAACCATATCATTTTTTGACACTTTGCACATGTCTTGTGAATTTAAGTGTCCGAATCGGCGATGCCAAACACTGAACTTCTCGCTTGCAATCGAATTCAACAATTCCGGTTTTTCCAGTTTTTTGAGATTCACGCAAAAAACACCATTTCTTAAATTTGCTGTGAATAATTCTTCGTTTTGTTTTGTTTTTATACATGCTATGTTCTTCTGAAATTCAACGATATTTCCTTTTTCAATTATTTTACTAACCGATAAAAAGTTTGAGTGTAATTTCGGCACATACAACACATTTTTCAGCGTAACTACCGTTTTAGCTAGCTCTACACTTATATTTCCAATGCCTTTAGCAGCTACAGTTTCACCTGAAGCGAGAATAACATTTTGCGTATGTGGATTTAAAAAACAGAAATGTTCACTGTTGTTGCTCATGTGAGAGGAAGCACCACTGTCTAAAATCCACGTTTTATTTTCCTCACATTTGATTGAACGGCTACACAAGCTTAACACGACAGCATTATTGTTCTCATTCTTTCCACTTTTGTTATAAGACCAGCAATGAGACCTCGTGTGGCCACGCTTTCCACACGCGTAACATTTTAAGTTTTTGTACTTGCTCTTATTTGCATTAAAATCACGATGCCGAGAGCCGAACTTCTCACTAACTCTTTCTTTTCTTTCTTTGATTGCAAGCACACTCTCTTCGCTTATTTCTAATTTATTACCACGGCGTTGCTCTTCTTCTATTATCTTAACTTTCAATTGTTCTATATTGGGTAGCTCATCACGACTTTCAATTGCCACTACGAAACCTTCAAGCTCATCCGGCAAACTGCACAAGAGTAAAATACACAATAGGTCATCAGGAACACTTACACCAATTTCTTTTAAGTTATCAGTAATTGTACAGAACTCATTTATTTGTGAACTACACTTTTCACCATTTTTAAATTTAAAACGCACAAGCTTTTTGAATAGGTTCACCTTGCGTGCAGGTCCATCAGCTTTGTATAGTTCACCTAATACATTCCATGCTTGTTTTGCGGTTGTACAATTTTTAATATGAATCAGTTCCGCCGGTTTCACACTTAATGTTATGGTAGCCAGCGCCTTTTTATCCGCAAGGCTCCAAGTAGCACTTTGGTCAGCACTCTCTGGCCGGTCACTCTCTATTGCATCCCAATAATCCAAAGTGATTAGCAAACTTTTTATCTGTACTACCCACGTGGCATAATTTTCACTATTTAGTTTTTCTATTTGCATAAGTGCACCAGCCATTTTTTGTTCTCCTTCGTCGCACCACTTGCTTCGACAAACGAAACCAAAAAAAAAAAAATTTCCGGCCGACGATTTCGCACACCGAACGTGTTTCAACCAATGAGTTAAAACAAAAGAAAAATTTCAAACTGGATTAATTCGACCTACGAATTTATTTAAACTAATACTTCCTTTTACGCGAATCACGTGGCGACTGGGCCCATAACCATTGAAAGGCTGAAAAAATATAGATTCGACTAAGGAAGAGAATAATAACACGTCCGATCAGTTTAACAATGCTTTTATTAAGAAAGAAAAAAAGGAAACCGGATGTCCTCCATTTTTATACTTCAGGTTGATTTACATTTTAATGTTCAGAACTATTGCATTTGAGTTGCCAACTATATTTTATGCAACACACACCATTTGTGTTAATAATAAAACTAACACAATTTTTGTGTTGTCCAATGAATTCACTACCTGGAAATTTTCTCTTTCTTCACACGGAGCATCGACGATTAAGACTTAGCTTATGTTTTTCTTTGACTATTAATAAGTCTTTTAATATTTCGTTTGCTGCTGCCTCTGCTAAACATTTTTATATTTATATAAATATAACACTTACATATAATAATAAATATTTATTTTTAATTGTTATTATTAATTATATTTACGTAATGCAATTTATTAGTAATTATTAATGAAATTTAACCAAGCTTACGTTTTTTTATAGCACGTCAATCTCTTCACATCTGCTTTACACACAAATGATAAAAATTCTAAAAATTTTCTGAAATATAAATGAAGTGTACTATGAATATGAAGTACATATAAAAAAAGGAAACAGTGGCAATGGATAATTTGTCGCCTGAACGGACCTGCCCCAGGACCTGTCCTCTTGGGTTACTTGACGCAAAATTTTCCGTAGTTCAGAAATTCCATTTCTATTTTAGAATTTTTCATTTATAGTTCAGAATTTTTCATTTGCAGTTCCGAATTTTTCACTTTTAGTTCAGAAAAATGTGAATTGCATGAAGATATGAAAAATCTATAGTAGAACCATTTATCTTAATATTAATATTAAGTAATCCTTAAAATTTTGGGATAACCACAAAATTAACAATAACAATGAAAAAATAACAACAATATTTTAAGAACAACAACTCCAATTAAGAGTAACGGACGGGCCCTGTCCGTTACAGCAAATAATCACTATGTAAATAAGTTATAATTATGGCTTTACACTCTGTTTATAGGGTAAAAGTGTTGCGTCTGGGGCCATGCTCAATCCTATTGAGATAATATGTTCCAAGATCAAGCCTTTTTACAGGTCACGAAATAATGTTCCACCGACGCGTCGGTGGGTCCAGATCTGACCGAGCAGCTGCTAGATTATACTTAGAAAGTATAGTGAACACAGCAATATCAGCAATTACCAACGGAGATTGCACAAGAGCAGTACACCACTGCTCCACAGATCACGCAAGGGCGTTTTCTTTGCAAGATTCGGCCGTTGGGGATTTTTGTTATTGTTATGGTCATTCCAAAATTATTGGGACTACATACGTAAAATTAATACGAGTATTAAGATAAATGTAGATACTATAACTTTTTCATATGTTCATGGAATTCACATTTTTTTACCTACAAGCGAAAAATTCTGAACTAAAAATGAAAAATTCTGAACTACAATTGAAGAATTCTGAAATAAAAATAAAAATTTCTCAAGAAGAACTGAAAAATTGTGAAATACAATTGAAAAATTTTTAACTACAATTAAAAAAGGTGTAGCTTATATTGTACTTACATATATATAGCTTAAAAAGGTGTAGCTATATTGTTTACACAATTTGCCATTTTTCTTCACTTTTTGATGTTAATCGAGTTAGAAATTGAGCGGCTCAAGTATCATCCTAGGATTCGTGGCAAGAAAATCGCATAAGATTTTAATTGCCAAGGTTCTTTTTATGCAAGCAAAATATTACTCACACAATGAAATCGCGATCCAAAACTTCGTCTACATTCGGATTCGTATTAATAAGAGAATCCAACTTACATTCGGCCGGCTTGCCGTTTCAGAGGTGGATCGTTAATACATATTCAACAACTACCTTCTAAAAGCCAGGAAATTGGACCAAGTCGTGTATGAAAACGTGTGTATGAAAACGTGTATTTAACGTGTGTGAAAAAGCAAGACCGCTGCAAGAAGCTCTTCTTTTGTTTTGAAATTCTAGCTTTTAAATTAGGGTACTAATTCTACGTTTTTGTTTGTAACTGGGATCATATTTTAAAAGAAACATTTAAAAGAAATTTGGTATAGTAAAATTTTTCTTAATTTCTGATATAAAAGTTTTTAAGTCGTATGTTGTAAGTTTTGGAAAATACTGCCTCCATAGCATATGTTTAAAAGAAAATTGTTTTCTGGGTAAAATTGCAGGATCCAATAGACCTTGCGTTAAAAAATCCACTTCACTACACCCCATCGAATATGAACCACATCAATGCGAGTCCAATCCACAAATCACTTGGTTCTCCGATTTTGATCCCCGCAAACATATCATCGATTAGGAAGAGAATAAGTGACAAGAGTTCATTGACACTGACTGGTGGTGAGTTTAAATAAATGAAAATTCTTCAAGATTGGAATAATTTTATCTTTAACTAAACGAATAGCTTTTCTCCAAGACAATATCTACATTTAAATAAGTATTAAGTTAAATGTACATTAGACCATATTCGTAACACTGGATACAACTACAAAAGCATATGGCCTCGTGCTTCGCGCCTATACCGTTTTGTAAAAAACCTTACCAAAAAATCAGCCAAATCTCACAAAAAATGTTACCCCTAGGATTTTAACTCGTGGCTGCCTTCGAAGTAACTACAGTATTTCTAATTGTGAAGGAAATAAGAACGTGTACATTAAAAATTAAATGTACACGTTAAATAGTGATAAAAGGGGTTAAATTATTTTGCTTTAGGTAAAATGCTTTTTTTATACCCTACACCCGAAGGGATGAGGGTATATTAACTTTGTTCTTCCGTTTGTAACGCATTAAAGGAGGCGTGGCAGGTATAGAAAAGTATATATGTATATTCTGGCTCATAATCACCTCCTGAGTCGATTTAGCCATGTCCGTCCGTCTGTCTGTCTGTAGAAATTACGATTACGGGAGAACGAATAGAACTAATGCCATAAAATTCGGTACGAATATTCTTTGTTACCATAGGCTGTTTGGTATTAAAAATGGATAAAATCGGTCCAGTACCACGCCCCCTTTTTATAGAAAATATGAATTTTCCCTTGCTTTTAGCTCAATTTCTCAAATTGTAGAGCGAGTTTAAAGCTAAAATTTCATTCCCGAGTCACCATGGACTTAAATACACTCCCAAAAATGGGCGTGACACGCCCACCGGTATACCATACCATATAATGAGGTGTTTGTTGAGAAAAACGGTGCTGTAAAAATAAGTTACTATATCAAAATTTACTATATGTAAATTAAATTAAAGTGGGCGTCACCCGCCTACTTTTTATCGTCACTTCGACAGATACGGGTGTAGGGTATATGAGGTTCGGCCAGGCCGAAGTTATCGCTCTTACTTGTTTAATAAACAAACAGTGTAGTAATAATCCCCGTAAATACCCTTTTTTAATAAATTCAACGTGTTTTCGTTTTTTAACAATACGAAAAAGTTGTTTATACTTCGACAAAAAGGTGAGGAACTGAAAACTAAAGCCAAATTGTGACGCATTAACAAAAACGTGATTTGGTTATGATCCGATGCTATTTACTCCTAGTAACGTTTTCTCTTGTAGATCCGTTAAAACTTAATTAGGTTTGTTTATCTTTAGGTTTAACTTATTAGGTTAAACTTATTTAGGTTTAGGTTTATTTAGGTTTAACTTATTTAGGTATATTACATTTCCAATATGTGGTCTTTATCACCAAAACTGTGAATCAGAAGAAGGAGGTAATGCACCCTCTCGCAGAATCTTAGATAAGCTACGAACTTAGATAGGTTAGGTTAGGTTAAAAAGGCTTGGGATGTTTGGTCCCGTCCACTTAGGCCAGTTTTGGCCCATTGTGATTGCCCTTTAGAAATTCGTGGTACCTAATAAATAGATGATCTGTCGGACCTTCACGCCCTGCCACTGATCATCAAGGATCGCAGGTGGGGTTGGTGAACGCCGACGTAGCGCTCAGAATAAATTGAACGAGGTTCGGTATTGGAAACTCCGCGACGTCCGTGAGCTCAGAGCAGAACCAAGTCCCCAGTGACTGGAGACGACGGCTTGCAAGCGCTGGACAACGGCAGAGTAGATGGTACACCGTCTCTTACTCATCAGGGTCATGGCATGATCTACAGTAATCCACCCCGGCACCTGTCTTCCATTTTGCCATCATGTGGCCTATGGCGCAGTGCCCTGTGATTACCCCTACCGCAATTCGCAGCTGGTCTCTTCTAAGAGAGAGAAGACACTTTGAATTGCTCCAGTTTAACTCTCGCCAAAGATTACGAGAGACGCAACAGTCATTTCTGTTTCTCCAGAGATTATTTGCTCTCCCGTTTACTACAACGTCGATTGATCTTTTCAGATGAGATATCGGAGGAAGTACTGAAGAGTCCGCCTCCTCAGCGTTCATTGAAGAGCCCACTCTCGCCATCCTGTCCGCTAGTTCGTTGCTTGCAATATTTGCGTGACCTGGAACCCAGCAGAATTTGACGGTGTTTGCTCTTCTCAGATTCCTCAGCGTGTTTCTACACTTCAGTACAGAGATTTTAATGCAGCCTGGCTATCAACGCAGATATTGATGATCGAATGTGTTATCCCTTCCTGCATCATATAGGATGCTGCTTTTTCAATGGCATAGACCTCTGCTTGGAACACACTGCATTCGTCCCGCAGTCTAATGATTGCTGTACCCGCAGTCTGTCCGAAAAGAAGCCCGCTCCCGTTCCTTCTGTCGTTTTTGAACCGTCCGTAAAAAGGGTACAACCCTCTTGTTGTAAACCAACACCAGACAGCCACTCGCCCCTTTCGGGAAATGAAACAGCAGAGATCCCATCAAAATCATATCTATTCAGTAGGTAGTCCGTTGGGCGAGATTAGTCAAGCCCGGGACCGCCATTGATTCTACCTATTACTTTCAAAACACTGGCGTGTCCATAGGAGGTCTCCTTGCAGAGCCTTAGCTCCCTAATCCTTAGGAAGCTCTTACCCGCTGAGCCCATAATGTACAGATCCAGGGGTAGTATGTGTAACAACATATCCAGTCCCGCCTGCGGTGTGCTTTTTGCTGCTCCTGTAATCCCCATAGCTGCACATCTTTGAACCTTGTATAGGACATTGAGATTGCAGCTTCTTTCTATCGCTTTCCACCAGACGATACAGCCATAAGTAAGGATTTGCCTTATAACTGCCGTATACAACCGGTACCCGGCTGATTCATCGCAAGCAATTTATCGCAAGACAAATTCCTCGCAAAGCAATTCATCGCGCAGCAATTCATCGCAACAGCAATTCATCGCGCAGCAATTCATCGCAATAGCAATTCATCGCAACAGCAATTCATCGTATTAGCAATTAATCACAAGGAAATTTGAGAAATGTTTGATAATTCTCCACAGAAAATTATATAATTATCAAGCCACAAATTTTAAAAATTTTTAAAACTAATTTTTGCAGTTTCTTTAACAATTTTCTCACACTATTTGGGATATAATTGCAACAATTGGATATTGTATACAATTTAACAATAAAGTTTTGTGTTATTGCCATTTGAAACGTTATTCATTACAACAGCAATTTATCGCAAAAAAATTTATCGCGAGCCGAGGCAGAAAAATTTAATTTAAAAATCGCGCGATTTTCTGTGCGATGAATTTGTCTTGCGATGCATTGCTGTTGCGATGAATTGCTACGCGATAAATTGCTCTGCGATAAATTTGTCTTGCGATGAATTCCTTGCGATGAATTGCTCGCGATGAATTGCTTGCGATGAATCAGCCTAGAATCATACAACCAGTATACAATGTTAGGCGGCACTCCCCAATATCTGCCTATGGCTTTCTTACAGGCGTAGAAAGCGTTCATTCCTTTCTTCATTCTCTCAGCTGTGTTCTCTTTCCAAGATAACTTGCTATCAAGAACTATACCGAGATACTTTACTTTCGTTGATAGACTTAATGTTTTGCCCTCAATATGGGGCGGTGTAAAGTCCAAAATCTTATTTCTCCTAGTAAAAAGCACAAGCTCCGTCTTGGATGCATTGATGCCAAGGCCTCGCTTATGCGCCCATCTAGAAATTATCGCTGTGGCCTTTATCCCTATCCTTTCAAAGTTCCCTTAGGATGCCGTCCACCACTAGAAACCATAGAAGAGGGATAAGGCTCCTCCTTGCGGTGTTCCTCTGGTGGCCCCTCGCCTAAGGGTACTAGCCCCCATACTGGCATTAATCGAATCGGCATTAGTCGATGATGAAGATCGGCACATCAAACGATTTGAGGGCTTTAATAATCGCTTCGGTTTTAACGTTATTGAAGGCACCCTCTATATCAAGGAAAGCCCCCAACGTGTATTCTTTACATTCAATAGTTTTTTCAATCGCGCCAACCACACAGTGTAGTGAACTTTCCACGGATTTGCCCTTTAGGTAAGCATGCTGGGAGTGGCAAAGACGTCGTGTGGGGTTTGGATTAGAGCCACATCAATGTCATCTCTGGTCATGACAAGCAGCAGGTCGTCGGAAGCCGCTTTGCAGTGGTGCAAGTTAATTTGTACCACCCGCATGCGGCGCATCTCCACTACCTGCCCCGTCCCAATTCTCTGGGAGTCGGACCTTTACGGTCCCCAATCCAAAGCGGATTACTCCCTTCAGCTCCCTTATCTTTTCTATGGTCTCTGGTCTCACCATGAACCAATAGTTCCTCCCCGTACCATTTTTCTCCACCTTGGATGAGACCAGCTCCCATCTGTAGGCCTTTAGCGTAGGGTTTTGCTTCGAAATTAATCTTAGTATTGACGCCCCCGATTCCGGCACTGGAGGGGGAATCCATACTAAGATTGCCGGACGGAGCGGGAGGGCAGATCGAGGGAGGACCTCGACTTTCGCGTTCGGCCAAAGCTCGCCTAGGCCATTGATAATGGTAGTCAGAAAGTCCAAGGACTTCCTATTACCGCAGCCAACAACCTTGACTCCTTTTTGCCAACCGGCCCCATCGAAATCCACCTCTTCCGCGCACCACTCGTCTTGCATCATTTCCGCCAGTAGCTTCGCCTCCACCAGCAACCAGTTCGCCGGCATGATATTACCGTCGGGGTCTGATCTGTCGATAATGGCTACTTGCAGTTCAGCTTCGGATTTAAAGCTAGCTGACGGTCTAGTTTTCTTCGCTGCGTTCCTTTGGCCTTCTTCCATGGACCGTTCCCGCTTTGCCGCTCTACTAGAAGAGGGTTGCAGGCTCGGATCCACTTCAGCGGCCTTGAACGCCTTAACTGCTTGAGACGGACCTTCTACCAATGCCCCTTTTGAGGGCATCGGTTGGAGGTCACCGGTAATAATTGCACAGCGTTCCGGCAGTATTTTGTGCGAAACCTGAGAGGTGGTAGCGCTGGCTCTTTCGAACCTGGCTACTGGTTTTCTCTTCTGTCTCATCAGGTGTTTCTGTCTCTCGGTCAGTGCAGAGGAATCGATCTCGGCAAACTTCTGCAAAGAGCGTTTCGCCCTTTTGTAAGCCCGCTGCTTCCGATCCCCCTTTGACCGAGCTCCTTTCGTCCTAGTGCTGCTGAGTGGAACATCCTCCAACAATGCGGTTTCAGTTTGTTTTGTTTTTGGTTTTGTTATTAGAAGATCTATTTTGGTCCCACGAGTACCGGACAAGGGGAAGGTCCACCCGCATAGAGGTCCGCGTGTGCAGGTAAGGCTAGTTAGTATCGAAGTTCGCCAGGTATTCGATACCCTCCGTTCACGACTGTGGCTATTTTTAAAGTCTGGGTCCCAAGCCAGGCTGATCCTCGGCACGGTTATGTCACACCTTGATCCGCCCAGAAAGAAGATAGGAGAAGCAAAATAGAGATGTAGAAAAGATTCGGAAGAGTAGATAAGGCGGTGGGGAGAAAGGTGGGGGAAATATACCGTCCCCTCCGTCGGTCGCCAGAGCCTCGTTCGTGGAAACAGGGGGCACCACGTGAAGGTGAGGATGACAATTAAGAGGGAGAGGCTGTGTGTGACGTATCCCAAACCATACCCCCCAACGAACTTAGATAAGTAACGAAGCTTTCTGCTGGGGCACAACTCAGCCCAGCCCCAAGTTCGTTGAGTTATTTATTTTTAAATGAACAAGCACACTGTTCCTCTTAGATACTTTATTTATTCAAAATACCTTTTTCAGTTTCTATAACAATTCAATTAAATTTAAGTTAAGATCTCTTTTACGTTGGGTGCAGTGTCGCGGGCTAAAAACCTACGGCCCGATGATGATCCTGGCGTTGGTCGCGGGATAAGAACCCACAGTCCGATTATGATCCTGGCGTTGGTCGCGGGATAAGAACCCACAGTCCGACCATGATCCTGGCGTTGGTCGCGAGATAAGAACCCACAGTCCGGCTATGATACTGGCATTGATCGCGGGATAAGAACCCACAGTCCGACGATGATCCTGGCGTTGGTCTCGGGATAAGAACCCACAGTCCGAAGACGAATACTTACTCAGTGTGTCAACTTCGACGTTAGTTGAGGCGCTAACTGCGGTATTGACTTCGACGTTGGCTGAGGCGTTAACTGCAGCGTTCACTTCGATGTCGGCTGAGACGCTAACTGCGACGCCGACGGAGGCGTTAGCTGAAGCGCTAACTGCGACGTCGACGAAGTGCAGATTCATATAAAAAATTCGTGGAGATTCATTTATAAACGATTTTATATATCAGGCATGTCAAATTCGTTAACCACCGCAGGCCATATTAAGTGTTGTTTTTTAAATCCCGGGCCCCAAAATAAAAGGTGGTAATGAAGTTGACGCATAGCTTTTATTATTATTAACAAACTAATAAATTCGAAATATGAATGTGTTACAACCGATTTCCACATATAAGGTATTTTTATTTAATCTAGTCCTTTACAATTTATTTTGACTATTCTGTTTTCTATTAATTTAATTTCACTTCATTTATTTTAATATTTTTTTATATTCTAGACCCGAAAAGATGCGATATTCACTTTGTGCTTCTATTTATATCGCATTAAAGGAGGCGTGGCACGTATAGAAAAGTATATATATTCTGGCTCAGAATCCCTCCTGAGTCGATTTAGCCATGTCCGTCTGTCGTAATGTTATAAAACTAAAAGCAAATGAGAGTTTGTTTGTACGGTTAGCAATACGGTCTACAACTGTGCTTTCTTTTTTTATACTCTACACCCGAAGGGATGAGGGTATATTCACTTTGTTCTTCCGTTTGTAACGCATTAAAGGAGGCGTGGCAGGTATAGAAAAGTATATATATTTTGGCTCAGAATCACCTCCTGATTCGATTTAGCCATGTCCGTCCGTCTGTCTGTCTGTCTGTCCGTCCGTCTGTGGAAATCACGATTACAGGAGAACGAATAGAGGTATCGTCATGAAATTTGGCACGAATATTCTTTGTTATTCTACGCTATTTGGTGTTGAAAATTTTTCTAATTTTTATAGAAAACATGCACTCATCCGTGCTTTTAGCTCATATTCTCAGCTTGTAGACCGAATTTTCAGCTAAAATTTTATTTCCGAGTCCACCATCTTAGACTTAAATATATTCCAAAAAATGGGCGTGACACGCCTACTTATATACTATACCATATAATAAAGTGTTTGGTAGGAAAAGTGGTGTTGTAGATGAATTAATAGATCAAAAACCCTGTAAATTAAAAAAGTAGGTGTCACCCGCCCACTTTTTATCACTTCGACAGATGCGGGTGTAGGGTATATGAGCTTCGGCCAGGCCGAAGATAACGCTCTTACTTGTTTTAACTTCATCTTCTTTTTAACTCCCAGAGTAAATGAATGACAACAACAGCAATAACGAGAACAGCAACAAAAACAACAAGCACAACAACAACAACAACAATAATAACACAAATAATAAAAGTTATATTGAAGAATTTGGTAATGTAAAAAATATTTGGAACATATGCCATATTTTTGGCTGTATTATTGTTGTTGCTGTTGTTGCTGTTGTTTTGCAACTTTGTAAAGGAAAGGTTTTTAAATTAAGTAATCAGTGGCAGCAGCTATTTCTTCAAGGAATTACATATAAGCTTTTTTGTTGTTGCTGTTAACAAAGAACTCAGTAGAAACAAGCAGCAGCAGCAGCGGCAAATTAGCTACTAAAAGGCAAATAAAAAGAAGAACAAGAAGGAGAAGAAAAAGAAAAGGAAAAGTAAAGTATAGAAATCTTTTGAAACTCAATATTTGTATAAAGAGCCCTCACAACACATACACACACACACACACACACAATCGTGCATGTGTGTAAATGGAAAACGATTACGGAAGATCGAATAGAGCTATCGCCATTTTGGCACAAATATTCATTATTATTGTCATTGTAGGCTGTTTAGTTTTGAAAATAAAGAAAATCGGACCAGTACGACGCCTACATTTTATAGCAAATACGAATTGTTCTGTGCTTGTAGGTAAATTTCTCAGCTTTCAGGAAAACAAGTGGAAGCGTCATCATGAAAATCAGCAGGAATATTTTGTTCCATTTAGAGCTCTCTGATGTCGAAAATAAAAAAAAATCGGTTTACTGCCACACCTACTTTTTAGGTAAATATTTAAGCATCCTATTTGAGAGCTAAATTTCTCAGCTTGTAGTCCGGATCTAAAGTTGATCGCTTGAAAAATGGGCGTAACACGCCTACTGGTATACCATACTATATAATGAAGTGTTTGTTAAGAGAAGTGTTGTCGTAAATGAGTTAATAGATCAGAATTTACTATCTGTAAATGTCACTTTTTGTCACTGTCACTTTTTATCACTTTGACAGTTGCGGGTGTAGGGTATATCAGCTTCGGCCAGGCCGAAGTTAACGCTCTTACTTGTTTAAATTTGTATTTTTCAAGACCTTCGATCGGTTTTTAGCATTTCCGGCTGGTCTTTAAGGAGTAGTGATGGTTAAACTATGTGCTTCGTGTAAAAGTGGTTAATCGATAAATTTTGCAGCGCAATACCTTTAAATATAAATATGTAAATACTAAAACAGAGTAAAATTTTAATAAAATTTAGGTACAAAAAACGATTTGAAAATATATTTCGGTATAATTTTTGATCGCTGTGGTACACGGTACACGACACCACAAATCCGGTACAAAATTTCGCTGTATAAACCGCAGAACCCACATATGCGTCACTATAAAAGCCGGTTGTTGTTTCAATACGTTTATTGTCATACATATTCTCTTGAAATATAAAATTAAAACAAGTAAGAGCGTTAACTTCGGCCTGGTCGAAGATCATATACCCTACATCCGTATCAGTCGAATAGGGTGGTCCTTAGTAGAGCTGTGCACAAGCCGTTTGAAAACCACTTTCAAAACACACAACGTTTTATCAGTAAAAATTGATAAAACATTTCAGATTTTCACTCATAGCCTTTATTGCTTGTGCTCTGCTGGAAACAAAAACAAAATTGTCAGACGAAAATGACACAACAGTTTTAATGCCAACAATTGCTAAATAGATATAAGAGAGGATACACACACGGAATGCACATACATATTAAATACATACATACGTTCAGCCGTCTCCTAGGCTTTTAGTTAGAAAAAAAGCATTGCGTGCCTCTCCCTTTTTTTCGTTTCTTTTTTTTTTTCGTTTTTCTCGAAAATGTGGCAGAACATTTTTTCATTGTTTTCAATCGTTGTTCGGGGCCACAATTTGTGGAGGGAAAGAGGGGATGTTTTTTCTTCGTAATTTCTTAATTAGTTTTCAGACGCTTCTGGTGATAACAAAGCACCATCGACGGAGTGGCGAGCGGCGCAAATGCTTGCCTTTCGTTCCTTTCGAGTTCGAGCGGAGGGAAAGAGGGTGAGTTGTTTGCGTTTCTTTCGTTCCTTTGGAGATTAAGCGGAAGGAACGAGAGAGAAATGCATCAACATTAAAACAGCAACTGCAAATTTTCGAACAAGCTGTAAAAATGAATGTCGGTCGGGTAAAGGCACCACAGCAGTTGCTGTTTATTGCGATTTTCATACGGCAGTCACAAAACAGCAGTCGTGCCGATTTGTGCCTAGCTGCCTTCAAAACGGCTTGTGCACAGCTCTAGTCCTTAGCTATATGAGTAAAAAATTTTGTGAGATTTTTTTTTCTTACCCTCACAAATTTTTACATGTGATAAGAAAACTATATATTCAAACTTTCAGCGAGATCGGATATCGGCAAGTCGTGCCGCAGAAAACTGCGTACACCTGATTGCAGTTTTTGCACTTTGCAGGCAAAAAGTGTTTTTGGGAGGGAAGTATACATATGTCGTAATTTTCAATTTTCTCAAGAACTATAAGATATAGATCCGTTCTGTTTGAAACATTTTTTGTAGAATTTATCAGAAAACTACGGAATCAAAAAAACAGTATACTTATTCATGTAATTTTTTGTAAAAAATTGCGACCAAAAATTTTTTTTCCAAATTTGTTTTGTTAAAATTTGACATTAATTTTCTCAAAAACTATTTGACCTAGAAGTCTAATTTTAAAAGTATTTTAAAGGTTGGATATTTGGTTTACAGTAATGATATAAGTGTTCCCGTTATTTTTTGAGATTTATTTTATGGTTTGAAGTCGCGTTTTTATAAAAACCCCTCCTGCGCCTGAATTGGGGAAAATTGCCTAATATGACTTTTTCCTTGTCTCAACTCAACCTACACTTCCTAAACTTTTTATACATCTTACACGTAGCGCCCTGGATATACATATGTCAATACATGCCGACTTTATTAAGGTTGATTTTAGTCGCATCGGGATAACACCGCCGATAATATTCTAGTACTTGCAAAATGAAATGTTTATTATTTTTTTAACTCTCAGCAAGAACTAAAGTAGAAACACTTGCTTTTGTCAATGGCAGTGAGTGTAGTTACAGTTACGGTATCACTTATGCCGTGGTTAAATTTTTAAACTTTGCCTTAAATGCGGCACGGGTTCCCGTTATCTGATTTCGCTAAAAATTTATACTTATCATTTTTTCATTACGTGTCATAATTTAAAAGGGTAAGACCAAAAAAAATCGGAAGTTGAAAAATAAGGACCAGCCTACTGTCGAAGTGATGATAAAAAGTGGGAGGGTGACGCCCACACACAGATAGTAAATTTTGATGTATTAACTCATTTACAACACTGATTTTCCCAACAAACACCTCATTATGTGATATGGTATACATGTGGGCGTGTCACGCCCATTTTCTGTGACATAACTTTTTATTTTATTATTTTTTAGAATATTATTAAAAGAATATTCGTTGCAAGTCTCAAGACTATATCCCCATTTGTTCTTCTCTAATCGTGATTTTCGTCACCAGTGGGCGGACCATGCCCATTTTTGGAAGTGTATTTAAGTTTGGGACCATGGACTCGGGGACTCGGGAATGAAATTTTACCTTTAAACTCGCTCTACAAGCTAAGAAATTGAGCTAAAACCACGGGATTTAAGGATTATTGGATCATATAATATATACATATATATATGATCCCTTCGGGTGTGGGGTATAAAAATATCTGTTCATTCAATTATAACCAAGAAAAATTGATAACACTAAAAACTGAAACACTGAAAAATTTAATAATGATAAAAACAAGTAAGAGCGTTATCTTCGGCCTGGCCGAAGCTCATATACCCTACACCCGTATCAGCTGGAGTGATAAAAATTGGGCGGGTCACACATACTTCTTTTTTAATTTAAAGGGAGCATATTTTGATCTATTAACTCATATACAACACCGCTTTTCCTACCAAACACCTCATTATATTGTATAAAATATAAGTGGGAATATTTTTTAGTCTAACATGGTGGACTCGGAAATAAAATTTTAACTGAAAATTCGGCCTACAAGCTGAGAAATTGAGCTAAAAGCACGGATGAGTGCATATTTTCTATAAAAAGTAGGCGTGGTACTCGTCCGATTTTCCAATTTTCAATACCAAACAGCGTAGGATAACAAAGAATAATTGTGCCAAATTTCATGACGATACCTCTATTCGTTCTCCTGTAATCGTGATTTCCACAGATGGACGGACAGACAGACAGACAGAGAGAGACAGACAGACAGACGGACATGGCTAAATCGAATCGGGAGGGGATTCTGAGCCAGAATATATATACTTTTCTATACCTGCCACGCCTCCTTTAATGCGTTACAAACGGAGGAACAAAGTGAATATACCCTGCTCCCTTCGGGTGTAGGGTATAATTAAAAATATTGATGATTGTTCCTCTTAATTGTACACATTTAAAAACATGGTTCTATACTTTTTACTTACAACTAACCTCTATAATTTCACATCAAAGATTGAAAATACTTTCGCAATTATAATATGATACGTAGTACATTCTTTACGTATCATAAAAAACTCAATAAAATCTTTAAACAAATAAATAAACTATGATAAACTAATTACATACATAATTGGGACACATAGGTATATGCATCCTCAGTTGGAATGAAACCATAGTATGCGTCCTATGGTTCCATTCCATCGTCCAATGCGTCTTGTGGTCATGAACGTGCTAAGCTGTCTCTATACAAGGCTCTACATTTAAGCCACTCAAGGGTAAAGTGGCGTGGTGCCGCAAAGGTCCGTTTTAGAGCCTCTACTCTTTGGTTATTCATAAATGATTTACCTAAAGTGCTGAGTTTCTACAGTGTACGCATGCAAGTTAAGGTGCCCTGTTAAACAGACAATTCCATATAAAATTGGTTGCAATCACTAGGCAACGCAAACCATAGCTTGTCAGTAAATAGTTAGTAAATACTGTCATTAAATAGTTTTGTCAATAAAGAAATAAAAAAAATGTTAAATCAAGGAATTATAAGAGAAAGCAAAAGTCTTTACAACTCGCCAATATGGATTGTATCTAATAAAGGTACCAATAGAGATGGTACACCAAAATTACGAATGGTAATTGATTACAAAAAACTGAACGAAAAAACAGTATCAGATCGGTGTCCTAGACCAGATACAAACGTAAATTTATCAAATTTGGCAAAATTCTTTCCCACAATCGATTAAGAATCAGGACTTAATCAAGTCCTTATGTCAGGGAAAGATATAGAGAAAACACCGTTTTCAGTAAATAATGGCAAATATATTTAAGAATGCGATTCGGATCAAAGAATGCCCCAAGCATTTTTTAGAGGGCTATGGACAATATTTGAAGGGAATACGTAGGGAAAATATGTCTTGTTTACATAGATGACATAATAATATACACAACAACATTAAAACAACATTTGGAAGATCTTAAAAATATCACTCGAAAAATCAAAATTTGTTGAAGAAGAAGTAGAATTTTTGGGTTACAAAATTGCCCACAGTATAATAAAAACAGATCCGAAAAATTAAGGAATATCCCATCCCAGCGACTGAGAGAGTTAAGAAGTTTTTTAGGAATGACGGGATATTATCCCAAATTTATTAAAGATTACGCAACCATAACAAAATCTTTAACTAAACATTTATTGATAGAAAACGGTAGAGTTTCTCAGAATATGCCAAAAAAAATTCGAAATCAAATTAGACGAACAAGCGGTAACCGCTTGCAATAAATTAAAAGGACTACTGACCAATCAAGTCGAGCCTTGATTGTTCCTGGTTTATATACTACGGATCTAAATTACGCTTCAAATTTAAAATTCTCCAAAACGATGATTTAATTGTAGTCTACATTAATATCCTTTAATGAATACTTGCAAATTATACGAAGCACGAGCCATAAGTAAAAAGCATGGCAAACTAGTTATTGACAAAGAAATTGTAAATTGTGGAAACGTATATAAAAATATAATGAATTGTAAAATATAATTAAGGAACACATTTTGCAAAATTAGTCTGGAAGACTCTTGCTTATCAAAAGTTTTGAATAATAAACATGCGCAATGTTAAAAAATTCAAGAAAAGAATAAAGAAGTAGAAATTATTAAAGACGGCGCAATTCTTATATCTGGTAACCATACTGTTAACCAAAAACTAAATTTAGAAGATACCAATCACGAACCAAAAATCAATCCTAAAAAAACGATATGGAATTATGTAAAAAATAAGGAATTAGATTTTTTCGAGATTACAGAATATCTTGAACCAAAAAATAAGAACCTTGTAATTGATTTTAAAAATATAAATATGATAACATTAGCTGAGAAATACGTAATAAATAATGGCTCCGGGAAATAACGCCCAAATGAAATAAGGCCCAATGCGGGCCTTATTTCATTTTGCCAAATTGGGCGTTATTTCATAAAAAATGGGCGTTATTTCTTATTTCATTTTAAGAAATTTAAAAATTGTTCCGAAAAATGAAATAAAGCCCAAAAAAAATGGAAAAAATGAAATCCCATACTCTGAGGGATTCAATCCTCAGAGGATAGAGGAAGACTTTTCAACAAGGAGATGGTTTTGTTGATTTTGTTGATTTTAATCCCTGCCACGGCCGAAGGCCGGCATGCAGAAGGACACTTTGCCTGCGCAGAAGGACCCTAGATAGAGGAAGACTTTTCAACAAGGAGATGGTTTTATTGGCTGAGGGTTTTAATCCCTGCCACGGCCGAAGGCCGGCATGCAGAAGGACACTTTGCCTGCGCAGAAGGACCCTGGATAGAGGAAGACTTTTCAACAAGGAGATGGTTTTGTTGGCCGACGGTTTGAATCCCTGCCTTCTTTCCTTCCTTCCTTCCTTCCTTCCTTCCTTCTGCATGCCAGCCTTCGGCCGTGGCAGGGATTAAAACCCTCAGCCAATAAAACCATCTCCTTGTTGAAAAGTCTTCCTCTATCCAGGGTCCTTCTGCGCAGGCAAAGTGTCCTTCTGCGTGCCGGCCTTCGGCCGTGGCAGGGATTAAAACCCTCAGCCAACAAAACCATCTCCTTGTTGAAAAGTCTTCCTCTATTTAGGGTTCTTCTGCGCAGGCAAAGTGTCCTTCTGCATGCCTTCGGCCGTGGCAGGGATTAAAACCCTCATTAATCCCTCAGAGGATGAATCCCTGCCTTCCTTCTTTCCTTCCTTCCTTCCTTCCGCATGCCGGCCTTCGGCCGTGGCAGGGATTAAAACCCTCAGCCAACAAAACCATCTCCTTGTTGAAAAGTCTTCCTCTAACCAGGGTTCTTCTGCGCAGGCAAAGTGTCCTTCTGCATGTCGGCCTTCGGCCGTGGCAGGGATTAAAACCCTCAGCCAACAAAACCATCTCCTTGGTGAAAAGTCTTCCTCTATCCAGGGTCCTTCTGCGCAGGCAAAGTGTCCTTCTGCATGCCTTCGGCCGTGGCAGGGATTAAAACCCTCAGCCAATAAAACCATCTCCTTGTTGAAAAGTCTTCCTCTATCCAGGGTTCTTCTGCATGCCGGCCTTCGGCCGTGGCAGGGATTAAAACCCTCAGCCAACAAAACCATCTCCTTGTTGAAAATTCTTCATCTATTCTGGGTCTTTCTGCATGCATTAAAGTTCTGCATATCCACATTAAAGTTTAGTCGACGCCGTAATTTTGGGCGTTATTTCATTTTCAGAAATTTTAGAATTTTTAAAAAAAAATGAAATAAAGCCCACAACAAAATGAAATGAAGCCCACAACAAAATGAAATAAAGCCCACAGTGGGCCTTATTTCATTTTCAATTTTTATTGAAAATGAAATAAAGCCCCAAAAAATGAAATAACGCCCAAATTTTACGATTTCAAATCTTCATATAAAAAAAAATTGGGCCTTATTTCATTTGGGCGTTATTTTCCGGAGCCATAAATAATCACTGTTTTTGAAATTTTCAGTTTTTCTTTTAATTGTAATAATGATTTTCCTAACTTCAAAGTTTTTAATCGAAAATGTAAGAGAACGTAAAAGAAAAAAAACAAACAGAAAAATGGATAACGTAACTTTCGCTGCCATAAATAACAGGATTAATTTTTTAATAAAAGACCTTTAAAGAACCATGATGTTCCACTTTAAGAATAAGAGGAATTAAGGTGCCCTGTTAAACAGACATTTTCATTTAAAATTGGTTGCAATCACGGGGCAACGCAAACCATGGCCTGCTTTTCATTCTAGTAATTTTCCATAAGATCAAGTATCAATATTTAACACCATCACAAATTTCTCATAGGATTCAAATATCCAAAATCTTCCCAAAGAACTCAAATACCTGTTTACGATCAGTCTTCTTTAACGTTCTCAAATTCAAATCTAAAGTCCAGAAATTTATTGTAAATAAAGACGTTCCATTTTTAGTAAGCGACAGCGAACCAGTTAGGTCCAGATGACGACCCTTAAAGAAAAGTTCAATACATACTTGTAATAATTGTTAGGAAGTAAGAATAAAGTTTTTTTAGTCCAATAGTGAATATTTTGTGGCTCAGAAATACCGACTCAGTTCGTTCGTGAACTTCGCCATGATAAGAAGGTTAACCTTGACTGTCGTTTTGACGTAATTGTTATGTACCTATTTGAAAACCCGATACTTCTTGCCAATATGGTGAAGTAAGACTTTAAACTTAACTTAACTTAACTTTAAAAAATAAATAAGATTTAATCCAAAGTAAGTTTTGGCTAACAGGACTCTACCGGAGTCTATAGGACTCTAACTATGCCTGTCATTATAAAGATAAGGGACAATAGTTTTGGTTTTAAAAGAATTAAATTTCGTCGATCGCAAATTAACCCATTTGTAGATACTAGACAAATTTCGGCAAAAAGCTTGTTGCAAAATATCCAAAGATAGGAAATCACTGCCATCAGAAAAGTTATTGGAGTGCAGACACTATAGTCATTATAGGCAGTAACATTATTTATGTAAAGCATAAATAAAAGAAGCCTAAGTATTAACCCTTGAGGTACACGAGAAGAAACCAGTAGCAAAGCTGAAGCACAGTCATCACAATCAACAAACTGATATTAATTTCATATGTTAGATAGGAAGAAATTAGCTTACAAGCATATTTGGAAAACTTGTACTCATCATATAAAATGGTAATGAGCTTATTGTGATTAATTTAATAAAACGCCTTCAAAAGGTCAAGGGACCTTTTAATTTTATTTTTGCTAATATCCTACCTAATACTCGTATCATCAGTAAGACTGATGAGAAGTAAGGCAGTCACCATTATTACCACGACGAAAACCTCATTGATGTTCATGTGTACTAGACTGGTCCTTATTTTTCAACTTCCGATTTTTTTTGGTCTTACCCTTCTAAATTATGACACGTAATGAAAGAATGATAAATACCAATTTTTAGCGAAATCGGATAACGGGAACCCGTGCCGCATTTAAGGCAAAGTTTAAAAATTTAACCACGGCATAAGTGTACCGTAACTGTTATTACACTCACTGCCATTGACAACAACAAGTGGTTCTACTTTAGCTCTTGCTGAGAGCTCAAAAAAATAATAAACGTTTCATTTTGCAAGTACTAGAAGATTATCGGCGGTGTTATCCTGATTCGACTAAAATCAACCTTAATAAAAGTCGGCATGTATTGACATATATCCAGGGCGTTCCGTATAAGATGTATCAAAAGTTTAGGACGTGTGGGTTGAGTCGAGACAAGGAAAAAGTCATATTAGGGGGAGGAGCAATTTTCCCCAATTCAGGCGCGGGAGGGGTTTTTCTAAAAACGCGACTTCAAACCATAAAAAAAAATTTCAAAAAATAACGGTAACACTTATATCATTTCTGTTTCCTGTTTTTAAAAAACAAATATCCAACCTTTAAAATACTTTTAAAATTAGACTTCTAGGTCAAATAGTTTTTGAGAAAATTAATCTCAAATTTAAAATTTTCAAAACAAATTTCGAAAAAAAATTGTTGGTTGCAATTTTTTTAAAAAAATTACATGAATAAGTATAATTTTTTTTCTGATTCCATAGTTTTGTGATAAATTCTACAAAAAATGTTTCAAACAGAACAGATCTATGTCTTATAGTTCTTGAGAAAATTGAAAATTACGACATATACTTCCCTCCCAAAAAACACTTTTTGCCTGCAAAGTGCAAAAACTGCAATCAGGTGTACGCAGTTTTCTGCGGCACGACTTACCGATATCCGATCTGGCTGAAAGTTTGGATATATAGTTTTCTTATCACATGTAAAAATTTGGGGGGGTAAGAAAAAAAAAATCTCACAAAATTTGTTTACCCATATAGCTAAGGACCACCCTAATGTGTACCTATCATCATATTTAGTAATATGAGATTTTAAAAGGACTTTAACCACTTTGGATAAAGCGGGTAAAATACTAATGGGCCCTAGGTTACTAAAATCATTTGAGTTCTCAGATGGTCTAATAACACACCACGGGCAACCTTCCAAGCTTTAAGAAATTGTAATGTAATAAATGTTATTTATGAAAAGAAGCAAATACGTATCTCTGGATGTAAGGCAAAATACGATAGTTAAAAAAATTTTTTAAGGTATGTTGGCATGACTAAAAGCCATGAATGTCAGGATTTTGTCGTTTCGGGACTTTTTCGCGTCTTGATTTTGTCGTTTCGGGATTTTGACTGTCTTCCTATCCCTGAACTCAATCCAACAATCTTTATTTGAGTTCGAATTACGTTTAAAAATCAGCACAGCTGACAGCTCATTAATATGTTGGTAAAAAAATACTATCAAAGTCAGAGGAATCCACAAGGTCGTTATACGTCATTATACGTTAATTGTACCCTATACCCGAAGGGATGAGGATATATTCACTTTGTTCTTTCGTTTGTGACGCATTAAAGGAGGCGTGGCAGGTATAGAAAAGTATATATATTCTGGCTCAGAATCATCTCCTGAGTCGATTTAGCCATGTCCGTCCGTCTGTCTGTCTGTAGAAATCACGATTACGGGAGAACGAATAGAGCTAACGCCATAAAATTGTACGAATATTCTTTGTCACCATAGGCTGTTTGGTATTGAAAATGGAGAAAATCGGTCCAGTGCCACGCCTACTTTTTAGAGAAAATATGAATTTTCCCTTGCCTTTAGCTCAATTTCTCAGTTTGTAGAGCAAATTTAAAGCTAAAATTGCATTCCCGAGTCCATGGTCTCAAACTTAAATACGCTTCCAAAAATGGGCGTGGTCCGCCCACTAGTGACTAAAATCACGGTAAGAGAGGAACAAATGGAGATATAGTCTTGAGATTTGCCACGAACTCTCTTCTCTTCTCTTAAAAATATTTTAAAAAATAATAATAAGATATAAAGTTATCTCACAGAAAATGGGCGTGACACGCCCACTGGCATACCATATCATATAATGAGGTCTTTGTTGAGAAAAGCATTGTTGTAAATGAGTTAATTCATCAAAATTTACAATCTGTAAATTAAATGAAAGTGGGCGTCACCCGCCCACTTTTTATCGGCACTTCGACAGATACGGGTGTAGGGTATATGAGCTTCGGCCAGGCCGAAGTTAACGCTCTTACTTGTTTAATCTATTATTCTCATTTACAACAACGCTTTTCTCAACAAATACTTCATTATATAGGATAGTACACCAGTACGCCCATTTTTAGTGCGGTGGCTCTCACTGAAATTTCAGTTTCAGATCCGGACTACAAGCTGAGAAATTCAGCTCTCAAATTCGATGCATTAATATTTACCTAAAAAGCAGGCGTGGCAGTAGTCCAATTTCTTCTATTTCGACTTCAGAGAGCTTTTAATAGAAGAGAATATTCCTACTGAATTTCATGATAATACTTCTACTCGTTTTCCTGTAATCGTGGTTTCTGTCAACAGTGGGTGGACCACACCACACTTTATAGATTTTTTGCTATAAACAAAATGGCCTACAAACTCATATGGCCTACATCCTGTCAAAGTGATGATAAAAAGTGGGCGGGTGACGCTCACTTTCATTTTACTTGCAAATACTAAATTTTGAACTATTAAATCATTTACAACACAGGTTTTCTAAACAAACGCTTCACCATATAGTAAGGTATACCAGTCACGCCTATTTTTTGTGATATGACGTGGTGTTGAGATCTGACAAGCGAGGATTATATTTTAGTCTGAGACGGTGGACTCGCGAGTAAAATTTTAGCTTAAAATTCTCTTTGCAAGCTATAAGGACGAATAAGTTTATATTCGCGATAAAAAGTGGTCGTGGCACTGATCCGATTTTCCCCCAATTTCCCAATACTAAACAGCCTAGGATAACAACGAATATTCGTACCAAATTTCATTAAGATACCTATTCGTTCTCCTCTAATCATGAATCTGTCGATTTCATCAATCGAAACGTAGGCAAACAAGAAAGATGACTTGCCGCTAGTCACTATGCACATGGATCATGTTGGCCCACTTACCACAACAAATAAAGGATATAAGCATTTATTTATCATTGAAGATCGATTCTCTAAATTTACTTTGATATTTGTAACGAAACCGACGGGCATAAAAGAAGTTTTAAAACGTTTTCAAATATTAACAAAAATATTCGGACATCCACAACGATTAATTACAGATAAGGGCACAGCTTTGAATTCACTAGAATTCAAATAGTGAATAGTGTTCTTATACCAGTTTTAGCAAAATTATTCCATGAAGAACCTAACAAGTGGTACAAATAAATTGAAAAAATGCAAAGATGTATTAATTGAACATATCATCAGGTCATACGCGTTTCACCTAACGAAATCTTAACCTGAGTAAACATGAGTAAAAATGACGAAAATGTCGAAAAAATTCTAGAAGAACAACATTTCCTTTTGTTCAACAATGAGCGAAAAGAACAAAGAAAATATGTTCGGAAAAAAAAATACAAGAAGCACAAATAAAGCAAAAAAGTCATTCAGCCTTGTTCTGTATTCCGATCCGGAATTGATTCTGAATCGAAATTGAATTCCGATTTGTATTTTTAGAGGTGTTCTGCAATCCGATCGAATTTCACATGTTCGAAACGAAAACAATTCCGATTCGAACTCATCCAGCTATGATCCAGCTTTTTTACTTGTCACTTTGGCGTTTAATAAACTGAAATTTGAAATATGAAAATTGAAAATAAGAATTGTGGCTCTCATTACCGTAGTAGAGCAAGTACTCGCCTAGCACGTTGAGGATGTGGGTTCGAATCCCACTAACGCACCTCATATTTTTTTAACCTTTTTTAGATTGGTGGCTAATTATTGTTGCACCTAGTATTCCCTGGAGCGCTTTGTGTTCTTCAGAAATACTTTTTTCTGATTTTGCATTTCCCAGCATGTCTATGATTAATTATCATTCGTGGTAAAAATTAAATAATAACAGGGCTACCTTTTTCCACTCGGCACTTTTTTCATTGGTGGACCAAAAATATTGACTACCTCCGTTAACTCTTCCCACAAAAATCGCATGTGTTAAAAAATTTCAAATTTTTTTACAATCAAATTCAACAATCAACAAAAAATTGGTCGGATTACTTCCGACAGAAAATTCCGATAAATCGAAATGCAGAACACCTCAATTCCGACAAATACGCAAACATCGGATTCGAATATCGGAATCGGAATACAGAACACCTTCGAGAAAAAAATGATCGAAATCAAACCTGATTCCTTATGAATCGGAATGCAGAACCAGGCTGATTATTATAAAAATTGAAAAGAGTCTAAAAAATACAAAGTGGACGACACAGTAGCTATAAAAAGAACTCAGTTTAGAACTCAATTAAAGTTAAAAAATTAATACCTCGGCCATATATTATCAAAACAGTGAAACCTAATGATAGATAGTATGAAGTCATAAAACTCGGCTCAGGCGAAGGACCAAAGGCTACACCAACATCAGCGGATGTGATAACACCGTGGAACATATCATCCATACACCATTAAGGTGACGATATGTAGTCAGGATTAGCCGTGTGGGATATAAGAGTACGATAGTTACTTTCTATAAACGAACTTGTTTATATTCCTTATGTCTGTAGTTTATTCAAAAATCAAAATCAATTATTTTGTCTACAATTTTTCAGTTTTAAAATACAGACGAATAAACACATTTTCCTTGATCATAATTTCTACAAGATCGTGATTTTCACATATGTATATGTATATTCTGCCTCAGAATCATGACTCCTGTGTCGGTTTAGCCAAAACCATGCGTCCGTCTGTCTGGTGGAAATCACGATTACTAGTAGGATAGAAATAAAGCTGAAATTGTATTCCCGTAATTGCCGTCTCAGGCAGAGGTATGAACGAATGGGTAGCCACCCGAAGTCCCCGCAGCTAGCTGAGGGCCGCCGGTGTAAGAAAGGGACAAGATAATATACTAGCCAGCGGAGCCGACGGAACTAAAAAGTGGATACCTGAAATGCCACAAACAAGTAGACGAACTGGTCCCGGTAACTAGTACGCAGATATATTCTCTGTCAAAGAACCGCCTTTGGAATGGACGTTGGATAAAATCGGACACGCCTCCTTTTTCTAGTAAATATGCGTTTATTTTTAAAGCGGAATTTTTCAGTTTGTAGTCCAGATATCAAGCTCAGATATCATTGCCGCATTTACCGAATTGGTGAAAGTCTTCTCACGAATAATGGGCTTAACCAGCTCACTAGTATACTATACAATGTAGGGGTTTATTGAGAAAGGTGATGTTATAATATTCACCCCACATCGTTAATATATCACAATTTCCTCTGTAAAACTTTTCTCTCTCACCCACATTTTCAAAATTGATTCGACAGATACGGGTACTCTAAAAATTAAAAAAAACCGCCATGTTTCTGGCAATAATCAAAGTTGGAAATAATGAATTAGTAAAGTTAAGAGTAATAAGAATTCGTATTCATATTAATCGTTTCAAGATAGGTCACAGCAGCACATTCTGTTTTCTATGCTTTTCTATGTTTACATTTGTCCGCTGTAGCGCATATTACCGCTAAGGTACAGAATTTCACACAATTTAAAAAAATTTCAGGTCTTCCATACATGCTGGAGAGAGCCGGCTTAGATGTACAACAAGGTCTATTACTTTTCAAAACCAATGAATTTTATTTGTATTTAATTTTAAAATGTATGCGCTTCTTATATCCTTTACTTCTTATTTTATTTAAGAAATCCAACGAAATCGGGAGTTTTATAAGAACGCTGACATGCGTCCACCATTTACGTATGCATCTTTAATACGGCAAGTAAGTATATGCATGAATTTTAAATGTGTTATTAGAAACCACAGCACGTCATACCACACGAAAGAATGAGAATCTAAAGAATGTAGTCATTGCTTTCCGAGTGGGCTACACATCTTCAGTTTATCTGCGCAGCTTATCATGTGTCACGTCGTATCTGAGCGATGAACTATGTTAACTACGCATTTAGGCTGATTTGCACGCAGATAAAATGTCTGGGCATTCGGACCCTATTTTGCAACGATAAACGAGGCGAAAACTGCGATGTCCTACAGTTTATCCTACACACCTTCAGTTCAGATAAACGTAGAGCGCCCAGCGATTTACATGACGTCACACGTGATAAGCTGCAAAGATAAACGGAAGGTGTGTAATCCACTTAATAGTAGTATAAACTATTTATCAAACGATCTAATAATGGTATTGCAAACATAATTAAAACAATCAATCGTTACAACAAAACTACTTCAAAAACGCATTGCTTATTCGGGCGGTTCACAAATAACATCATTTCTGGATATACGTATAGCCAAAAAAATAGTAAAACTATTGTAACTAATTAAATAAACCGTTAATGAGGCAGCTGTCGCGACTTCGATGCTAGGGAGTCTGTAGAACATTTCATATGTCAGTGCCCTGCTTTGGCGCGGATTAGGTCAGCGGTGGGATGCATGTTTCCGGAGGGCTTGGACTAGTATTCCGAAGTCAGTCTCCCCTCAGTTTTGCGTATGATCAAGGATTCAAGGTGGCTAAAGCTCTGACGCGCCACCTTACACTACTATGGAGTAGTGGCATCAAAAAGGCACTACACGTGCTAATTGTGCTTCAGGGCGTGCAGTCAAGAAGCTACCACTATAACTAACAAACTTTGGGTCGTCGCGGACAGAGATCAACATCTCCTTAGCAATATTAATGCGATGCTGTTTTTGGCTTAAATTGAGCAATTTTGGTACGACTTTCGCGGCGACCCGTCTCGTGCTCAAATTATTGGTAAAAATCTAATAACGAATCGAATTCGAATTCGTGAAACATAACATAACATATTCGTTAACAATCGATATGTTTAGGTCCTCACCAACTTAGGTTAGATTTAACTTTAAAGATATATTCTTTATAGAGCTGGGTGATATTTCGAGAACTGTGACTTTGTCACAGGTACATACAAGTCGCGAGTCACAGTTGCGACGACGATTGCTTCTAAACTGTGACACGCCGTCACAGTTTGCCTCTGGAGCAGATATTTCAGTCACAGTTTTGTTTTAACGGGTATTTTCTACTAAATAAATGACGAGTTGGCACAGTTTGCCTTTTGGAGATGATATTTCAGTCACAGTTCTGTTTTAACGAGTATTTTCTACTAAATAAATGACGAGTTGTCACAGTTTGCCTTTTGGAGCAGATATTTCAGTCACCGTTCTGTTCTAACGAGGATTTTCTACTAAATAAATGACGAGTTGTCACAGTTTGCCTTTTGGAGCAGATATTTCAGTCACAGTTCTGTTTTAACGAGTATTTTCTACTAAATAAATGACGAGTTGTCACAGTTTGCCTTTTGGAGCAGATATTTCAGTCACAGTTCTGTTCTAACGAGGATTTTCTACTAAATAAATGACGAGTTGTCACAGGTTGCCTCTGGAGCAGTTATTTCAGTCACAGTTCTGTTTTAACGCGTATTTTCTACTAAATAAATGACGAGTTGTCACAGTTTGCCTTTTGGAACAGATATTTCAGTCACAGTTCTGTTTTAACGAGTATTTTCTACTAAATAAATGACGAGTTGTCACAGTTTGCCTTATGGAGCAGATATTTCAGTTACAGTTCTGTTTTAACGAGTATTTTCTACTAAATAAATGACGAGTTGTCACAGTTTGCCTTTTGGAGCAGATATTTCAGTCACAGTTCTGTTTGAACGAGTATTTTCTACTAAATAAATGACGAGTTGTCACAGTTTGCGTTTTGGAGCAGAAATTTCAGTTACAGTTCTGTTTTAACGAATATTTTGTACTAACTAAATGACGAGCTCCCCGAGGGAACGAGGGAGGGGAATGAATGCTTTGGCGCGGATTAGGTCAGCGGTGGGATGCATGTTTCCGGAGGGCTTGGACTAGTATTCCGAAGTCAGTCTCCCCTCAGTTTTGCGTATGATCAAGGATTCAAGGTGGCTATAGCTCTGACGCGCCACCTTACACTACTATGGAGTAGTGGCATCAAAAATGCACTACACGTGCTAATTGTGCTTCAGGGCGTGCAGTCAAGAAGCTACCACTATAACTAACTAACTAACAAACTTTGGGTCGTCGCGGACAGAGATCAACATCTCCTTAGCAATATTAATGCGATGCTGTTTTTGGCTTAAATTGAGCAATTTTGGTACGACTTTCGCGGCGACCCGTCTCGTGCTCAAATTATTGGTAAAAATCTAATAACGAATCGAATTCGAATTCGTGAAACATAACATAACATATTCGTTAACAATCGATATGTTTAGGTCCTCACCAACTTAGGTTAGATTTAACTTTAAAGATATATTCTTTATAGAGCTGGGTGATATTTCGAGAACTGTGACTTTGTCACAGGTACATACAAGTCGCGAGTCACAGTTGCGACGACGATTGCTTCTAAACTGTGACACGCCGTCACAGTTTGCCTCTGGAGCAAATATTTCAGTCACAGTTTTGTTTTAACGGGTATTTTCTACTAAATAAATGACGAGTTGGCACAGTTTGCCTTTTGGAGATGATATTTCAGTCACAGTTCTGTTTTAACGAGTATTTTCTACTAAATAAATGACGAGTTGTCACAGTTTGCCTTTTGGAGCAGATATTTCAGTCACAGTTCTGTTCTAACGAGGATTTTCTACTAAATAAATGACGAGTTGTCACAGTTTGCCTTTTGGAGCAGATATTTCAGTCACAGTTCTGTTTTAACGAGTATTTTCTACTAAATAAATGACGAGTTGTCACAGTTTGCCTTTTGGAGCAGATATTTCAGTCACAGTTCTGTTCTAACGAGGATTTTTTACTAAATAAATGACGAGTTGTCACAGGTTGCCTCTGGAGCAGTTATTTCAGTCACAGTTCTGTTTTAACGCGTATTTTCTACTAAATAAATGACGAGTTGTCACAGTTTGCCTTTTGGAACAGATATTTCAGTCACAGTTCTGTTTTAACGAGTATTTTCTACTAAATAAATGACGAGTTGTCACAGTTTGCCTTATGGAGCAGATATTTCAGTTACAGTTCTGTTTTAACGAGTATTTTCTACTAAATAAATGACGAGTTGTCACAGTTTGCCTTTTGGAGCAGATATTTCAGCCACAGTTCTGTTTGAACGAGTATTTTCTACTAAATAAATGACGAGTTGTCACAGTTTGCGTTTTGGAGCAGAAATTTCAGTCATAGTTCTGTTTTAACGAGTATTTTCTACTAAATAAATGACGAGTTGTCACAGTTTGCCTTTTGGAGCAGATATTTCAGTCACAGTTCTGTTCTAACGAGGATTTTCTACTAAATAAATGACGAGTTGTCACAGTTTGCCTTATGGAGCAGATATTTCAGTTACAGTTCTGTTTTAACGAGTATTTTCTACTAAATAAATGACGAGTTGTCACAGTTTGCCTTTTGGAACAGATATTTCAGTCACAGTTCTGTTTTAACGAGTATTTTCTACTAAATAAATGACGAGTTGTCACAGTTTGCCTTATGGAGCAGATATTTCAGTTACAGTTCTGTTTTAACGAGTATTTTCTACTAAATAAATGACGAGTTGTCACAGTTTGCCTTTTGGAGCAGATATTTCAGTCACAGTTCTGTTTGAACGAGTATTTTCTACTAAATAAATGACGAGTTGTCACAGTTTGCCTTTTGGAGCAGATATTTCAGTCACAGTTCTGTTCTAACGAGGATTTTCTACTAAATAAATGACGAGTTGTCACAGGTTGCCTCTGGAGCAGTTATTTCAGTCACAGTTCTGTTTTAACGCGTATTTTCTACTAAATAAATGACGAGTTGTCACAGTTTGCCTTTTGGAACAGATATTTCAGTCACAGTTCTGTTTTAACGAGTATTTTCTACTAAATAAATGACGAGTTGTCACAGTTTGCCTTATGGAGCAGATATTTCAGTTACAGTTCTGTTTTAACGAGTATTTTCTACTAAATAAATGACGAGTTGTCACAGTTTGCCTTTTGGAGCAGATATTTCAGTCACAGTTCTGTTTGAACGAGTATTTTCTACTAAATAAATGACGAGTTGTCACAGTTTGCGTTTTGGAGCAGAAATTTCAGTTACAGTTCTGTTTTAACGAGTATTTTGTACTAACTAAATGACGAGCTCCCCGAGGGAACGAGGGAGGGGAATGAATGCTTTGGCGCGGATTAGGTCAGCGGTGGGATGCATGTTTCCGGAGGGCTTGGACTAGTATTCCGAAGTCAGTCTCCCCTCAGTTTTGCGTATGATCAAGGATTCAAGGTGGCTATAGCTCTGACGCTCCACCTTACACTACTATGGAGTAGTGGCATCAAAAATGCACTACACGTGCTAATTGTGCTTCAGGGCGTGCAGTCAAGAAGCTACCACTATAACTAACTAACTAACAAACTTTGGGTCGTCGCGGACAGAGATCAACATCTCCTTAGCAATATTAATGCGATGCTGTTTTTGGCTTAAATTGAGCAATTTTGGTACGACTTTCGCGGCGACCCGTCTCGTGCTCAAATTATTGGTAAAAATCTAATAACGAATCGAATTCGAATTCGTGAAACTTAACATAACATATTCGTTAACAATCGATATGTTTAGGTCCTCACCAACTTAGGTTAGATTTAACTTTAAAGATATATTCTTTATAGAGCTGGGTGATATTTCGAGAACTGTGACTTTGTCACAGGTACATACAAGTCGCGAGTCACAGTTGCGACGACGATTGCTTCTAAACTGTGACACGCCGTCACAGTTTGCCTCTGGAGCAGATATTTCAGTCACAGTTTTGTTTTAACGGGTATTTTCTACTAAATAAATGACGAGTTGGCACAGTTTGCCTTTTGGAGATGATATTTCAGTCACAGTTCTGTTTTAACGAGTATTTTCTACTAAATAAATGACGAGTTGTCACAGTTTGCCTTTTGGAGCAGATATTTCAGTCACAGTTCTGTTCTAACGAGGATTTTCTACTAAATAAATGACGAGTTGTCACAGTTTGCCTTTTGGAGCAGATATTTCAGTCACAGTTCTGTTTTAACGAGTATTTTCTACTAAATAAATGACGAGTTGTCACAGTTTGCCTTTTGGAGCAGATATTTCAGTCACAGTTCTGTTCTAACGAGGATTTTCTACTAAATAAATGACGAGTTGTCACAGGTTGCCTCTGGAGCAGTTATTTCAGTCACAGTTCTGTTTTAACGCGTATTTTCTACTAAATAAATGACGAGTTGTCACAGTTTGCCTTTTGGAACAGATATTTCAGTCACAGTTCTGTTTTAACGAGTATTTTCTACTAAATAAATGACGAGTTGTCACAGTTTGCCTTATGGAGCAGATATTTCAGTTACAGTTCTGTTTTAACGAGTATTTTCTACTAAATAAATGACGAGTTGTCACAGTTTGCCTTTTGGAGCAGATATTTCAGTCACAGTTCTGTTTGAACGAGTATTTTCTACTAAATAAATGACGAGTTGTCACAGTTTGCGTTTTGGAGCAGAAATTTCAGTCACAGTTCTGTTTTAACGAGTATTTTGTACTAACTAAATGACGAGCTCCCCGAGGGAACGAGGGAGGGGAATGAATGCTTCGGCGCGGATTAGGTCAGCGGTGGGATGCATGTTTCCGGAGGGCTTGGACTAGTATTCCGAAGTCAGTCTCCCCTCAGTTTTACGTATGATCAAGGATTCAAGGTGGCTATAGGTCTGACGCGCCACCTTACACTACTATGGAGTAGTGGCATCAAAAATGCACTACACGTGCTAATTGTGCTTCAGGGCGTGCAGTCAAGAAGCTACCACTATAACTAACTAACTAACTTTGGGTCGTCGCGGACAGAGTTCAACATCTCCTTAGCAATATTGATGCGATGCTGTTTTTGGTTTAAATTGAGCAATTTTGGTACGACTTTCGCGGCGACCCGTCTCGTGCTCAAATTATTGGTAAAAATCGAATAACGAATCGAATTCGAATTCGTGAAACATAACATAACATATTCGTTAACAATCGATATGTTTAGGTCCTCACCAACTTAGGTTAGATTTAACTTTAAAGATATACATATTCTTTATAGAGCTGGGTGATATTTCGAGAACTGTGACTTTGTCACTGGTACATACAAGTCGCGAGTCACAGTTGCGACGACGATTGCTTCTAAACTGTGACACGCCGTCAAAGTTTGCCTCTGGAGCAGATATTTCAGTCACAGTTTTGTTTTAACGGATATTTTCTACTAAATAAATGACGAGTTGTCACAGTTTGCCTTTTGGAGCAGATATTTCAGTCACAGTTCTGTTTTAACGAGTATTTTCTAATTAATAAATGACGAGTTGTCACAGTTTGCCTTTTGGAGCAGATATTTCTGTCACAGTTATGTTCTAACGAGGATTTTCTACTAAATAAATGACGAGTTGTCACAGTTTGCCTTTTGGAGCAGATATTTCAGTCACAGTTCTGTTCTAACGAGGATTTTCTACTAAATAAATGACGAGTTGTCACAGGTTGCCTCTGGAGCAGATATTTCAGTCACAGTTCTGTTTTAACGAGTATTTTCTACTAAATAAATGACGAGTTGTCACAGTTTGCCTTTTGGAGCAGATATTTCAGTCACAGCTCTGTTTTAACGAGTATTTTCTACAAAATAAATGACGAGTTGTCACAGTTTGCCTTTTGGAGCAGATATTTCAGTCACAGTTCTGTTCTAACGAGGATTTTCTACTAAATAAATGCCAAAAGCTTGCAGCTCCTACTTTTAATTAATGTACAATATAGTTGTTATAGTTACGAGTATAATGTAATATATAGTTATTCAAATTATTATTTAATTGGTTATATTCCTTTTTGTCCACAAAAATTAACTTTGATTATTATTTTCAACGTTTTTAGAAAAATTAATAGTTGTCAAAATTTTACCCAGCCCCAAAGGCTACATAAAATTTTGACGTATGGGGAATTCACCTCAATAGCATAAAAATTTTCGTTTCGGCTATGAAAGTTTTCTATATCGAGTAAAAAGTCATCAATTGGCACACGGCCTTACTCGTTGAATAATTTCTGAATTTCTGACTAAAAACTATCGAATAACTCCACCATTATATTATTCGATAGTTTTTAGTAACAAACTATCGAATAAATGAATAATTTTCAACTATCGAATAACTCGATAGTTTTCATTCGATAGTTTCCAACACTAATTTATGCTTCACATGCCAGACGCACTGCGGGTGTTATGGAGACCATGCTACCGAGTGACAGATTGATTTATACTGGGTTACTTTAATTTGGCTTATGTTAATTGGGGTTTTGCGTAGATGATGCGGATACTCTCTCTCTCTCTCTCTTTTGACGTCGAATTAGTGTGAAAATAACTCTTTCAAATTAACTATGAACAGAATCAAAATGGCCGCCTTTTGGATATTGTCTTCATAGATGATAAAGATATTTTTTATGTATATCGGTGTGCGCCTCTGGTACTACCTGAGGATAAGCATCATCCCATCTTGAAAATGGATTTAGTACAGTCAGTTCAGTCTTGCAATATATCCCTGCCGGCAGAGCTGGGTAGTACTCATTCCTTTGGGAATTAAATTCCACCTCAATTCCAATTCCAAGGAATTAGGACTGTGGAATTAAGTACTTTAAGTACTTTAATTAAGACACCTTTGGGGGACCCGACCCCCCTCGGACCCTAACCGAAATACGTTTCGTAACGTTTGCTATCGATTCCAATAATAAAAAAATTTGGCCCCACCCACCGCCCACTATGTCCAAAATCCGTTTTACGACATTTGCTGTCGATTTGCGCAATAACAATTTTTTGGTGAAAAAACCCCCGTGGGACCCCCTTGGGGTGGCCCCACCCACCGCCCACTATGTCCAAAATCCGTTTTACGACATTTGCTATCGATTTGCGCAATAAAAATTTTTTTGGTAAAAAGCCCCCATGTGACCCCCTTGGGGTGGACCCACCCACCGCCCACTATGTCCAAAATCCGTTTCATGATGTTTCCTATCGATTTGTGCAATAAAAATTTTTTGCTGAAAAAACCCCCGTGTGACCCTTTTGGGGTGGACCCACCCGCCGGCAACTATGTCCAAAATCCGTTTTACGACATTTACTATCGATTGGTAAAAAAAAAATTTTTTGGTCAAAAAACCCCCGTGTGACCACTTTGGTGATCCCCACCCACCGCCCACCCAATTAATTTAATTTAGTATTAATATCACATACATATCATATATTTCCTATCAAGTGTAACAATAAAAGTTTTTTTGCCAAAATCTGCCTACATGTCTTCTTCTTCTTCTTCTTCTACTTCAACTTACACTCTATCATACACACAGTAAGGTCTCAATCGCCAGCAAAGGACTTCAATTCCTCCAACCTTAATTCCTCAAAAGGAATTGAAATTTTCAATTCCAAATCCAATTCCAAGGAATTGGGACTTATAATTCCATTCCATGTGAAAGGAATTTCTTTGCTCAATTCCAAGTCCAATTCCTTTCAAAAGGAATTGAGGCTCACTCAATTCCATTCCTTTTGCTTGAAAAGTACTTAATTCCAAAGTCCTAATTCCTGAGGAATTTACTTGGAATTGGAATGGAATTGAGTTTCCCCAGCTCTGCCTGCCGGGGATGCGAATGCTAATGCCTAAGAAATTTTGCTTTAAATATACAAATTTCTTAACTTTAAACCTATCTGTTTGGACTGTATTTAGTTATTTAACTGGGAGACAGTCAAAATCCCGAAACGACAAAATCCCGAAAAATTTTAAAATCCCGAAACTACAAAATCCCGATGCGACAAAATCCCGAAACGACAAAATCCCGAAATAACAAAATCCCGAAATTACAAAACTAGTTTTTCGGTATTCTCCATCTTCTTAAACATTTTAAAACCACTAGCAAACACACACACAGTCACAGGTTGCCTCTGGAGCAGTTATTTCAGTCACAGTTCTGTTTTAACGAGTATTTTCTACTAAATAAATGACGAGTTGTCACAGTTTGCCTTATGGAGCAGATATTTCAGTTACAGTTCTGTTTTAACGAGTATTTTCTACTAAATAAATGACGAGTTGTCACAGTTTGCCTTTTGGAGCAGATATTTCAGTCACAGTTCTGTTTGAACGAGTATTTTCTACTAAATAAATGACGAGTTGTCACAGTTTGCGTTTTGGAGCAGAAATTTCAGTCACAGTTCTGTTTTAACGAGTATTTTGTACTAACTAAATGACGAGCTCCCCGAGGGAACGAGGGAGGGGAATGAATGCTTTGGCGCGGATTAGGTCAGCGGTGGGATGCATGTTTCCGGAGGGCTTGGACTAGTATTCCGAAGTCAGTCTCCCCTCAGTTTTGCGTATGATCAAGGATTCAAGGTGGCTATAGCTCTGACGCGCCACCTTACACTACTATGGAGTAGTGGCATCAAAAATGCACTACACGTGCTAATTGTGCTTCAGGGCGTGCAGTCAAGAAGCTACCACTATAACTAACTAACTAACTTTGGGTCGTCGCGGACAGAGTTCAACATCTCCTTAGCAATATTGATGCGATGCTGTTTTTGGTTTAAATTGAGCAATTTTGGTACGACTTTCGCGGCGACCCGTCTCGTGCTCAAATTATTGGTAAAAATCGAATAACGAATCGAATTCGAATTCGTGAAACATAACATAACATATTCGTTAACAATCGATATGTTTAGGTCCTCACCAACTTAGGTTAGATTTAACTTTAAAGATATACATATTCTTTATAGAGCTGGGTGATATTTCGAGAACTGTGACTTTGTCACTGGTACATACAAGTCGCGAGTCACAGTTGCGACGACGATTGCTTCTAAACTGTGACACGCCGTCAAAGTTTGCCTCTGGAGCAGATATTTCAGTCACAGTTTTGTTTTAACGGATATTTTCTACTAAATAAATGACGAGTTGTCACAGTTTGCCTTTTGGAGCAGATATTTCAGTCACAGTTCTGTTTTAACGAGTATTTTCTAATTAATAAATGACGAGTTGTCACAGTTTGCCTTTTGGAGCAGATATTTCAGTCACAGTTCTGTTCTAACGAGGATTTTCTACTAAATAAATGACGAGTTGTCACAGGTTGCCTCTGGAGCAGATATTTCAGTCACAGTTCTGTTTTAACGAGTATTTTCTACTAAATAAATGACGAGTTGTCACAGTTTGCCTTTTGGAGCAGATATTTCAGTCACAGCTCTGTTTTAACGAGTATTTTCTACTAAATAAATGACGAGTTGTCACAGTTTGCCTTTTGGAGCAGATATTTCAGTCACAGTTCTGTTTTAACGAGTATTTTCTACTAAATAAATGACGAGTTGTCACAGTTTGCCTTTTGGAGCAGATATTTCAGTCACAGTTCTGTTCTAACGAGGATTTTCTACTAAATAAATGACGAGTCACAGGTTGCCTCTGGAGCAGTTATTTCAGTCACAGTTCTGTTTTAACTAGTATTTTCTACTAAATAAATGACGAGTTGTCACAGTTTGCCTTTTGGAGCAGATATTTCAGTCACAGTTCTGTTTTAACGAGTATTTTCTACTAAATAAATGACGAGTTGTCACAGTTTGCCTCTGGAGCAGTTATTTCAGTCACAGTTCTGTTTTAACGAGTATTTTCTACTAAATAAATGACGAGTTGTCACAGTTTGCCTTATGGAGCAGATATTTCAGTTACAGTTCTGTTTTAACGAGTATTTTCTACTAAATAAATGACGAGTTGTCACAGTTTGCCTTTTGGAGCAGATATTTCAGTCACAGTTCTGTTTGAACGAGTATTTTCTACTAAATAAATGACGAGTTGTCACAGTTTGCGTTTTGGAGCAGAAATTTCAGTCACAGTTCTGTTTTAACGAGTATTTTGTACTAACTAAATGACGAGCTCCCCGAGGGAACGAGGGAGGGGAATGAATGCTTTGGCGCGGATTAGGTCAGCGGTGGGATGCATGTTTCCGGAGGGCTTGGACTAGTATTCCGAAGTCAGTCTCCCCTCAGTTTTGCGTATGATCAAGGATTCAAGGTGGCTATAGCTCTGACGCGCCACCTTACACTACTATGGAGTAGTGGCATCAAAAATGCACTACACGTGCTAATTGTGCTTCAGGGCGTGCAGTCAAGAAGCTACCACTATAACTAACTAACTAACTTTGGGTCGTCGCGGACAGAGTTCAACATCTCCTTAGCAATATTGATGCGATGCTGTTTTTGGTTTAAATTGAGCAATTTTGGTACGACTTTCGCGGCGACCCGTCTCGTGCTCAAATTATTGGTAAAAATCGAATAACGAATCGAATTCGAATTCGTGAAACATAACATAACATATTCGTTAACAATCGATATGTTTAGGTCCTCACCAACTTAGGTTAGATTTAACTTTAAAGATATACATATTCTTTATAGAGCTGGGTGATATTTCGAGAACTGTGACTTTGTCACTGGTACATACAAGTCGCGAGTCACAGTTGCGACGACGATTGCTTCTAAACTGTGACACGCCGTCAAAGTTTGCCTCTGGAGCAGATATTTCAGTCACAGTTTTGTTTTAACGGATATTTTCTACTAAATAAATGACGAGTTGTCACAGTTTGCCTTTTGGAGCAGATATTTCAGTCACAGTTCTGTTTTAACGAGTATTTTCTAATTAATAAATGACGAGTTGTCACAGTTTGCCTTTTGGAGCAGATATTTCAGTCACAGTTCTGTTCTAACGAGGATTTTCTACTAAATAAATGACGAGTTGTCACAGGTTGCCTCTGGAGCAGATATTTCAGTCACAGTTCTGTTTTAACGAGTATTTTTTACTAAATAAATGACGAGTTGTCACAGTTTGCCTTTTGGAGCAGATATTTCAGTCACAGCTCTGTTTTAACGAGTATTTTCTACTAAATAAATGACGAGTTGTCACAGTTTGCCTTTTGGAGCAGATATTTCAGTCACAGTTCTGTTTTAACGAGTATTTTCTACTAAATAAATGACGAGTTGTCACAGTTTGCCTTTTGGAGCAGATATTTCAGTCACAGTTCTGTTCTAACGAGGATTTTCTACTAAATAAATGACGAGTCACAGGTTGCCTCTGGAGCAGTTATTTCAGTCACAGTTCTGTTTTAACTAGTATTTTCTACTAAATAAATGACGAGTTGTCACAGTTTGCCTTTTGGAGCAGATATTTCAGTCACAGTTCTGTTTTAACGAGTATTTTCTACTAAATAAATGACGAGTTGTCACAGTTTGCCTTTTGGAGCAGATATTTCAGTCACAGTTCTGTTTGAACGACTATTTTCTACTAAATAAATGACGAGTTGTCACAGTTTGCGTTTTAGAGCAGAAATTTCAGTCACAGTTCTGTTTTAACGAGTATTTTCTACTAACTAAATGGCGAGTTGTCACAGTTTGCCTTTTGGAGCAGATATTTCAGTCACAGTTCTGTTTAAACGAGTATTTTCTACTAAATAAATGACGAGTTGTCACAGTTTGCCTTTTGAAGCAGATATTTGAGTCACAGTTCTGTTTGAACGACTATTTTCTACTTAATAAATGACGAGTTGTCACAGTTTGCCTTTTGGAGCAGATATTTCAGTCACAGTTCTGTTTAAACGAGTATTTTCTACTAAATAAATGACGAGTTGTCACAGTTTGCCTTTTGGAGCAGATATTTCAGTCACAGTTCTGTTTTAACGAGTATTTTCTACTAAATAAATGACGAGTTGTCACAGTTTGCCTTTTGGAGCAGATATTTCAGTCACAGTTCTGTTTGAACGAGTATTTTCTACTAAATAAATGACGAGTTGTCACAGTTTGCCTTTTGGAGCAGATATTTCAGTCACAGTTCTGTTTTAACGAGTATTTTCTACTAAATAAATGACGAGTTGTCACAGTTTGCCTTTTGGAGCAGATATTTCAGTCACAGTTCTGTTTTAACGAGTATTTTCTACTAAATAAATGACGAGTTGTCACAGTTTGCCTTTTGGAGCAGATATTTCAGTCACAGTTCTGTTTTAACGAGTATTTTCTACTAAATAAATGACGAGTTGTCACAGTTTGCCTTTTGGAGCAGATATTTCAGTCACAGTTCTGTTTTAACGAGTATTTTCTACTAAATAAATGACGAGTTGTCACAGTTTGCCTTTTGGAGCAGATAGTTCAGTCACAGTTCTGTTTTAACGAGTATTTTCTACTAAATAAATGACGAGTTGTCACAGTTTGCCTTTTGGAGCAGGTATTTCAGTCACAGTTCTGTTTTAACGAGTATTTTCTACTAAATAAATGACGAGTTGTCACAGTTTGCCTTTTGGAGCAGATATTTCAGTCACAGTTCTGTTTTAACGAGTATTTTCTACTAAATAAATGACGAGTTGTCACAGTTTGCCTTTTGGAGCAGATATTTCAGTCACAGTTCTGTTCTAACGAGGATTTTCTACTAAATAAATGACGAGTTGTCACAGGTTGCCTCTGGAGCAGATATTTCAGTCACAGTTCTGTTTTAACGGGTTGGTAACGAAATCCCGAAAGACAAAATCCCGAACGACAAAATCCCGAACGACAAAATCCCGAACGACAAAATCCCGAAATGACAAAATCCCGAAACGACAAAATCCCGAAATAACAAAATCCCGAAATTACAAAACTAGTTTTTCGGTATTCTCCATCTTCTTGAACATTTTAAAACCACTAGCAAACAATTCCAAGAAAGTAATAAAAAATTACTCTTATTTTACGTCTCTAAAATTATTATTAAAAAATAAAAAAAAACATTATTAAAAAAATTTTAGCAGAGCCCTCTCGGAGGCTCTGAGGTGAGGTGATGTGAGGTTTTTTGCATACAGGTTTTTCCGCGTATTTGCAGCCTTCGGCTGCGGCAGGGATCATAACCCTCAATCAGCAGAATCCTCACGGTCATGTGAAGTTTTTTGCATATTATAGATTATAACCTTCAGACAACAAAATTCTCTCGATATTACAACTTTGCTTTTCTGCCATTGTAAAAAAAGGCAAGTAGGCGCGTACTACGCTTCGGAAAAAATTGTGACTTAAATGTCATTTTTTCATGAATTTAAAATTTTATTTCGTGATTTTCGGGATTTCTCATTTCGGTATTAAAATTTTTCGGGATTTTGTCGTTTTGGGATTTTGTCGCATCGGGATTTTGTCGTTTCGGGATTTTAAAATTTTTCGGGATTTTGTCGTTTCGGGATTTTGACTGTCTCCCAGTTAAATAATTAAATACAGTCCAAACAGATAGGTTTAAAGTTAAGAAATTTGTATATTTAAAGCAAAATTTCTTAGGCATTAGCATTCGCATCCCCGGCAGGCAGAGCTGGGGAAACTCAATTCCATTGCAATTCCAAGTAAATTCCTCAGGAATAAGGACTTTGGAATTAAGTACTTTTCAAGCAAAAGGAATGGAATTGAGTGAGCCTCAATTCCTTTTGAAAGGAATTGGACTTGGAATTGAGCAAAGAAATTCCTTTCACATGGAATGGAATTATAAGTCCCAATTCCTTGGAATTGGATTTGGAATTGAAAATTTCAATTCCTTTTGAGGAATTAAGGTTGGAGGAATTGAAGTCCTTTGCTGGCGATTGAGACCTTACTGTGTGTATGATAGAGTGTAAGTTGAAGTAGAAGAAGAAGAAGAAGAAGACATGTAGGCAGATTTTGGCAAAAAAACTTTTATTGTTACACTTGATAGGAAATATATGATATGTATGTGATATTAATACTAAATTAAATTAATTGGGTGGGCGGTGGGTGGGGATCACCAAAGTGGTCACACGGGGGTTTTTTGACCAAAAAATTTTTTTTTTACCAATCGATAGTAAATGTCGTAAAACGGATTTTGGACATAGTTGCCGGCGGGTGGGTCCACCCCAAAAGGGTCACACGGGGGTTTTTTCAGCAAAAAATTTGTATTGCACAAATCGATAGGAAACATCATGAAACGGATTTTGGACATAGTGGGCGGTGGGTGGGTCCACCCCAAGGGGGTCACATGGGGGCTTTTTACCAAAAAAATTTTTATTGCGCAAATCGTTACGAAACGTATTTCGGTTAGGGTCCGAGGGGGGTCAGGTCCCCCAAAGGTGTCTTAATTAAAGTACTTAAAGTACTTAATTCCACAGTCCTAATTCCTTGGAATTGGAATTGAGGTGGAATTTAATTCCCAAAGGAATGAGTACTCCCCAGCTCTGCCGGCAGGGATATATTGCAAGACTGAACTGACTGTACTAAATCCATTTTCAAGATGGGATGATGCTTATCCTCAGGTAGTACCAGAGGCGCACACCGATATACATAAAAAATATCTTTATCATCTATGAAGACAATATCCAAAAGGCGGCCATTTTGATTCTGTACATAGTTAATTTGAAAGAGTTATTTTCACACTAATTCGACGTCAAAAGAGAGAGAGAGAGAGAGTATCCGCATCATCTACGCAAAACCCCAATTAACATAAGCCAAATTAAAGTAACCCAGTATAAATCAATCTGTCACTCGGTAGCATGGTCTCCATAACACCCGCAGTGCGTCTGGCATGTGAAGCATAAATTAGTGTTGGAAACTATCGAATGAAAACTATCGAGTTATTCGATAGTTGAAAATTATTCATTTATTCGATAGTTTGTTACTAAAAACTATCGAATAATATAATGGTGGAGTTATTCGATAGTTTTTAGTCAGAAATTCAGAAATTATTCAACGAGTAAGGCCGTGTGCCAATTGATGACTTTTTACTCGATATAGAAAACTTTCATAGCCGAAACGAAAATTTTTATGCTATTGAGGTGAATTCCCCATACTGTTGTGTTTATTTAATATTCCGTGAACGACTCATCACTTCGACAGCTTGTACGAGAGTGCACTTCGTTTCTTATAAAATAGTTCTTTTTTTTTTTTTTTTTTTTTTTTTCATTTATATATATTATACATATTCATTAATATTATACATACTTCATTTATATATGTATATACATATATGTATAAAACATTTATATATATTTTTTTCAAAGTATTTGCTCTTTACGTTTCTGTTGGCTTTGAATTCGTTTTGATTTTCTTATTGGACCTTCAAACTTTTTCTTTTTATAATTTCTTTTAGTTAGTTTATTTCTTTCATTCTCTTCCCCTTCACTCGAATTTGGGGTGACATATATATCTGAATCAGATTCAGATGAATCAGATGAAACAAATATAATCTCTTCAGGTAATTTAAAAAATTTTGGGAAGTTATTAAACTTGACTGATTTTTTACATTTTTTTAACTGATTGATATGAGCTACTCGCCCAATACCATTTATAGATATTTTGTACAAAAAATTACTTAATTTTTTAATGATACGTCCAGGAAGCCATTTTATATGAGACTTAAAATTATTTTTATAATAAATTTCTTCATTTTCTTTGAAATTGATTACATTGTTTGGCATATTTCCTTTTTTTTTTCAGTATCGATAATTCTCTAGGTGCTTTCTCATCTGTTTTTTTAATAGACTGATTTGCTTCATTTTTATCTCTTCGTGCTAATATTTCCAAAAGCGTTCTTGGTTTAAATTTGAAAACCATTTCAGCCGGTGACTTTTCTGTGACAGTTGAAGGTGTATTTCGGTATTTCAACAAAAAATTATCTATTTTGAAATTTAATTCTTTTTTTATTGAGTTAGTTTCCATTAAAAACTTTTTAAAGGCACATTTGACTGTCTGAACTCCTCTCTCACATAATCCGTTTGATTCAGGATGATATGGTGGACTTTTTAAAACTTGTATACCATTTTTAGAGCAAAACTCTACAAACTCGCATGATTGAAATGGAGGACCATTATCTGATACTAATTGAATTGGTACACCAAATACAGAAAACCAATTACGTAACTTTTCAATGACTTTATGTGCTGTGGTATTTTTCATTTCGCTAATTTCAATCCATTTGGAATAACTATCTATTAATAGCAAAAAATGTAATCCTTCAAAATAGAAAAAATCTATATGTACACGCTGGAAAGTATTTGACGTTGCATTCCATTTTGATTCTTTAGTTATTTTCGTAAAGTTTTGAGTTTGACTACAAATTCTACAACATTTGACGAACTCTTCAATATCAGAGTCAATTTTATGCCACCAAATATAGCTTCTTGAAAGCATTTTCATTCGGACCACGCCTATGTGCGTGTCGTGCAATATATTTAAAACATTATTCTTTAGTGTATCTGGAATAACGACCCTGTTTCCGTAAAAGATGCATCCATCATTGCAAGAGAATTGTTCAATTCTTTTAAAATAATATCTAGTTTCGTCATCTGTTTTATCTTGATCTTCAATATTCATTAATCCTCTATAAACTTTTCCTAATATTCTGTCCCTTTTAGTTTCTGTACTAATATCTTTTAATCGTAATAATTTAATTTTTTCGGAACCCATTTGTAAAAAATTTAAGAAATCTTCAGAAATCTCAGTCGAATTTTCTATAGGTAATCTAGATAATGCATCTGCATGCCCTATATTTGCTGCCTTTTTATATTTAATCTCGTATTCATACATTGACAATTGTACCGCCCATCTTTGCAATCGAGCTGCTGCTACAGACAAATTCCCTTTCTTATTTTCTCCGAAAATTTCCTTCAGTGGCTGATGGTCAGTGTAAATTGTGAATTTCTGACCATATATATATTTATGAAATTTTTGACCGCATATATTATAGCTAGAGCCTCTCGATGGGTTTGTGAATAATTTTTCTCTGCATCACTCAGAGTACTGGATGCAAATAAAACTGGCTTTTCCCTTCCATTTACCACGTGTGCCAATACAGCGCCTACCCCATATGGGCTAGCATCACATGATAATACTATTGGTTTTTTTGGGTCGAAATGTTCTAAGATGCTATTGTTCAAAATAAGTCCTTTTGCTTTCTGGAAAACTTCTTCATGTTTTGTGGTCCAATGAAACTTATTATTTTTCTTTAATAAATCATACAAGATTCTTAATTCCGATGCTAAATTTGGTATAAATCGATTATAAAAATTTAAAAGACCAAAAAAACTCTTAAGCTGAGTAATGTTGCTTGGACTGGGAGCATCTTTAATTGCACGAATTTTTTCATCATTGGGTCTTATGCCGCCTCCACTAATTACATGACCTAAGTACTCTACTTCATTTTGAAACCATCTACACTTGTCACTATTTAATCGAATATTGTGTCTTTCCAAATTTTCTAACACTTTTAATAAAATTTTTTCACATTCTTCAAAATCTTTCCCACCTATCAACACATCATCTAAATAGCAACCTACTTGTTCTAATCCTTTTATAATTTCATCCAGCACTTTTTGAAATTCCGCAGGTGCCACCGAAACTCCGAATGGTAGTCGTGTGAATTTAAAAAGACCTTTTTGGGTATTTACTGTTAATAATTGTTGAGAATTTTGATGGACAGCCAATTGTAGATATGCCCCTGACAAATCTAAAACACAAAAAACATTACAATTTGCAAATTTTGCAAATAAGTCATCCATTCTGGGTAATGGGTATACCTGACTTTCTATCGACTTTTTGATCGCGACTTTACAGTTTAGACATAACCTTAGATCACCGTTTTTTTTTTGGTACAATAACCATAGGCGATGCCCACTCACTATACTTAATTGGTACCAGAATATTTTCTGACACTAAACGATCAATCTCTTTTTCCACCTTTTCGCGAATACCAAATGGAACAGCATAAGGTTTTGAAAAGTGTGGCGTCACATTTTCTTTTAACTTCAACTGTACTACATATCCACTAATTGGATCTTTAAAAGAGTTGGAAAAAACTTTAGGAAATTTTTTTTTTAAATCATCTACCTTTTTGATAGTTTCATCAACATTATTTATCGTAAATGTTGATCTCCATAATGGAAACAAAATATCGAGCCAGTCTCGACCTAAAAGTAGCGTAAAGTTTCTGTCTGTATTTATAATCACTAATTCCAATCTATGTACTGTTCCTGTAGTGTCTTTAACATTCACAATAATTTTACCTGCTGTTTCGACTTCATGACCTGTCACCACATTCAACTGTTTTTCTATCGGCAAAATTTTAGTTTTTGTAAAAAATTGTTTATATAATCCAAAGCTTATAACTGACGAGCAAGCACCAGAGTCAATTTCCATTTCTAAATATTTACCATTTACAAAAATTTTTACATTTTCAGCACTGTTTATGTTTGCGATATATACATTTCCTAAAGTACTTAAAAGATTTAGTTGTTCTTCTTTATTTTTTTTGATGGTAATTATAATTTAATTTCACTCTGCAATTTTTTTTAAAATGCCCTACCTTTCCGCATCTGAAACATGTTATATTCTTGTTCCCATCATAATTTCTATTCCACTTTGTATGTGTCTTGCTGTCCGAACTATTTCTTGGCCTTGAATTACTTCTGCCACGATGTACTTGACTCTCGCTGTTTCTCGTTCTAATATGTGATATTTCCGTGTGTGCTTCAGGTCTCATTTCTAGTAACTGTGCTTTGGTCATTTCCATACCTTCTGCTACTTCGCATGCTTTGTAAAACGTCAAACCTGTTTCATTTAACAGTTTTTGTTGTATGTTTGCGTTATTTATCCCACAAACCAGTTTGTCCCGTAATGCTTCGTCCAGAAAACATTTAAAGTCACATTGTTGTGCTAATGTTTTTAATTCCACTATGTAATCGCTTATTGATTCATGGCTTTTTTGATTCCTTTTATAAAATTTGAATCTTTCCGCGATTATATTTATTTTTGGTTTGAAATATCTTTCAAACACTGACATTAATTCTTCAAAGGATTTTGAATCCGGTTTGTCCGGATCCGTCAAGGACTTTAAAATTTTGTATGAGTCGGGTCCAATCAACGTTATTAAATAGGAAACCTTTAATTTATTTTCCGTTACCTTATTAATTGTGAGCAAATGCTCCAATTCTTTCTTTATAATTCCCGAAATCATCTCCCGGTGTGAAGAACTCAATTGTGCCAATGAAAGCCATATTTGTTTTTTTTTTTACCTTTTTATCCAATTATCCAAATATTCGAAATCCTCCTTATCCAATTTATGAAACAGCGTTTGCACCTTTTGCTTCCGTAAATTTTTGTTTATCTGTTTAATTTAATTCACTTAATTTATCGTTTAATTTCCAGTTATCCTCGTCGCCATTTGTTGTGTTTATTTAATATTCCGTGAACGACTCATCACTTCGACAGCTTGTACGAGAGTGCCCTTCGTTTCTTCAATACATTTCAATTATAATGATTTCTATATAAAGTACTTATACATATGTACATATAAAGAATATACGAGTACATATCACATACGTCAAAATTTTATGTAGCCTTTGGGGCTGGGTAAAATTTTGACAACTATTAATTTTTCTAAAAACGTTGAAAATAATAATCAAAGTTAATTTTTGTGGACAAAAAGGAATATAACCAATTAAATAATAATTTGAATAACTATATATTACATTATACTCGTTACTATAACAACTATATTGTACATTAATTAAAAGTAGGAGCTGCAAGCTTTTGGCTTGTTTTTTACATATCAGTCTGTTTAATCTTTTAAACTGCTGTGCATGATTTGTTTATTAATTATTTTTGGAATTGAAATTAAATTTATTCGACGAATTGGCACAGCTAGCAACAAATTTTAGCTATTTTACTTACCAGAGTAAAATTTTTCGAAAAACATTCAACGAGTGAATCGCTCGATAGTTTATAGAAATACATAGATCATATGAATCTATTGAATCTATATATATGAATCTATTGAATCTATATATGTGAATCTATATATATGAATATATATATACATACATATATGAATATATATATGAATATGAACAGTTCATTCGTGATCATGAAAAAATCATTCGATAGTTAAAATCATTCAGTAACTATCGATAGTTGAAATCACTCGATAGTTCTCAACACTAGCATAAATGTTGTCCCCAGCAGAGATAACGAGATAGGAAACTGCGTCAAGGCTCGAAAAACTTGCAACTCTGATCTGCGATTTGACGTCTAATCGTAAAGTAGTGTTCGTGAAAAAGCCGAAAATTGAGCTCAGAAACTCAACATTACAGACCCTTGATGAAGAGTGTCGAGGAAAGGGAACGGGGTTTTTTGTATAGGAAACTGAAAGTTACGTGCCCCTGTTGTGGGTGAGACGTTCGCGGCGGAGGGGTTACGACAAGAGAAACTCAACATTACAGACCCATGATGAAGAGTAATCGGGACGGAGAGGGTTCAGCTTTGAGACCCCAATGACAATTCAGATTTTTAAGTCGAATCGTTTGTTTTGAGATAGCAACTTAATTAATTATTCATATAAGTAATGAATTCGAAGACATATGTACATTTTTATTTAATTATTTATGCCAATATTTAGTCTATTTAATATCCATTTTACTTTTAAATAGTTTATTACTTAATTATAACCTATTTGGTAAAAGTATTTTAAGTTTAGAAGTAATTGCAAGTGCAGATTAACAACAAAAAATCTAATGTAAATTGTTTTATGCGCTAAAATCCGTCAATATTTTATTCCAGAAACTGTATGATCTATTCTATGAACAATTCAAGTAAAAGAAATCATTGTAAAATCAAATTGATTATCCAATTAAAATAAAAAGCAGACATAAAATGGCGTTGGTATACCTTCAAATTTTTTGTTCACCTCGCCATTGAATTTGCCGATACTAGTGTTGCCCGTTTGTATAGAACGCATCTATTTTTGCGCCTCTTATGAATTCTGGTAGCAAAGCAGTGTTGTCGGTATGCTACAATATCAAATAAATTTGATTTTTTTCTTAATTAGCAAATATATTAGTGCATAAATGTGCTTGAACTGTTAACAAAACGTTTCTTCTTGCTTCGCGGAGTACAAATTACTTCCTAGAATAGAAAATTATTGTGTTCTTTACACCGAGTACTACAAAAAGTACTTTACCTTTTTCGTACTTTCTGAATTTCCTTTTGTTAACGTAAAATGTAACGCTGCTTTATAATATCATTGATTTTTTCACCACAATTGACGAAATGAATAAATTTTAGATGAAATCTTCTATTTTATTCATGGATATCGTATTTAACGATACAAATAATGTTAACTAAATGTACAGAATTCCGCCATTTGTTTGTTTAGGTGTATTCTTTATTTTCAGTAGTTATGAGTAACTTTCTTTCCTTTTATCTTTGCTGCAATAGCTAAACATTCTAGCTAAATTTCAAAAGTTCAATAACGAACATGGTTGTGAAGTTATAAATCTTCTGGACGCAAGATTGCATATGTGTTCCAAACAACCATGTTGGTATTGTATTTAATACCAAACAGCCTTTTATGACCAATTATATTCGTCCCAAATTTCACAGCTCTATTAGTTCTCCCTTAATCGTGATTTCTACAGACGGACGGACTGACAGACTTACAGGCAGACGCCTCCTTTAATGCGATACAAACGAAAGCACAAAGTGAATCTATCCCTCAGCCTTTCGGGTGTAGGGTAAAAAAGAATTGCTTTTAAATAATATGAATTTAAGTTCTTTCATGTATTTATTTACTTATGCATACAACCACATTAAGTGTTTATCCGATACATAACATTTAAGTTATTAGATGAATAATTTTTCCTACAATATTATGTAGTAACATTTAAATATACAGTCTGAATTATAAAAATAATATGTTGCACATTTCATTGTTCTTTTGATTTAAAGCTAAAGTAAATCCGGCGGATTTGTGCGTGAGTAAATCGAGCAACCGTGTGGCCAAGTACAGTAACGCCCGTCCTAGAAAAAAAATACAAAAACATCACATAAAACACTTAAATAATAATTTAATCATTAATTAAAGTACCTTTTCTTAATTTCTGCATTTGCGTTGCGATTCCAAATGCCAAGTTCATTTCCATTTCCATTCCACTTCCATTCAAATCGATTGACTGAGCCCCGAGCAATTGCATTAAGACCGTGGCTCCCGACGATAGTATCACATAGTGTTCATGATTGTGCGACAATCATAGTGTTCATGGTGGTGCCTTGATACGCTGGCATCGGATCCGATGCGGTTTCACTCAAAACATGACCTATCAACTCCGATTGGCCGGAGAAAAATACCAGAGGTCGCAGCACTGAAATTTCCATGCCTGCCGTTGCAGGCCAATCATCCTGCTCCAAAATGGCAAGCCGTTTATATACAGCCCCGGCAAGTGCTACCTGCGAGGTCCAGTGCATGATTTAACTTCGTTTAAATTCACTAAAAACGCTAATTTCTTTGCAAAAGAGCTGATAATTTTTCACATGCTAAACACTTTTTATCTGTTAAAATAATAAACAAAGAAAATGTCATATAAACGTGACGTCTTGTGGTGAACTACATATACACGACACATACACTATACGTGTTTCATCTAATTACCGAATTTCGTTTTTTTTTTGACATATACGATGGGTCTTGACGCAGATAGGATAGATCCTATCTCGTTATCTCTGGTCCCCAGAATTAGGTGGCATATAGGAGCAGCATATATAGTTACAGAGGCTCACAAGTTTGACATATGCACAGCAAAACTCTATTTCCAGGGCTTCCTCTAGAAGAATTTCGCGTAAATAATAAATACAGAAATAACAGCAATCAACATACCTCCACCTTTGGTCAAATTAGTCAACAACATATTCCGATCCTTCTGGTACACCACATAATTATTCGAAAAAATTTCAGAATTCAAAACATCAGGCCAGAGCCATGTTTCGGTGAACACAATGATGTTATAATAAGAATCTACGCTTTTTAACAAAATATTAGAGAATTTAGTATTAATTTCCCTGACATGTTGATAGCAAATATCAGAGGAAAGGATGTTTAGTTTTTTGCAGCAGTAACACGTTGTGATGAAACAGCATTACCAACACATTTATGACACTTTGTGTCTATAGACATAGATCTAGAAATACTCGTGAACAACCGCATCGGCAGGCCAAAAAGATGGATTCATAACCTTCTCCACTAAATGGTCAGGTTTAAATTAAACGACGAATATGATCTATGAGATCTGAATTTGTATTTTGTAAGAGCTATACTGGTATCAGTTATACCTAATTGCGAATTTATATGCTGCCGAATATACTCTGCAATGGTATCAGGTGCAAAGCGCGAGATGAATACGGTTTCTTTGGTTTAACCACCGTGAGCTTTCTTGTTGTGCGAGTAACAGGCTGAACTTCGACAGGCCTTTTCGGTATTGCACCTCTATTAATTATAGAAACAGAAGTACCAAAGACGAATTATTAGCTGCATTCCTTTTACTTCGGATTAGACCAGTTTGCATACAAATTCCTAATCCTACTCCCGATTACAATTAGAAATTCCAATCCAAAAGTACTTGTCTGGATTTGACGCATAGATGACGCTGATGCAAAAATTTTGAAAGGCACTAAGAGGCATATTCCTACATTTTAGTCGTTTCATCTTCAAACTTTTGGTATACGTGATTAAATTTCATACAGTTTAGTCATTTCGTTTTTCAAATTTTGGTGAACTTGACTCAATTTGACCTTTTTCACAACAAATATTCGATGTCAAACATCCAAACGATCCAAATAAAACGCGGGAGCTATTTTGGCTTGTTTTGTTTATTTCAGGAGATCCAAAACCAGAAAGAAAGTTAATCGATCAAGCGATTGACTCCAAACATATCACAAAGCTTAATACGACTATTTTGCTAAAATACAGTTATTATTATTATTTTACAAACTTAAAGCTTTTACAGTAGTGTCCATAAAAGTATACATTTCAATATTATACATTTCATTCGTTTACATTTCATTCTATTACAATATTTGATTAAATGCTATTAAATCTTTAGTTTTATTACTATAAAAGGAAAAGGATAATAAAAAAAAAAAACAATAATACCAATAATATTGATGTGAGCCGCTACAGTCTCCCCCTTCTGTTGCTGAAATCGTCCAGATGATGTATCAGAAATTCACTCGAAATTCAGAAATCCACACAGAAATTCACTTGATACTGTTGTCTTGATGATCTTCTGAAATTGAGGACGTTATTGGCTGTTAGGTTGTTGTGGGTTGTTGCAGTGTTTTTGTTTGTTTTCGTGTTATTAGTTGTTTTGCTGATGGTACTTGGCCGTCCGCGATGCCTAATTTGAAATATGGGTTATTAATTTGGGCTTTGGGTTATCCATCAAAGGGTTTTAACGCTTTTTAAGGCGTCGTACTCGTACTTCACCATCTTTTTTGAGTATAAGTACCACTGGAAATGACCAAGAAGATTCTGCTTCTTCTATTATACCTTTTTTTTTAGCATATTATCAAGTGTAGCGTATTATCAAAAGTTCTTAACTTTTTCTTTCATTTCAGGTGAAATTTGATATGGTATTGACGATATGGGTTCATGCATTCCTGTGTCAATAGAATGCTCGAAATGCCGTATCGGTTGCGAAATATCATTGAATATATCTTTTTCTTTCAATATAAAATTTTCTAATTTTTTTCTTTGATTAATAGTTAAATGATGTCCCTCTGAATGTTGAAGGGAGATATCAGGTGATTTGAATTCAAGTATTATGTTTTCATCTACTCCATATTGTTTTGGCGAATGCAAGTTTCTTTCAACGGTGGGTTGAGAGCTTGGGCGGACTTTTAAATTCATTGAATTTAGCATTATTGGAGAAAAAATTTCGTCATTGTTAGATTTAACTCTTTTTAAGGGTGGAAATACAACCGATTCAGTTGGTGCTGAAAAATTTAGTGGAACAGAATCTTTGAATATTTTGTTTATGCCTTCCGGAGAATAATCATTTAAAAATTGTACAGCACTTGGTTGGGTTTTTCCACCGTGTAGCTTGGATATGACGGAATTTTGCATTTAAAATCAAAAATTGTTGTTGGGTTATCTTTGAAATGTACGTATCTCTATGTACGTTGAGCTAAGTCTAAGACAATTCCGCATTGTTCTAAGAAATCAATACCCAAAACGGTTCGATTATCTTTTGCGTTTGGCAAACACATGAAACGAATGCGTTTGAACCTTTTGCCAATTATGATGTCAGCGATTGTGGGATACACAATCTGTTTTCGTATCGTGCCGTCAGCTACAGTTATCTCTGCAGACACTTTTTGGAAATCTAAATTCTTGTAGTTTTTGAAATAACTTATAACCAGCTACACTGGTTCTAGCTGCAGTGTTAAAGGAGTTTACATATGTATATGAATAAAACGTTTACATATCATAATATAATAATATAGTTGTGCTTCAGTCTCCCCCTCTGATGTCGAAATCGTCCCGATGAGGACGGCCTTTCTTTGGACGGCCTCTTCGGTTAATCATGTTGACTGGTTTTTCCGGAATGGCTTCTGAGTTTCTGAAGGGTGTTAAAGCTGAGATATGGTAGGTACCAAAAGTTGTATTAAGGTCATCTTCATGAGCAATCATGTAGCTAGTTAAATCCATTTTTTTAGTAACTACATAGGGACCATCTCTTTTGGGAATGAGTTTAGACGAGATTCCTTTTGCTGCGTTGCTGAGTACGTAAGTGGTAACTAGCACCTTTGTTCCTGTTTTAATGTTAATATGGCTGCGTCTCCGAGTATTGTTTTGGTAATTGTTATGATCTTGGAGCCTTTCCTCTGTTTCTTCAGCCTTTTTGAATACGTCTGCTATTGTTTTGAGAAAGGGTATAATCTCGGGTACGAAATTTTCCTTTTCTACTATGGCTCTTAAGTCGTTTTGTACATCATCTACCGTCCGCATTTCCCTGCCAAAGGTTAGGTAGGCTGCCGAATATCCCGTGCTTTGACAGATAGCCGAATTCATAGCGAAACGTATAGCTGGAATTTTCCTTACCCATGTTCGGTGGTCGTTTCCTATTAATATTGCTAGTTGAGTTTTGAGATCTCGATTTTTCCTTTCTACTGGATTGGCTTCGGGGTGATAGACAGGTGTAAATATTTGTTGTATGTTAAGGCAGTAGGTAACTTTCTGCATGATCGCCGATACGAATTGAACACCATTGTCGCTAATAATCTTTCTGGGGACTCCATATCGTAGAAAAACTTCGTTAATCAAGGTCTTTGCACAAGACTTCGCAGTGGCTTCAATTAATGCAAAAAGTTCGATCCAGCGGCTGGCCACGTCCTTTACAATAAATATCCATTGGTAATCATCACTGGCGGATGGCAAAGGTCCAAAAAGATCGATAGCAATTATTTCAAAACGTTGACTGCTGGAAACGGTCTGATATAAACCCATTGGCTTTAAATTGAATGCCTTGTAACGTTGACAGCTTGTGCAGTTTTTTACGTATTTTTCTAGATCTTTTTTGATACCGGGCCAAAAATGTTGTCGTCTTTTTGTTGTTGTGTTAAACTTACCCCATCTGTATCTTTAAGAACATTGAAAGAAAATACATAAAGAGGCAAAAAATTTTTATTGATAAAATCTTCGTATTTTTCATCCGGTTTTGATGCTTTTATCGGAGGTGCAAAAAAAGTCGTTGTTCTTTTCGGCGTAATTTCTCCCAATGGCAATGAATTTCTAAAAATGGCCTGAATTCCATGAGGGGAATATGCATTGTTTGCTGCTGAATAGTTGCTGGATGCAGGATGATCACCTTGGTGACGTTTTGCATTAAGTGTATCATTTTAGCTGGTTTTTTGCTAGTTGGGCTAATTTCTTTTTTGTTCAACAGGTCAACCAAATTTTCCATTTCTTTTAATGCCTGTGCAAATGGAGACAAGTTTGACGTTCCTGATTTTACTTGTTTGCTTACAACATCCACAGTAAAAGCTGTTACCTTGGTTGGATCCTCGAAGCAAAACTTTTTCTTTGGATCATCTTCGTAGAACCAGTAACGCTGTGCCATATTAAAAACGATGCCAGCCTGTTCCATGAAGTCTGCGCCAATTAATGTGCGATTTTGTTTTGCGATATCATACGTATTTTCCGCGTTCGAAGTCCGAGGGTTACTTTACAAATAGTTGATTTGACCTTTTGGATGGTAGTTGTTCCATCGGCTAGCGAGACTTCGGCTTGAACTTTTTGGAAAACACATTTCTTATCTGTCAAAAACCTTTTTAAATTTGTGCTGGCGATGCTGGTCTTTGCACCAGTGTCGAATATGGCTTCTCCTTTTAATCCAAAGATTTCAATGTGGACAATGGGAAGTCCTCGTCCAATAACTGTCGTTGCTACGGAGTTAAATGCTAAGTACTGGGGACTCTCTGTTTGTGGGTACTGCAGGTAGGGCAATTGGCTCTATATACCCCCGGAGCTCCACACCCATAGCATGAAAATGATACCTTTGCTTGTACAGCGGGTGGTGCTTGTGGTTTGTGGACCGGTTGTTGTTGTTGTTTCTTCTTCCTGCAAAAGTTTATTGTGTGGCCTTGATGTCGACAGAAGGAACAGCGAAGTATTCCAGGTTGTGCAGCTGTGTCCGTCTTATTCATTTGGTCAGCTTTGTCGTTGTTTGATTGTATCTGCTGTCTGGATTCATCGAAAAATATTTCGGCGTCTCTGCATGCCGAAACTAATTGAGCGAAGGTTGAGATATCTTCGCGGCGCACGCGCTCTCTGATCCTAATTGATAGGAGGCCGTATAACATGTTTTCCAGTCCGGATATGGAGGAGAAAAAGTGGCTCTGATGGCGACGCATGCCTCGTGGAGTGTTTTTATATTTTCCTTCACTCCAATCCACCATGACACAGCGTAGTCTACTAGTAGCGGTGGCATTCCTCGCAAAGCATCAGCATCAGAAATCTTTTCAATGTCTTTGTATACACTGATTGCAGACGGGAATTCCTCAACAATCTCGCTCACCTTTGAAGCGGGCTGTGCATTGTGCAAATGAGCCGGTTTTCATATTACCAGCTATAGCCCATAAAATCTGCTGAAATTGACCATCATAAAACGTTGTTGTTTTTTCTCCAGTTTGTTTTGCTTCCATGCCGCCGTGTATTTCAGTGACGTTTGCTAGAATATTTGTTACGGTGTTGTCTGCTGAGACGTCTTCTGCGCTGTCTTCCGCGCTGTCTTCTGCGTTGTAGGCGTTGCTGTCACTTGGTGCAGAAAAATTCAAATTTTTCTCGCTGTCGCTGGCCACTATGTTGGGCGCCAATAAAGCACGGTTGCTTCGTAGGAGGTAACTCTGGTGTATTTAAGAAAACTGTGGGTGGTGGATACAACGAACGGGAGGTGAGTTTATCAAAAGAATTGCAGTGACTGTCCGGCAAATGGTCAGACAGGTGCGGTCTGGCAGGCGGTGGTGTGAGGGAACAGACTGTCCGGCGAGTAGTCGGACAAGTGCTATTGCTAAAAAAAGAGTGACTGTCCGCGACAAATGCCGGACGAGTGCACTTTCCTATTAGAAATATACAGAAAACGACTGTGTTTCAATACTTTTATTGCTAACTGTCCGAGGTCTTCCGGACAAGTTGGAGCTCAAGTTCTGAATGAATTTTCAAAGAAATCGTTGCTCCTTTTATACAAAAATCTAGCACTCAGAACAGCCACATGGTTGCATTCAAGTTCTAATTAATTCCTTAGCTGACGGGTTTGTTCGTAAAGATAGTAAATTATGTTATATTTTTTTTTTGTCGTATTATTCGTATACTACAATTCGGGCACGGACGAATGCCCCTGTATGGCGGGTTGAGAACCACCTTCCTGAAATGATGCTGAGCTGGTCGGGGACCATGTATGGGCCAAGAACAGCTTAAGGACGTGGTAAAAAAACAGATGTGGGAACCAATAGGATATTGTAACAAAATGGCGCCCAATCGAAAAGCTAGGTCTGGCGATGTTCCTCCGCGGAATCTCCCCAAGCTCAGTGGCTTGGAAAGACTAATGGCCAAGGAAGTATCCCTTCTCGGTGCGTCTCAGGCCTCAGTGACTCGGTAGTGGTCCGCAAGGCCTAAGAAATTGATTGCACAGTGGTTGTTTACACCATATGCACTCTCGTGCATTGGCAACCCCAACAAACTCGCTGAAAAATCTCTCAGCAAAGAGTGCAACGAGTAGTTGCACTTCTTTAACTCTTTTTTCGAGTTTTCAGTTTCTTTTTAACTACTTTCGAGGACAAACGTGCGCTTTCCCGCTTCTACCGAAATTCTTAAAGGACAAGTGTTTCTGGCAATCGCAAACTACTCTTCAACAATTTTCCTCAAAACCACCACCGTCGTTGGAATTGACCAGAGAACTGGGTTTATTGGAAATTAATTGTTCACCGAAGGAAATCGCCTGCATTGGATTGACTCTACCCCAGGACTCCCTCTCGCTCACTCGCGTGTGTTATCGTACATAAACCCCGCTAACAGACCGTTAAAATTTTCGACAAATTTCAAGGTCTTGTTGTTTGCTTCGCAACTCAAAGCAAAGCAAGCAACTTATATATTTGCATTTGCACACCCCGCTGCATCTCGCAAATATATACATCCCTCTCTCTATCTCTCAAGCAATTTTGCAACAAGCGATTGCATCTTCTTGTATATGCAAATATATAAGTACATATATAAGCTCGGTTTGTGCTCGCTTGGTACAGTGGGTAATAATTGGAAAATAACTAAGCAAATTTGTTTAGTCATTTTTCAACTATTTTTGAAGTGAAATAAAATAAAAAAGATTAATAATCAAAATATAAATTGAAACAGTGAATTACAAAGGAAATAAAAGAAAATTGGTGCTTACATTAAAATTTAAGTTTCCTTTTAAAATTTAAATTAAATTTGTATATTATATTTTGAAATAAATAAATTATAATTTCAAACGTTTAGTGCCTTTCTTTCTTCAATTCATTTCTCCATTTTTCCTGTCATTACATTTTTTAATCACATATTTTTTAATATTAATTGAATAATAAAATATTGAAAAGTTGTGAACATATAATAAAACAAATGAAAATAAATCTTCATTTTGTTTTATTATCCCTTTCTCTCTTCCCCTCACTGTTTTATAGTAAATTTACAATAAAATTCAAATAAATTTATTTTCTTTTTTCACTTCAAACCTCAATTCACTGCCACGTTCCGGAATAATTTTCTACAACATTGGACACTCTGACGCGATTCGTCAACACTGCGGATACATTGGCGGAATTTGAAGCTGAATACCGTGAAATCCCAGAGAACGAACACTCTCAATATACCCTGAGCAACCACCTCGAGGAGCTCCAAGCGGTATGGTCGGACATCAAGAAGGCGTACAATGTATGCCTGGAACATCTCATAGTATCTGCGGAACCGCAACAAGAAGGCGATGACCGCACAGCTGAGATCGCCGTCGTCAAGAGCAAATATCGGCGTGTCTTTGAAACATTTGTTAATTTCTCGGCTGCAATTAACGAACGCCAACATCTGCTCGCAGCAACGTCCTCCCAAATCTCGATGTCCGTACCCTCCCCCACAGTTGAGCCACTCTCTGGTCACAACAAGTTTACCTCCGTGTGACACTGACGTTTTCAGAGGCGATTATAAATCTTGGCCGACTTTTAGAGATATGTTCTCCGCTCTGTACATTCGCAACAATAGACTTTCTCAAGTCGAAAAGTTGTTTCACCTTAATTAAAAGACACAAGGTGAAGCAAAAGAGATTGTACAGAAATCTCCCCTCACTGACGACGGATTCAACCAAGCTTGGAAGAATCTCAAAGATCGCTTCGAAAACAAGCGAATCCTAGTGAACACTCAGCTTCGAACTCTGTTCAACCTCCCCCCTGTCTCAAAAGAAACTGGAGTCGAAATAAAACGACTTCAGTGAGAAATCAATAACTGTCTTTCTGCGCTCTCATTGTATGATGTAGACGTAGACAGCTGGGATGCCATTATTGTGCATCTTTGTTCCTCTCGCCTCCCCGTTAACACCCTTTTTCTATGGGACAGTCGCTGACGGACAAGCAAAATATTCCCAGATGGAGAGAAATGGACACTTTCCTCACTCAACGTTTCCAAACTCTCAAAACTGTTGATGATATACGGGTCTCCAGAAAAGTCTTCAGAACCCACTCGAAAGCCTCCTCCAAACCCCAGTCGCACTTCGAAACCCTCAAAACCAGTGCATACTTTCCAAGTTAACATGATCTCAACATCTTGTAAACTCTGCACTGATCAACAACACGCGCTTCGAAAATGCTCTCGCTTTTTAGCAATGAACATTGACAAACGATTGTCAATTGTTCAGAAATACCCCAGTCGGACTTTTTCCGAGTACTTACAAAAGTGTTCAGTGAATTCATAGCATATTTTGTGTCACTTACGTGGGACACACTTTGTAACCTGAAGATGACAATGAACATTTAAGAAATGTTTCTCTAATATACAAACGCTATACACATTGTGTGTTCATAGTAAGCGATTGATACCTCTAACACACATTGTAAGTGGCATTTGTATATTAGATTTTAATAAAAATTCCCCAACTTATGCCTAACACACTTTGTGTGTTCATTTGTAAGCGATTGATACCTCTAACACACATTGTGTGTTCATAGTAAGCGATTGATACCTTTAACACACATTGTAAGTGGCATTTGTATATTAGATTTTAATAAAAATTCCACAACTTACGCCTAACACACTCTGTGTGTTCACTTGTAAGTGGTATAATTGAAACTCTACACAGTATTTTAATAATTTTTAAATCTAGTTGTTTTGGATCTCAAATCTAAAATAGAAAATTATAGAAAATTTATTGATTGAAAATATCGTATACAAATCAGGTCGGATCACTAATTTTTTCCTGCTTCTGCTGCTCGCGTTGCAGTACACGTGTATGTATGTACATATAAGTTTGTGCTGTCGTTTCGTTATGATGCAGCATCATGTCCTTATGCATGAGTTTTGAAAAACATTGAGTTTTTGTTTGTTTTGTTATATTGTTTTTATTTTTATAATTTTAAAATTTGTAAGAACTGTAAAATTCTAGTCCTCACAGCATACTTTTTCACCGCTTACCACATGCCTACTTTGTAGTAAGGGGATCTCACTGCTTACCACGTACCCACTTTGTACTGAAGGGACCTCACCGCTTACCATGTGCCCACTTTGTAGTGAAGGGACCTCACCGCTTACTACACGACCATTCACTTAAAAAAGTAAGCGAGGGTTGTATATGGGGTTCCGAGTACTCAGTCCTACGCCGTAAGGCTTCCTTCACTGCTTACGTAAGTAACACTGTCGCGCACTCAGTACATACTTCCCGCTTCTTTGTAAGCGAGAAATAGATACACAATATAAAAATCCCATAGCTTACTTCTGATATACTTTGTAGTGAGGAGATCTCACTGCTTACTAGGCGGCCATTTCTATGGAAATGTAAGTTAGGTTTGTGGAGAAAGTTCCGAGTACTCCGTGTTGCTTTGTAGGTATGCTTTCATTGCTTATGTAAGCAACACAAGTCCGACTGGGACAATAATTGTACGAACTGTCTCGCGCACTCTCATAAACTTAAACTCTCTCCTCCATTAAAAGCGATGGTGAATAGTACAATCGTCCTTGTACTTCCCAAGTTGACAGAAAATTTGCCGGTCAATTCGATTGACCCTAGCCTTCTCTCTTCTCTGCCAACTTTCATGTCAGTGATCAAATTGATATCCTTATTGGAGTTGACATTTACCCTCAAATTCTGCTTGATGGTATCCAAAGAAATCGCCTTGGCCATCTGCTCGCCCAAGAGACCGTTTTTGAATGGATTCTAATTGGTCCACTTCCTCATAACCCGTCTACTCCTCAAAATACAACGCGCGTCTCATTTTTCAACGAAGTCGCCATTGATCGTCAGATTTCTCGTTTCTGGGAATTAGAAGATTTCCCTCATAAAAAACTTCCCAGTCCGTCCGACAAATATTGTGAGGAAATCTACGCCAAAACTACCAAACGGCAGAAAGATGGAACCTATATCGTGTCACTCCCTTTCAAAGAAGTTTTTCCTCATCAATGCAAAATAGGATTCTCACGAGAAATAGCGCTCAAACAATTCCTTCGAAATGAAGCGAAATTGTTGAAAACGCCAGACTTCAAGAAGCAATATGACTCAGTAATACGAGAATATTCTAAACTGAGTCATATGATTGAAACCACACCTCCCAAGTTCAGTCCCGCCTCGAAGTCTGACAATTATTATCTCCCTCACCATGCTCGGATCAACGGATCAAGTCTGAACGACCTGTTATATCCCGGTCCTGCCTTGCAAGCTAATCTTAATTTACTTCTTCTAAAATTGCGTTTCTACAAGTATGTATTCAATGGCGACATTGAAAAAATTTACCGCCAGATTCTTGTCCGCCCCGAACATGCTAAGTTTCAACGTATCATCTTCCGAAATTCTCCCGAAGAAAAGATACAAGATTTCCAATTGCAAACTTTGGTATCAATTGTGCACCATATTTAGCAATTCGTACACTCCATCAGCTCGCTGATGATGTACAAGAACAATTTCCTCTCGCTTCACATGCTCGCTGGAATGCCAAATAAGACTTCTTCTGTATAGAAGCGACACCTTTTACCATTCAGTCTAGCTACACTAAAAGGCAAGTTCTCTCCCTCATTGCCAAGATCTTTGATCCAGCTGGTTGGCTAGCTCCCGTTGTAATAATTGCCAAAATAATTATGCAACGAATTTGGTTAGACGCGACGGGTTGGGATGACCCAGTCTCCCATGACACTTTACAATTGTGGCTAGCATTTGTTCAGTGCTACCATCACATTAACCAACTGCGAGTCCCTCGATGGGTTCATTTCACCTCGAAATGTGCCGTTGAAATTCATGCGTTTTGTGACGCGTCCGAAAAGGCATATGCCAATGCCGTGTATGTCCAAATTACCACTCCAAATGAAGTTCACGTTTCGCTCCTTTACGCAAAGACTAAAGTTGCACCGATCAAGACAATTTCTCTTCCTCGACTTGAATTGTGCGGTGCAGCATTACTCGCAGATATGGTCAATGCTCTGAGCCCTCACTTAGATTTCCTCCCCAGCTTCGATCTCTACTGTTGGACCGATTCTACGATCATGCTAGCATAGTTAAAGCGACCACCCTGTACGTGGACAACCTTTGTAGCAAATCGTGTTGCAAAGATTGTTGAAATCGTCGATTACACTCGATGGTTTCATGTGGAATCTGCCCAAAACCCCGCAGACTTAGCAAGCCGTGGTCTACTCCCATTATATCTCTGCTTGTCCTCTCTTTGGTGGAATGGACCTGAATGGTCAATTTTCCCCAAAGAACAATGGCCTCACTCCCTCCCTACTCAAAATCTTGAAACAGATTTAGAGGCCAAACCAATTAAAACCCACTTCTCATTCTTCTCTCGATATGATTTTCCTCTCTTCCAAAAGCTCTCTAAGTTCTTTCCTATCTCTTCAGATTCTTCCGTCGAACACATCCTCAATATCGTTCCCACAGATTTACAACCTCCCACCCCCGGACATTTTCTAGTTGGCGGTCCGCTTTTGGCTCCAGCTGAACCGGAAATTCTTGAGCAACCGACCAAGATTGTTAATCGGTGGCAAAAAATCAAGGCCATCTATCAACAACTCTGCAATCGGTGGAAAGCAGAATACCTCAAGGAACTTCACAAGCGCCACAAGTGGAAATACCCCCAACCCGATGTCCAAGTTAATGATTTGGTAGTCATACGCGATGACAACCTCGCCGCCAATACCTGGCGAACTCACCGTGCAGAATCTGGTTGATTGCGACGAACTTGATTGTGGTAGTACTCTGGAGGTCGAAGCGGTAGCGACCCAGAACAGAGAAAAAGTAGCCAATTCAGTGAAGCAGTCTTTCAAATCATTGATTTGTTAAAATTGCAGACGGCCTACACGTCTTCAGGGAATGCGAGTCGACCAAGCGAAGCATATTTTGCTACATATGTGGCATGCCCAATTTGATAACGTCGAAGTGTGGTAAATGCGCGTTGGAAAAACGGAAACGGAACGTGGCAATGGCGGGGCGGCCGCGCTCTCAAACCAGTTCCGCGGAGTCATAGGTTCTTCAGTTGGACCAGTGGTACACAGTCCGAATGAACTCCGGAGTAACCTGGAAAAGAAAGAAATTAATATTTTGAATAAAATTGAAGAAACAAATGCTATGCTTTGTAATAATCGATTAAAATCCTTTGATGAAAGAGTGGCGTATTATTTCAGAGTCCGCCAGAGAATATTTAGTGATAACCAGTTAACTAAGAACGTTCGAAAGGCCCGCGAACGCTACGCATCTATAAAACAAGACAGGTGGTAAAGGCAATTCGATTCCTTGATAAGAAGGATCCGAGGCCGTTTGCCGAAATCACTATACAAGGCGAAAAGGTTAGAGGGCTACTCGATTCAGGCGCGTCGGTAAGTATACTTGGTAAAGGGTGCCGAGAATTAGTAGAAAAATTAGATGTCGATATTAAACAATACTATTCCTTGGTGAGAACAGCGTCCGGTCATCCGTTCAGTGTGATCGGTAGAGTAGAGCTTCCTGTGGAGTATAAAGAGATGTAAAGTTATATTACGTTTTATTTGTGTCCGTATATGAAACAGGAGGTATAATTCCTGTTAGGTAGGTGAGGTGTAGATTTCTGGAGAGCCTTTGGCCTAGACGAAGATATCCTTGGTATGGTAGAGAGACTGTTGACGCCTGTAAAAAAGAAATAGTCAATTCAGCAGCGCACGAGCTCACCTTAGAGCAGCAGGTGCAATTGCAAACAGTAGTGGAACAGTTTTATACCTTTAAGCAGCATGGTCTAGGCCGAACTGAATCAGAAAAGCATACTATCGAGCTGATTAATCTCCCGCTGTTCAGGCTATTTTGTATGCTGAAATAGATAAAATGTTAGAGCTAGATGTCATCGAAGTTAGTCAGAGCCCGTGGAGCAACAGATTTACGGTAGTCAGAAAACCCGGAAAAAATCGATTTTGTTTAGACGCGAGAAAACTTAATAATCGTACGGTGGAGGATGTGTATCCTTTGCTAAAGGATGCTGAGTCGAATAGATTACACACATTACATTGGTAGTGTAGACTTGAAGTCAGCTTTTTGGAAAATTGAGCTGGAGGAGAGTTCGAAAGCCTGCACGGCAATTACAGTGCCTGTCCGGCCTTTATACCAGTTCAAAGTCATGCCATTGTAACGCAGCACAACTGTGTAACAAAGCACAGCGTCTCTGTCGTATGATGGACAAGTCATGATGTCATTTCAAGTCATTTAAGGACTAATGTGTTTGTGTATCTAGACGACTTACTGATCATAGCTCCTGACTTTGAACCGCATCTTCAAATCCTAAATGAGATTTCGTCGTGTCTGAAAAAGGCAAATCTGTCAATAGGCCTAAGCAAGTCAAGATTTTGTTATAAAGAGCTTAAATACCTGGTAGGCGGTGGTCTCATAGTAGGCGGTAGAACGTTGAAAGCCGATCCAGAAAAAAGTTTTGGCCCTTCAGCAAATTTGGGTGCCTCATTCACCCAGAAGTTTCTTAGAGACCGCTAGATGGTTCCGCCGATTTATTCACAACTTTACATACATGGCAGCTCCTTTGAGTGACACCTTAAAGAAAGGTTGTAAATTAAAAATTACCTCTGAAGCGAACGCTGCCTTCAACAAATCAAAACGCCATTCCTACAAAAAACGATCCGATTTTTAATATGAAAACCTTAATCGAGGAAAATTCGATAGACGGGTAACAGCTTCGGAAGATAATTACTAATTTTAAAAAGGATCCTGCCAACCGCAAAAACAGGATCAACTTTGTGGTTCGAAAAGGGCAGATCAGCACCGCATGGAAAACATTCGAAAAGCTCTACCGCTCGACAACAAATTCTTTACTCTGGATTATTATGTTCAGACGAAGAACTTTTATGAGCAGTACAGCGCGGTGTTCATGCAGTCGGTAAGCAATGTCGAAAAGGCCGACGAAAGTTTGCAAGAGGCGACCAAAAGTTACTCGCCACTCGACTTTGCCGTGAATTCCGCCGTGGCGACAATTATGAGGATTGATAAAGCTCAGGAGCCTTCCATCAACATGTGCGCTATCTATCTAAAATCGATAGATCAGCTGTGGACAGAAATTAAGTCCAACCAACCTGAAGGCTACAACATACCGTCGTATGTCTAGCTTGAATCAAGAGTACGGGAGAAAATTATCTGAGAAAGTATTTTTTTGCAAAAAATAGTTTTTTTGCATTTTCCCTTCGCTGCAGTTTGCAAAATTGAATAATTATTATATGCGTGGTTACAAATTATAACCACCCATATTTTTCCTGCTCAGCGAAATTTTGACACATTTATCAAAATTGCCCAAAACTGGTAGATCGCATAGCTATTTCGGAACTTGCCACGGTTCCTCATCAGCGATCTTTGTTTGGTGTTCTTTTGTTTGCAACTCCCGCTATATAAGCTGATTGTACATCAAAACTTATTCTGAAATTCTTCAGAAGAAGCCGATGTTGCAATTACTTGCTTCTAAGTTTTTGTTTATCGGCTTCTTCTGAAGTAATTCAGAATAAGTTTTGATGTACAATTAGCTTATATAGCGGGAGTTGCAAACAAAAGAACACCAAACAAAAATCGCTGATGAGGAACCGTGGCAAGTTCCGAAATAGCTATACGATCTGTCAGTTTTGGGCAATTTTGATAAATTTGTCAAAATTTCGCTGAGCAGGAGAAATATGGGTGGTTATAATTTGTAACCACGCATATGTTGTGTATCGTCAGTCAGCATGTTGCCAAACATCTGCTGTCGACTTGCGGTCGCCAATTCAATTCAATTCAGGTGGCATACTTTTAGGCCGAATTGATTGCGATGGCTGAGCTAAGCACTTAGCCACTGGCTGGCGATCGCGACTCGAAAGCGGAATGTGTAAGGCCAGCTTCCGCGGCCAGCACAATTCAATAATGGAAAGCTGGTCAAGGTTCTCCTTCCGCGTCAGACGCAATTCTTGCATTGCGCTGACCCAGCGGAAGACAGAACACGGAAGAATCTTGGCGGCCGTGCTGGTGACGACCGTGGCTCTGCCACTTTATAAAACCGTACTCCAAGAGTACGAGGCTCAGTTCAGTGCGCAGTTAACGTGTTGTTAAGTGAGTTTCGTGGAAAGTTCTTTGTAGTTGGTTCGATACGTAGTTAGTTCCTGACGTACGAGTCAGTTGTTGCGAATAAACTGTAAACCAAGAAAGAAGTTGAGTTTTAATTCCTGGAAGGACCTCGTCCTAGGAGCGGCTACAGGTGTCAAACAGGTACGGCATTCTGGAAATACGAGATTTGGCGAAGTGGTACTTTATGTGGTAATAGATAAGGATATTTTGGTTTGTTTATATTTTTAGTGTAGTGTAGGGAATTATTGGAATAGGGTTGTATGCTACTGTAGGATGAGTACCATATACCATGTTTTTGAGTTTTTTTTTTTTTTTTTTTTTTTTTTAGCACGGAAATACGTATGGTGATAGATAAGCAAGCGCGCTTCGTAAGTCGTTGTTTAAGTTATCGGGTTAGGGAGTTCGTGCTTTAATAGTCGACTCTTAACCAGTGTACTGTGTTCCGTGGTAGAAAAAAAAAGACTTATTAAAAGTGAAAAATATGAAACAGAAGGTTAGCTTAGAGTGGTCAGAACGTTTGCCGATAATTTAGTGGACTTGGTGGATTAATTAAGCTTATTGAGCTCGCGTATGGGCTTAAGAGTAAAGTTTTAATTTCTTATTTAATTTTATGACGATTAGTTTATTAAAATAATAATATGAAGAATCGAAATAATGGAAATGTTAATAATAAAGATTGTGAAATAAATTGGATACGTTGTTTTTTTCATATAAATTATTCACGCTGGTGGAAATTCATGTTGGTATATTTATAGTTAGTAAATCGAGTAAGCAGTTTTGCGCGTTGTTCAAAAGCGAATAAACGGTGACGTACGTACATACGTATCAGGCCGTCCGCTGAACTTGAACTTGTCGATTGCTCAAAACTGCTCGCTCGGCGGTAAGTGCTTAAATTTCAAGCAGCGAAACACAAGCGTTGTTGTACAATGTCAATAGCGCCGATGGTACGCTGAAACAGGAATAAGGGGGAAAAGAAAAACAACTGTAATTTGTTCTTACACGGCACGGGCCGCGTACATGGTAATCGAAGTAGGCAAAAAAGAGTAGAATAAATCATTTTAAAAAACGGTTGAGTGGAAACCCAGCGGTGAAGGCGAATTTGGCTAGGTAGTTAATGGCTGATAAGAGTGAATGGGAGGTTCACTACAAGGAGTTGGAGACGAGATGTCTTTATTTGACGGGTGAGATAGACAGGTTTATCGATAAGGCCTGGGCGAATTTAAGTCTCACAGTTAATAGTAAGGAGAACGTCGATTTGATTAGAGGGAAGATAGGCGTTTGTAAAGACTTATCGAAAATAGAGCAGGCCGATCTGGTCATTAAGGAACTGTTGAGTTTTCTTGACCACAGGAACGTGTCGACCACAAAGGAGCTACAGGACTGGAGAAGGGAATTCGCGGACCTTAAAAATCATTACAATAAGTAAGTGGCGATCAAGCAGCGTCAAGAGGATTGCCTGAGGGAATTAGAGATTGAGAATCATCAGTTGAGGGACTTGTTGAAGGACGCTGGTGTAGACGATCCTACTCTGCCGGGTTCGTCTAGTCAAAGAATAAGGGAGGATTTCTCGAGCTTGGAAGACGCCAAGGAACGTATTCGGCGGCTAACGGTTGAGAATATACTACTCCAGCAGGAGGTCTTGTTAGCGCACGAAACGTCCTTGTTTCATAAGGAACCAAAGGGTCCTACTGCAGAGCCAGACGAAACCTCCCAGGTGAACACGTTGGTACCGTTATTTTCGGGTGCGCCCTCAGTGGACCTCCGTAGTGAGGTCTATAAATTTATATAATGGTGCGACCTAGCGGGAAGGGGTGTAGGCGCTTCAGAATTGCAAGATTTTATAGCTTGTGTGAAGCAAAGGCTTCACGGAAACGCCTACAACCTTCTTCGCTCGAAAAAGTTTAGCAGTATTGAAGAGCTATGCTCCACTGTTAAAAAGAGCTACCTTCAATACAAGTCGTTGGACACGGTGCTGGCAGAAATACAGGGGGTACGCCAGATACCGGGGGAGGATATACGCCAGTTCGCAGAGAGGCTCATGTATTTGAAGTCTCAGGCTGAGAACTTAATGACGGCCATCTGCAACGGGCAGTCGGATGGACCTTTACGGTCTGTGGTCGAGAGCACGATAACGAAGGCTTTCAAACTCGGGTTAACAGACAACTCATTAAGGCTGTACCTGTTTGGGTCGAAGAAGGGGACGTTGGAAGAATTAGTGGAGAAAGCGGACAACGTCCACCAAGCCGGAGTTAGGCAGTCCGGCCAGCTCGTCGTGATGGTAGAAAGTTCGCCGACGGCGCGGTACACATCACCGAATAAAACCGACTCTTCCTCTTCGAATTGGCCTCGCTATCCGTCCGAAGGCGGGCACTATAGGGCTCCAGTGAACAAACAGACTGCCAGGAGGGACGAAGGTAATTCCGGGCAATCTACAGCGAGTATAGTCTGCAGTTTTTGCAGCAAGAAGGGTCATACTAGAGAAGACTGCTTAACGAGAAAGAACACCCCGTTTTGCCAGAGGTGTTTTGTCTATGGAAATGAAGCCAACTGGGAGTGCGGTAAACAAATACCGAAACCTCAGGAGACAGTCCAGAGAAGGGAGTCATATCCCACAAAGCAGGGTAACCAGCAATGGTCGGGCAACAGGGTTGATGCAAATAGCAGGAGACCACAGCCGCCAGTAGTCCCAGGGAATTCCAGACAAACCGTCAACGTGGCTCAAAATAAAAGTACGATAGTTTGCCATTGGTGCAACAAACCAGGGCACGTGGTTATGAACTGCGAAACCAAAAGAAATTGGGATTCGCGGCAGGGAAACTACCAGGGGCCCAGGCAAGGCCAGTAACCTGGGAACCCAAAAACAAGAGTAACAGAAGGCCACAACGACTCAGTGAGTTGAATTTTACTCACTGGGGTCGTATATATCGAGTACAGAAGGGGTTAAACAGAAAACAGTGAGTGTAGGAACAGTTAGAGACGAAATTCTCTCGTCGGATAAGAGGGAGTATAGTGCCAATAGAATAAGAGGAACAAATGCTGGGAACCAGCAATCTGCTACAAAGAACATTTTTAGAGGAAGTGCGAGATCGGTTAACGAGCGCGCAATTGTAAATGGCTTTCCCACTGTGGAAATCGATAGTATGGAGGGTGGGAGACAGGCATGTGAACGGGAAACGCATGCCCAGGATTCTGGGGTGAATCTTGATATCGGCGAAGTCCGTTACAGTAAGAAACCGGAAGATGATGTGTTCATTGAGTTTCCCTGCGTGGAGGCAACTAATGAAAAACTGGTCTTGCTGGTGGACACGGGTGCGGACACTAGCCTGGTGAAAGAGAGGTCTTTGAAGTTGGACACACCAATTGACCGCAGTGAAGACCGAGCTCTAAGTGGAGCTTTCGGGGGCTGTGCTTCCACGAAAGGAGCGGTCAATGTTACCCACGCGAACTGTGCAAACCTTGGTTTAACGCTACACATGGTGTGACTTGAACAAGGGTTGCCAGGGGACGGTATACTTGGCCGGGACAACCTGTGGAACAAGTCCGCTATAAACTCGGTAAAGAAGAGTTTGACATTGTTCGACACAGAGGGAAAACATGTTGCCAAATTGCCACTTGTGAAGATAGGTGGAGTGAACGAGGTAACACGTGCGACGCGTAGCGTGGTAAAAGCTCGGTCGACGTGTATAGTATCTCTTAAGTTGAAACCAAAGATTCCAGTTGTAGTAGTCCACAAGAGGCAGATCTCTCCAGGGAATTACCTGGGGGAAATTCTGGTGAATGTAGTGGGCAATAGGGTCAATGTCCCAATCCTGAATTCCACGGAAGAAGATTTCGCTCTCAACGACAAATTCGTTCCGGAATTCAGTGATTTCAGAAAGTATAAACAACCGGCCAAGCAAGCTCGATTAATAGTATTGTGAGTTCTAACATTAAGGAAAGGCTAAACATGCTAATGAGTGAGTTAAGACTGGACACTACTCTGAATAGTGAAGAGAGGGAGTCGATTGAAAGGGTTTGTGCATCCTACAACGACGTGTTCCTTTTGGAAGGGGATAAATTGTCTTACACACCTGTCTTGGCGCACAGGATTCCCACTGTAGCGGGTCAAGCGCCCATAAACCAGAAGCAATACCGACTTCCTCATACGCATAGGGAGGAGGTGAACAGACAGGTGGACAAGCTTTTAGAGGATGGTATGATACGTCCAAGCACCTCACCTTGGAACTCCCCACTGCTTCTAGTTCCAAAGAAGAGTGGGAGAGACGGGGAGAAGAAATGGAGGTTGGTGATAGACTACAGGAAGCTAAATGAAGCGACCATCAAACAAGTATTTCCCATACCCAGAATAGATGAAATATTGGATCAGTTAGGAAACAGCAGATATTTTTCTACTTTAGATTTAGCCAGCGGCTATCATCAGGTTTTAGTGGACGACGGTGACAGGGAAAAGACGGCTTTTAGCTCAGCGTTAGGCCATTTTGAGTTTAACAGGATGCCATTCGGTCTAACGGGCACCTGCCACTTTTCAAAGAATTATGAATCATATTCTTACGGGTCTACAGGGCATAGATTGTTTCGTCTATTTAGACGATATAGTGGTGTATGAAAGCAATTTAAAACAGCATGAATGGAGGTTGACAAGGGTTCTCGAGGCCTTAAGGGAGAATAATTTGAAGCTGAACGTTAGTAAATGTCAGTTCTTACGTCGCGAGGTCATTTACTTTGGGCATAAATGTTCAGAGCAGGGTGCCCTTCCCGACCCGCAGAAAGTGGAGTGCGTCAAAGGCATTCCACCTCCAAAAAATAAAAAGGAAGTGCAAGCGTTCTTGGGTCTGCTGAATTACTACCGGAAGTTCATTCCCGGCACAGCGAGTATAGCGCTGCCCATTAACAAGTTGTTGAGGAGGGATACTGCTTTCAACTGGACAAGAAGCTGCCAGGAAGCTTTCGAAAGGTTAAAGGAGGCTATAGTAACTCCTCCAGTTTTGGCGTATCCAGACTTTTCTGAAGAATTTATTCTCACGACAGATGCGAGCGGCGAGGCATTGGGGGCCGTCCTCTCACAGGGGAGGATAGGAGTAGACCGACCAATAGCCTTCGCAAGTAGGGCATTGAATGACGCGGAGAAGCGTTATTCTACAATCGAGAGGGAATTTCTAGCTATTGTTTGGGCTACGAAGAACTTCAGGGCCTATCTATTAGGCCGGCCATTCAAAATAGTAACCGATCACCAACCGCTGAAGGGTATAGCAAACCTAAAGGATCAGACGTCCAGGTTGGCTCGGTTCAGACATAAGCTCTCCGAGTACCAATTCGAGATTGTGTACAAACCGGGGAAGAAAAATTTAAACGCGGACGCTTTAAGCAGGGTTCCACAACGGGAGATCGTAGCAGCCGTTGAGACTAGGTCTAAGGCTAAGGAGCGGAAACAGCGAGAGACTCAAGTGGAACCTGAAGGTGTGGAAGAAGAAGATCAGACCCGTAATTTGGGGAATAATTCGTCGATTTTACTGGAAGACCCCAGGGAGATAGAGACTGTGATGAACGATTTTCACAATACTCCCCTAGGTAATCACCAAGGAGCGGTGAGAACTTATTTAAGGATTTGCAGGCAGTTCAGATGGCCGGGAATGCAACGGCAAGTGAAGGAATTCGTCAGAAACTGTCCAAAGTGTCAGGCTAATAAAGGTAGTAGGCTGACGAAGATGCCTCTGGTACTAACCGACACTCCACTTAAGCCATTCGAGAAGGTTTATATGGATATAGTCGGCGTCTTACCTGAGACGACGTCGGGAAATAAGTACATCCTAACTTTTCAGGATGACTTCTCGAAATATATGGTTTGCGTAGCCATACCGGATGCGGAGGCCAGCACGGTGGCCAAAGCGTTTTTCGACGAGGTCATAACCCGACATAGCATACCTAAAATTCTAGTTACCGACAACGGTACAAATTTTGTTTCTAAGGTTTTCTCCGATGTGTGCAAGATGTTAGAGATAAAGAAATTGCACATTACGCCTTACCACCCTCAAGCGAACGGCTCGCTGGAACGCAGCCATTGGCCGAGTATCTGCGCAGCTTCGCTAAGGAGGACGGTTCCAACTAGGACCAGTGGCTCTCAGCGGCTATGCATGTGCATAACAATACGTCGCACACATCCACGAAACAAACACCTTTTCGTACCTTGTACGGTTTTGACTCAGAGTTTCCCACGAATTTAAAACGCAAATGCAGTCCGGTTTACAATGTGGACGATCCATCTAAGATATTGAAATATCAGATACAGAGAGCGAACGAGTTGGTTCGGCAAAACCAGGAGGTCGCAAAAAGAAAGTCGAAAGAACTTTACGACAGAAACACGAATCCTGTCGAGTTCAAGGTAGGGGATAAAGTGTTACTGAAAAACCAGAATAGGAAGAACAAGTTTTCGCCGGTTTGGATTGGGCCTTACGAGGTGACAGCGGTGAAGTCACCGGTTACCACACTGTTATCTGTGAAAGGGAGGGAGAAGTCCTTCCATAATAATCTTCTGAAGCTGTATAACAGCGGGTAAAACGGAAGTTGCATGAGTCAGCCACACAGCTAGTTCTAAGTAGTGTTAGGTAGGATATCTAAGTAGAACCGAGGGATGGCAGGGTTCAATCGTCCTCTAATAGATTTCTTTTTGTTTTGTTAGTTAACGCGGAGATGGTAGTCCGGCTCGCATTATTGTTGCTGTTGGGAGGCGTAAAGTGCGGGCCCGTAACCGTGGAGGAACTCCCAGCGACCCCGATATATTTCGAGAAGATCGGGGATGCGATATTCTATAGTAATGAATGGACCGTGTTTACTAAGTTTGCACCACTTAACTCCCTCGACCTAGTGGAGGAGGTGAGTAACCGTGCGGCCGAAGTCAGGGGGACTTGCGACAGTGTGAACGGTAGGTTCGCGCTTGTGGACTTTGGGGGAGTATGTGGGGCAATAGATGGGACCGTGAGCGCGGTCCTCTCAAGGGTAAGGAGTAACGCGAGGATAATTGACTCTGCGATGGGAGGAAGGAGATCGAAACGTTCGCTCAATTTTGTCAGGGAGGCGCTGAATTGGGCATTCGGTACTATGGATCATAAGGATGCCGACCGGATTTACCAGGATCTGCGTGGGCTTGACGTGGAGCAGACCAAGCAGTTGGATCTCATGAAGAAACAAGTTACGGTAATGAAGGCGAACTACGATGATTTGGCCATCCCTGTCACGGCCGAGGTTGACAGGGTTAACACCATGCAGGAGGAGCTGATCACGGCCGTAAACCAGATAAACAGGATGAACGGTTTTAATGAAAGGGAGATAAAAAGTATCGACTTGGGTCTACGAATGATGCAGGTGCAGTCCGCGGTCGAGGCCAGTCTGGTCGAGATACAGGGCCAGCAGCTGTTGGAGATGGCTATTATCGACGATCTTATCAAGGGCAAGTTGCATCCGGCCATTCTGACCGAGGAAAGACTCAAGGAAACGGCCAAGTCGCTCGACTTGGCGGGAAAGGCCTGTTATATAACTCGCCTCTAAACTCTGCGTCGCTGCTGCTCCAGAATTACCGTCGTCGAATCTCTTCCCCTTAACTGCTTCCTCTCCCAAATTATAACACCTCTTGATTAATTCAAATTATTTTTATTAAAACTTTTCACTTTTCACTTTTACTGGTAATTTTTAACTAACTGTTCTGAGCCAGAAGGGCTCGTTTATAAAGTAATTTTTGGAGTGGACTTTGGTCTGGTCGCCCTAATTTTTTCAGTTATTTTTGCAACTATCTCAAGAATTATTTTTGACAATAATTCTTGAGAAAGTGCAAACGATCTTTGTATTTTTAAATGAACAATACATTTCTTAAAAGAATAGGAATTTTCATAAACTTTTTTCTAAAGGAAATTTTTATTTTTTCTCAATTTAAAAAAACAAATTGTACTCGCATTTGTTTCAGACAGAGCTAAAAATACAACACAAACAAATCCTATAATATTTAATAGCAATAATTCAATGACAATATTTATCAAAGGACATTTTTCTAAAGGAAAAGCTGTCTTTAACAGCTTTCTAAAGGTTGTTTTCAGCGCCTTTTCTAAAGGCTGTTTTTACCTATCTTTCTAAAAGTTCTCTTTTTACCCATTTTCTCTCTTCAAAACTTTTGTAAATTTGAAAATTGATTATTAAAACTAGTATTAAATAATATTATTGTAGAGTATCCTACACTCAACCAACACAACACTTTAATATTTTAAATATTTTATGTACAAAATTTATATGTCTAATTTTAGAATGAATAATTTTATTTTTTCATTCCTATTTAAATCTCTGTATGAACAAGACGAATTGTTATTATAAGATATATATATAAATAAATATAAATTTATAAAACGCATAGAGGCAACCTCCATATTGGCGATCCTGCAAATCTACATAAACGATCCTGCAAATCTACATAAACGATCCTGCAAATCTACATAAACGATCCTGCAAATCTACATAAACGATCCCGCGAACATCTACATCAACGATCCCGCGAACATCTATATACATTGACGATATTGCGAACCTCTACATTCTGTTATATAGCAAAAATTGCACAACCTACTGCAACTGTTTCCAGAGTTGTGGACCAGAGTTGTGGACCCGTCTCGGGACCCACAACCGGCATTGCACACTCTATTACTCCAGGCCAAAATCTACGCGGTGTAACAACAACAACACCCTTAGCTCCTGCTACTAACTACCATCATCATCAACGACGATCACTGGAATTACAACAACAACTACATCCTCAACATCATCATTACCATCAATTCAAAACAACAACATCCTCATCATCGTTATCATCATCAACAAAAGACGTTATCATCATCTACAAGCAAACCATACCAATTGATACCACGAATACCAACGATCAACCAAACAACAATAATAAGTAAAATCATTACTAAGATATCATTACTATTATAACTAATTATTCACAAAGATTTTAACCATCTATTACTAAATTATTATACCAAACTACTATTAATTATACCTTACTACTACTACCACTTAATTTATAATATATAATACTCATACATATATTGTATAACATACACTTATATTATACAATATACAATACTTAATACTGATACATTCAACCAAATACCTTAAATATAAAATCAAATTATTACTCAAACTAAATAACTATTAAATTATAAAACACTCCCTCAACGAAAATGATAACACGTTCACGATCTCGCACACGCAGAAACAGTCCATCACTCACTAACCACAACATCACCTTCGATACACAAGAACCAAACACAAACACACAAAACCATTTAACTCACACCTCAAACATGTCACAACCACATTATTACACAACAAAACACACAAAATTACCACAATTTTGGACCGAAAACCCAGAAGCATGGTTTCTCTTAGTAGAAGGACAATTCGAATTAAACAACATATTCGATGACAATACCAAATTTCAGAATGTCATCGTCGCTCTACCAAGAGAAAACATAAATAAAATAATAGACATAATTAACCCACCACCAAACTCCAATAAATACGAAACCATAAAAAAAGCACTTTGCCAAAGATTTTCAGCAAGTGAAGAGAAAAGATTGGAACAAATCTTCTCTAATACAACACTCGAAAACCAAACACCATCAGAGTTCTTCAGGTACATGAAAAATTTAACAGGTTCCAATTCCATAGTCGGTCAGGAACTCCTATTTAAATTGTGGATAAACAAATTACCCCAACAAATCCAAATACACCTAACCACTAGCAACAACAAAAACATCGACGAAAACCTCTCACTAGCAGACAAAATTTATGAACTAATCAACAAAACATCCAATCCAATCTCAGCCATACAAAATTCAACACGAATCTACCCAGCAATCGAACAACAATTACACAATTTCACACAAATAACAACAGCAATACTACAAAACATAAACAAACTTACAGAAGAAATAGCAGAAATCAAATTTCACTCAAGAGAGAGATCTAGATCAAAATCCAGATCAAACCAAAGATTTCCAAAAACATACAATAGATACCCAAATACACAAAACAACATATGCTGGTACCATAGAAAATTCGGACGAAACGCTGTCAAATGCACGCAACCATGCGAATTTGAACAAATTCCCAAATCCAATAACCCAAAACAAAATTTAAACTAAAAAATTCCATTATGGACGTGACTAATAATGGAAACACATTTAAACAAAGTCACCGCCTTTTTATCTATGATAAATCCAATAAACTAAATTTCCTCATCGACACCGGTGCAACAGTATCCGTAGTACCAGCATCCAAATTCACAAACCATAAACGAAATCACGACATCAATCTGACTGCAGCAAATGGCTCCGAAATAAAGACATTTGGATCAAAACTATTAAAAGTCGACTTAGGATTACGTAGAAATTTCGAATTCCCCTTCATATTAGCAAACATTTCAACACCTATCATAGGAGCAAACTTCCTTGAAAAATTCGAAATTATAATAAACATAAAGAAAAAGGAAATTATAGACAACCTAACAAAAATAAAAAACCACGGTTTCACCGGACACTGTGATCTGTATTCCCTCAAAATAACCACCAAAGAAAATCCATTTACAAACTTACTAAAAAATTTTCAATCACTAACCACTGAACCAAATTACAATTTACCAGTAAAACACCACACCGTCCACAGAATTGAGACAAAAGGAATCCTACCCTTTTCAAAACCCCGTCGATTAGACCCAATCAAATTCAAAATTGCCAAAACCGAATTCGATCAATTAATCAAAATAGGTATCTGCAGACCATCAAACTCACCTTGTACATCACCTTTACACTTAGTCCCAAAAAAAGAACCCAACGACTGGAGACCCTGCGGAGACTACAGACGAATCAACTGTATCACAATACCTGACAGATACCCACTTCCTCATATACACGACCTCACCATTAACTTAAAAGACAAAACGATATTCTCAAAAATAGACCTCGTACGAGCCTATCACTAAATACCAATGGCGGAAGAAGACATTCCAAAAACCGCCATCACCACACCATTTGGCATGTTCGAATTCACCAGAATGCCATTTGGACTAAGAAACAGCGCACAAACATTCCAACGCTTCATTAACGAAATAATTTCTGACTTAGATTTCGTATTCGCACATGTAGACGACATACTAATCGCAAGCGAAAACGAAACTAAACACATAGAACACTTAACAACCGTATTCACACGCCTACAAGACTACGGACTCAACATCAAACCATCAAAATGCACATTTGGCACCTCAAAATTAAACTTTCTTAGCTACGAAATCTCGTCACAAGGTATCCAACCCACTGAAGAAAGAGTTAAAACCATAACAAACTTCGAAAAACCCAACTCAATAAAATCACTTCAAAAATTTTTAGGCATGATAAACTATTACCATCGCTACATTCCCAAAATAGCCGCACACCTTAGCCCATTACATGAAATGTTAACAATAGCAAATAAAAATAAAAACAAATAACTAATTTGGAACAACGAAAACATAAATGCATTCAACAACGTAAAAACATTATTCGCCAAACAAACACAACTTACACATTTCAACAAAGACGCACAACTATCTTTAGCTGTCGATGCATCAAACACTGCAATCGGAGCAGTATTACAACAAACAAATAAAAAATCATGGGAACCATTAGCATATTTCTCAAGAAAACTAAGCGCTACCGAAATCAAATACTCCACATTCGATAGAGAACTACTGGCAATCTACGGCGCAATCAAACATTTCAAACACATTTTAGAAGGTCGACAATTCACCACATACACTGACCACAAACCTCTAACTTACGCATTGAATCCAAAAACTGATAGATCACCCAGACAAACACGACACTTAGAATACATCGCACAATTCACAAACAACACACAACACATTTCAGGAAAAAACAACATTGTCGCAGACACACTCTCAAGAGCAAACGAAATAAATACAATATCAACACAAGACATCAGCTTCACAACACTCTTCAAAGAACAAAAAAGCGACGATACATTAAAAGACATAATCAACAACCCAAATTCAAAACACAACCTAAAACAGTTCAACATACCAATTCTTAACATCAAAATTTGGTGTGATATATCTTATCAAACACCAAGACCATACGTTCCACATCCACTAAGAAAAATCATATTTGACAAAATACATTCACTTTCTCACCCAGGTATCCGACCAACAAGAAAACTTATACAAAACAAATACTTCTGGCCAAACATGAGAAAAGAAATTAACGAATGGACAACAAATTGCATAAATTGTCAAAAATCTAAAATCGGCATTTACACAAAATCACCCATACAAAAAATACCGATTCCACACTATAGATTGGAACACATCCACATGGACATAGTTGGACCACTCCCAACATCAAATAATAACAAATACATACTAACAATCATCGACCGATACACACGTTGGCCAGAAGCATACCCACTCAGAGACATAAAAACCGACACAATAGCAAACACACTCGTACAAAACTACATATCACGTTTTGGAGTCCCTTTACAAATAACAGTCGATCAAGGCACACAATTCACATCAAAATTATTCACAGACCTAACCAAACTCTTAGGAGCACACAAAATACATACCTCCCCATATCACCCACAAGCAAATGGAATGATAGAACGCTTTCACCGACAACTGAAAACATCAATATTATGCTCAAACAACACAGAGCGTTGGTCAGAACTTCTACCAATAATACTACTAGGTTTGAGAACCACAATAAAAGAAGATTTAAAGTGTTCACCAGCCGAATTAGTCTACGGACAAACACTAAGGTTACCTGGAGAACTCATTATCAGAAACAACACAAACAACATAAAAACAACCACTAATCAAACACTACAACACTTGAGACAACACTTCACACATGTACGCTCAAACACCATACATCATAACAAAGACAAAAGTTTCATTCCCAAAAACCTCAAAAATTGCAAATACGTATTCTTAAAAACAATACACAAATCAAACCTAGAAACGCCATTCGAAGGTCCCTTCGAAGTCATATCCAGAACAGACAAAACATTCAAAATTCAAAAGAACAATAAAATAATTAGGTCTCAATAGACCAACTAAAACCGGCAACCACAAACGACGACACCAACATAGAACACAATCATAAACAAAAAAATAAAGTCACATTCAACATTAACAACATCGAAAACTAAATACAATTATTAAATCGTTACACTAGAGGAGGAGTTGTAGAGTATCCTACACTCAACCAACACAACACTTTAATATTTTAAATATTTTATGTACAAAATTTATATGTCTAATTTTAGAATGAATAATTTTATTTTTTCATTCCTATTTAAATCTCTGTATGAACAAGACGAATTGTTATTATAAGATATATATATAAATAAATATAAATTTATAAAACGCATAGAGGCAACCTCCATAATTATGTTTCGAATCAAAAAATCCTTACACTTTTAATGTCGCACAACCACGACCTTATCGGCCTACGTTTTTACCTTCGATAATTATTAAAAAATGTTTTCCTCATTTTTAATTAGAATGTATTTAATTAGAATGAATCGACAGAGCAACCGAGTGGCACAATTTTTCTACTCCAAGCACGAATGAAAACTTGAAAAGAAAAGCTAGCTGCTGAGAAGTAAAAAAATCTTGTTATAGAAAAAACAACACAAAATACTCAGCAAAAAAAAGAAGCAATCGACCAAAGAGAAGAATGTAATCTCATGCTCTATATCAAAATAAAAAAAAAAAAACACACACAAAACCCATAGAAAAATAAAAACAAGGTGCCGTGGCCAGCAATATTTTTCCATCATAGTTAGTAAAAAAGTCCTTTCATTGTCATTTTTCTCTATTTTTTTTTTATTATTAGTCTTACTCTGATTTACAGACTTCAACGACTTTTCTGCTACTGCTTGCAATTCGTGCAACTTTTCTACCTGGCGCTTGTTATAAATGTATGCAGGTAGGTGTGTGTGCATGTGTGTATGCTTGTATGTGAGTGTGGGTGCAGTTAAATGTGCGAGATGCCAACACTGTCGAACGTGACTCGAGTGTTTTCACTATAGTCAAGCAACTTTTTCTTAATGGGCCTATAGTTGTTGTTTGCTGTACAATTGCGAATAGCTTTGCATTTTTACTTGAATGCTTTTGTTATACGTTTAACACGTACTGACACATTCGCAAAATAATTGAAAAACACAAAAAAAAGAGAAAAATAAAAGACTCTCGATACTCAAAGCAATTTTCAAACACACGAAAAAAAAGGAAGTCGGTGGAAAATTAATTTTTTAAAAAAAATTTAACCATTACGCAACGGTCACAGAAAATATTTCGACCTTATTTCGCTTTTCTTTCTTGTGGTTTTTGGCTTGCTGTTTGTTTTTGCTCTATGTCTTGGCTATCGCGGCACTCGTATAAGGTGAGAGTCTTGAATACTTCCAGGCTTCACCATGTTAGTTGATAATGGTGGAGCCTGAAAGTATGCAAGCTTCGTTCCGCGTTCCAATAGCTGCGTTCCAGCTTGTCTAATCTAATCCGATTATCATGTGGAACGCTAAAAGGTATCACATCCAGATGGCGCATCCACAGTTAAAATAACATTGCCGACGAAAATGGAAAATTATCTTATGGTTAGTATACGTTGTAAAGTACATATTTTCCATGCATAATTATATAATTTAGGAACTCTGCGAGACCTTATTACCATTATCATTTTACCATTAGTTGGTAAAACTGCAAATAAACCAAAATAATTGCTACAGCGCCATCTATATTTCAAAATGTGCGCCCTCTATAACTGAAGTTTAGAACTACTGATCGGATTAAAAATTAATCCGAAAAGGTAATAGGATTAAAATGTTGTTGTTGCTTTGCATTAAAAAATTATTAATCCAAACAAGATTAGAACAGCTGGAACGCAGCAATTGTTACCGATAGTAGCCAACGACACCAAACCAAAAACCACACCATAACAACGTGAGGCGTTGTTACAGTTAGGGCGACTCTGACCTACAACATTTCTCCACCCTTATCGCTTCTCGATAGTAATTTTTTCTTTTACAATTTATGTTGGGTTTGATTACTTCACATATTGCTTATTTCATGCTACATTACATTTCTATTCCTTATTCCTCAATTCATATAACATTACATTTTATTCCTTAATTCATATTACATTACACTTTATTCCTTAATTCATATTACATTACATTTCATTCCTTAATTCATATTACAATACATTTTATATTAATTCATATTCTGTTTTCGCTGTTTCGCAGTTGGCTCCTTCGTAGTTCTTTTGCTAGTAATGGTTTAGCTGGATGTAGCTGTTTAACTTCGATGTTGTTTCCGGCAATATTAGTTATATGGGTCAGTTAAGGAGGTCCCCCGGTTGTTGTTGACAGGAATTTGGTTCAGTTCGGCTCAGTTTTGTTTTTATTATTTTGGATATATTGCTGGTGAGTTTGCTTGGCGATATTCAGCAGAGTGTGATTTCCTTGTTACTTAGGTTTGAACAGTTCAGATATCTAGCTAGTTCGGCAGTAATGCGACATAGTGGTGGTGGCACTGTTTCTTGGTGACCACCTGAGTCGTCGTACCCCGAACTTTATTGCCAGAGTGAACTCCTGCTTAACTGTTACTACAAGAACAGTGGTTTGTAATCCGAACACTCGCTATATGTTGCTTTTTTAATCGTCTGTACAACTCACTTGGGTTCTTTTCCGATAACTGTTCCCATTCTCCCGAACGTCTGTCTTCTCGCGATGTCGTTTTGATATCGTGATTATGATGAAGTTTATGCTGATATTATGAATTTTCGGTTATGACGGAATGGATGCTTGCCATTTCATACTGCTAGCTTTGCATTTTGTCCTTATCCTTATACGCTAATTGTTATATCTAATTTATGACTATTGCTAGGTGTTTAATTATTATTATACTTATTGTATATTACTTATTGTGTTTGTTATAATTTTGTGCAAACTTGTACGTTTGGGTGTATTCTAATTGTGTTCGTTTGTGTTTTTACATTATAGAAATGGTTTAGGTTACAGGAACCAAGAATTATTCTCTGTTTCTGTTTACTTTGTATACATTGTGCATATATATATATATATATATACATATATATATATACATATGTATGTATACATATACATTGTGAATATATATTGTCAGAGAACGTTGGCAACCCGGGAAGACACAAATGAGCAGTAGGCAACGAAGCGGCGTGTAGTGCGGACCATTTGGACATTATAAAACTGTTGTAAATTGTTTAGCTTGAAAAGTAATGATAATAATAAAATAAAGTGATGGACTATCTTGACAATATTGTAAATTTGTTGGAAGGACAGACATTGATTGCAATATAACTTTTAAGCTATTATGGTCAATGCCAGCCCTTACTTGTTGTCAGCATATTTTATTTTTAAAAACTGATCGCCGCGCGAAAAGTTTTATCAGCAATAAATGGCCTATCTTTAATGTCGATTTGTTTTCTTTCCCTTTTAGTTTCGTTTTAATTAATTTTTTTTTTTTTTTTTTTCTTTTGATTTTTTTTTTTTAAAAAAACCGTGGCTATTGCGGTAGTATTGCGGTTGTGCAACACTTTTTTTTTTTTTTTTTTTTTTTCGGAAAGGTAAGAATTACCTTTTTATAATACGTACGGACTTTATTTTTAAAAAACATGCATATCGAAGTTGACCAAGAGAAAACCCCCCATTTTTTTTATTTTTATTTTAATATATGGGAAACCAGGGCATTTTTTATGCAGTTGCCGTCTTGCGTAATTCCATATTCAAAATTTCAGTTTCCGCTAATGAAGCTTTTTCTTTTGGGCTTTGTCATGGGTTCTGTCGTTTATAAATCGCGTTTTCGCGGGTAGTAGACTCATAGTGCGTTTTGACACTTACCTCTGCGGATCTTTAAAATCAAATTAGAAACGAAATGTTCAAAGACCGTCTGCGCAGACTAATTGTATTTCATCCGGAGATGGCCTACCACTACCGGCTGCTGCTGCACCAGGCTCAGGTGCTACGGCAACGATACCGTCTTCGGCCGAGACGACTGGCCGAGCGCTTGAGAGAGGAATAGAGAGTAGCCCGGATGAATTAGTCGTTATTCCCGAGTTGGTCCAGGCGACCCCCGGGGTCGGTACAGGAGATACCGTATGTTATAGGAATCTCGAGGACTGGCCAAGTGTCGATTGGGCTGCTGGACTCACATCTTCGGTAGTGGAAATAACTTGTAATTTTCTGCCTTGTTAAATAAAAACAAACTTTTTGTCTTGTTAAATAAAATTGAATTAATATAATACAGAATTGTGAGCTGATTGATTTAATTTGTTCTTAAGGATTATGGAAACTATTAAATGGAAACGGATTAACTTTTAAATATACGATGCACCGTTCTTGAGTGGTGCTTCATAAATGGTTACCCTTTTCTTGCTTTTACCCATGCCGGTTTTTTTAGCCACGGATGGCTCCGCCAACTCTTCATTCGGTGGTGGTACGGGTGGTGCTTCGGTGTTGGGTGACATCGGCACGGACGTTGTGATGATTGGAGCGGAAATGGTGGGCAGTACTATGGTTTCTGGTCTCGCTTGCTTTCGTCTCCCGCATATTCTGTTCCAGCAAAACCTTAGTACTGACACCAGTATTATGAGTGAAATAATGACTCCGGTGCCAATTTCCCCCGTGGTCTCTATATTTTGCTGCCTGTCCGATAGAGTGGACATCCCTTTTTCCTGTTCCAACTCTCTTCTCAAGTCCTCGATCCGCTTACCTCCTGCTGCCAATGCATCCTTGACACTGAGGTTGTCTGGTAATGTGATTGGTTTCAGTTGACGCTCTGTGAGGTTGGCCGTAATCGCTGACGTCCAATTTTCCTTAAGCAAGTTAACTAAAATCGTGTGGTTCGGAGTTTTATGGGTTTCCTCGAGTGTGGAGTTCGCATTGCTCTCGTAGTGGAGAATTATGTCTCTACCATGTATCTCACACTTTTCTGTGAGTCTTAACTGACCGAATCCATATAACGCTAAAGAAGTATTGGCTACGCCGCAGTGGAGCTCGAACTTTGTTTCTTGGCGAAGTTTGAATAGCCAAGAGTTCGCTGTCACCAGCTTTACTATTAGACCGGCGCTGGCGGGTATGGCTATTTGCTTGCAATGCTCCTCATTCAAGTTGTTATGATGCAGCAGAATGATCTCACATACATCGCTATTGCCTGTTAACGTTTTTCCCAACCTTTTGCATACCCTTAGACGACCCTGCTTTCTTGTTGATGTCAAGTCATTTACGCTCCTGCAGTGGTCAAGCTCTCCTTGAGACAGTCCCAAGAATCTCCAACGCAGCTTGGACTCAGCCAAGTATTCGTAAGTCACCTGCGTGGTGACATCCCACTTTCCGTCGAGGAAAATCGGGATAGGGTATGGCTTGAGTATAGTAAACTCCTCGTCCCCAGGCAGAGGAATTTTGATACCTATGACAAACCCGTTTCTTCCGCGAAAATATCTGACCTTGGCTATCTGGTGAACGTCAAAACTGTCGACTAGCAACCAAGTCGCTTTTCCTGACAAGTCCAACGCTTTGGCTGATTCCCTCAGTTCTTCTTCACTTAGAATTGCGGGGTGTAATTTCCCCTTGTTCAGATCGCCTATCACTGCCATTTCAGTCATTTGCTGGCCCTGTATTTCGATTAAACTTGCCTCTAGGGCTGACTGTACCTGCACCATGCGTAAAGCCAGCTCTATATTCTTTCATTCCGTCAGAGCTATATCGTTGATTGCATTTTGTTGCTCCACGGCTGTCTTTAGCTCGCCTTTCATGGCATTGATTCTTTCCACGGCCATTGTGATGGGTTTTTCCAATTCTTCGTGATTCGTTTTCATCACTGTTATCTGCTTCTCCATTAGGTTGTAGTGCCTGTCTTGCTTCACGTCCAACTCTTGAAGATGGCCGTAGATTTTGTTGGCGTCCTTTTGGTCCATTGAACCGAAAGCCCAATTTAATGCCTCTCCGACAAACTTGAGGGCTCGCTTCGGTCTCCTCCTTGCCAACACCGAATTAATCGTTCGTTCGTTACGCTGTAGCCTTGTCAGAACTGTTCGCATGGTACCATCGATCGCCCCGCAAACATATTGAAAATTGGTTAATAGTAGTTTTTTGTTCATGTTGTCGCAGCTTTCCTTAATCTCTGCTGCATGCCCCTCTAATTGCTTTACCAAAGCAAGGTAGTCGTAGGGGTCGAACTTCGTGAAAATCGTCCATTCGTTATTGTAGAAGATCGCCTCCCCTATCTTCTCAAAATAAATTGGGGTTATTGGCAGGGGCTCGATGGTTACGGGGATGGCTGCCACACCACCGAGAAGTGCGAGCACAATAATGATGACTTCCATATTAGTACTGTGGAAAATGGATTGTAAGTAAACAACGTTTATCTAAATACTTAATGAAGAGGCTGAAATTAATTATATTTATTATTATTATAATAATTAATTATATTTAGTTAAATTAACTTAAATAAAGTTTAATTAAATTGACTTTGGTTGCTATATTTTGCTTATATCGACGTATTTACAATAATATTTGATTCATTACTCGTGTTTCTGCTATTGTACAGCTTGAGTAAGTTATTGTGAAAAGGCTTTTCCCTTCCTTTTATCGTTATTGCTGTGGTGACTGGTGATCTCACCTGTGCTACCTCGTATGGACCGATCCATATCGGAGAGAATTTGTTCTTCCGAGTCTGATTTTTGAGGAGAACTTTGTCCCCTACTTTGAACACAACTGGGTTGGAAATCCTATCGTATTGTTCTTTGGCCCTTCTCTTGGCCACTTCTTGATTTTGCCGAACCAACTCATGAGCTCTTTGAATCTGGTATTTCTTTCTTTCGAAGGGTCATCCATATTGTAGACTGGAGAACACTTGCGTTTCAAATTAGTCGGAAATTCGGAGTCGAAACCGTACAGCGTTCGAAAAGGTGTCTGCTTCGTCGATGTATGCGGTGTGTTGTTATGTACATGCATAGCCGCTGAGAGCCACTGGTCCCAGTTCGAACCGTCCTCCTTAGCAAAACTGCGCAGATATTCTGCTAACGGCCTGTGACTGCGCTCCAGAGAACCATTCGCCTGGGGGTGGTATGGAGTAATATGCAACTTCTTAACTCCTAGCATTTTGCAGACATTTGAGAACACCTTTGAAATAAAATTTGTGCCATTGTCGGTAATTAATACTTTAGGGATGCAATGGCGGGTTACGACTTCATCGAAGAATGCTTTCGCTACCGTGCTGGCTTCAGCGTTCGGTATGGCCACACAAGCCATATATTTTGACAGGTCATCCTGGAACGTGAGGATGTATTTATTACCTGTGGTCGTCTCCGGTAATATCCCAACTATATCCATGTATGTCTTATCGAACGGTTTCTGAGGAGTGTCAGTTAATACCAATGGCATTTTAGTTATCCTGCTACTTTTGTTCGCTTGGCATTTTGGGCAGTTTTTCACAAATTCCTTTATTTGTTTCTGCATGTCAGACCATCTGAACTGCCTCCGAATTCTTGACCGCTCCCTGATGTCCTCCCAGAGGTGAGTTGTGGAAATCCTTGATCACTGTCTCTATTTCATTTGCGTCCGTCAGCAGTGTCACTGTGGCATCCGTATGCCCATCTGGTTGCTCCTCATCAACGCTTTGATCTTCTGCTCGTTCTTGAGGGTTTCGCTGCTCTTCCTGTTGTTGCGCTCTCGTTCTGGACCGAGTCTGCACCGTTACCACAGCCTGTGGAATCCTGCTAAGTGCATCTGCGTTCAAGTTTTTCTTCCCTGGCTTATATATCAGTTCGAATTGGTATTCAGACAGCTTGTGTCTGAACCGGGCTAAACGAGAAGTTTGGTCCTTGAGGTTTGCTATACCTCTCAGCGGTTGGTGATCCGTAATTATCTTAAACGGTCGTCCTAATAGATAAGCTCTGAAATTTTTCGTAGCCCAAACGACGGCTAAAAATTCTCTTTCGATAGTTGAGTAGCGCTTTTCCGCGTCATTTAACGCTCGACTGGCGAACGCGATTGGCCTATCCTCGCCTATTCTACCTTGCGAAAGGACGGCTCCTAAAGCCTCGCCACTAGCATCCGTCGTTAGGATGAACTCCTCACCGAAATCTGGGTAAGCCAAAACTGGTGGGGTTATAATGGAGTCTTTCAGTTTTTCGAAAGCTTTCTGGCAATCCTCAGACCATCGGAATACTGCGTCCTTTCTCAACAGTTTGTTTATTGGTAGAGCTATCCTGGCGGTGTTTGGTATGAATTTTCTATAATAGTTCCCTAAACCCAAGAAAGCCTGTACTTTCTGTGGGTCCGGAGGGGCCCCGGACTCCGAACACTTATGCCCTAAATAGACGACCTCACGGCGGAGAAACTGACATTTGCCGACGTTCAACTTCAAGTTGTTTGCTCTCAGCGCTTCGAAGACCTTCGCTAACCTGTACGCGTGTTGCTCTAGGTTGCTGCCGTAAACCACTATATCGTCCAGGTATACGAAACAATCGATTCCTTGGAGACCAGTCAGAATGTGATACATTATACGCTGGAATGTGGCCGGCGCTCCAGTTAACCCAAACGGCATTCTGTTGAACTCGAAATGGCCCAGGGCTGAGCTGAAAGCTGTCTTCACCTTGTCCGCCTCGTCTATCAGCACCTGATGATAACCGCTAGCCAAGTCCAAAGTCGAAAAATACCGGCTACAACCTAACTGGTCTAAGATCTCGTCTATTCTGGGTATCGGAAAAACCTGTTTAATCGTTGCCTCGTTGAGCTTCCGATAATCTATTACTAATCTCCACACCTTTTCCCCGTCTTTACCACTCTTCTTTGAAACCAGTAGTAATGGTGAGTTCCATGGCGATGTGCTTGGGGATATGATCCCGTCCCCGAGAAGTTTTTCCACCTGCCTATTAATTTCTTCCTTTTGTGTATGTGGCAGACGATACTGCTTTTGATTTATTGGCGGCTGATCCGCCTTTGTTGGAATCCTATGTTTCAGTACAGACGTGCATGTCAGCGCGTCACCCTTTAGCAAGAAAATGTCATTGTATTCCGCGCATAAATTCACTATTGACTTCCTTTCCTCGTCATTTAAATTTTTGTCCAAATCCAGTTCGCTCATCAGAACTTTCAATCTAGGGTTGATGTCCGTGGTCACTAAACTGTTAACCGAATATCTTCTGTTCGGTGGCTGATACTCGTTGAAATCGCTGAACCTCTCAACGAAGTTATCGTTAAGAGTTAAATCCTCTTCCGTTGAATTCAGGATCGGTACCACCACCTTGTCATTTGTTACCTTTACCAATGACTCCCCTAGGTAGATTCCAGGTGATATCTGCTCCTTATGAACGATGACTACTGGTAACCTCGTGTTTAACCTTATTTGGACGAAACACGTTGACCGGGCTTTCACTGAGTTCCGCGCCACAAGTGAACCTTCGCACTTTGCTTTAACGAATGGTAACTTGGAAACGCACTCGCCGTGCCTATCAAACAGTGTAATATCCTTCCTAATCGAATTTATTACAGACTTGTTCCATAAGTTGTCTCGCCCAAGTATCCCATCTCCTGGCAATCCTTGTACAGTCGGCACCAAGTGCAACTTTAAACTAAGTTTTGGCCAGACTCCATTGGTAATTTTGACCTTTTCTTTTGTATACACGCTACCCCCAAAGGCTCCATTTAACATTTTCCCCTCGCGACGATCTACGTCAACACCTTTTTTCAACGAGCTTTCCTTAACCAAACTTGTGTCTGCTCCCGTGTCCACCAGCAGGGTGAGTTTTCCGTGTGTGGCCTCCGCGCAAGGAAGTTCAACGAACACATCACACATCATCGGCTTCTCATCGCAGCAGCACTCGGTGACGTTATTCACCTTTGCATTGATAGTACTTTGTCCTCCCTCCGCAACTTGCGAATCGAACAGCTCCTTAACACCCTCCTTATGGGTTTCTTCCGAATTCCCCTTTTCCGATGTTTTCCTCATATCACTACCTACTGTTGTGGAGATTCTGCTCTCGATAACCCCTACGATTGACTTATTCTGTACTCCTCTCAACGTTTTACTTTCGCACTGACGTTGGGGTGAACTAATTGTCCCAGTTGACGTATAGTCCCCGCTAGTGCGTCTGTCTGGCCTGCTTATACTAAGGTTTTGGGGTTCCCAGGTTATTGGCCTTGCCTGGGCCCCTGACAGTTTCCCTGGACTGCCTCCCAGTTCTTCTTAGCGTCGCAGTCCCTTAAAAAGTGGCCTGGCCTGTTGCACCAGTGGCACACCAACGTCGACTTATTTTGTGCCGGCGTAGCGGTTTTGGCGCCTGACTTCCCAGGACCTGTTGACCGGTAGTTGCTGCCTTTGCCCGGCTGCGTCCTGTTCTCCCACTGTGTCCTCTGAGCAGTAGCTTGCGGTCTCCCCTGAGACATTTGGGCACTCGAACCTTGTCCACCACAGTTCCGGCTAGCCTCATGCCCATACACTAGGCATTTTTGACAGAATGGAGAATTCTTCCTTGTTAAGCAATCCTCCCTCGTATGGCCCCGTCTACTGCAAAAACTGCAAACTACATTCGTCACAGCTTGGTCTGCATAGTTCCCGTTGTCCCGCTTTGCATAGTCTCTGTTCACTATGGGCCTTCGCGGCTGACCACCTTGATGCTGCCTCGGCGAAGCTTGTCTCTGTTGTGGATAAAACGGGGAACCCGCGACTTGGAAACCGTCGCGCGAACCTCCCACTAGACCAATGAGTGGGCCAGGCTGCCTAGCTTACGCTTGTCGAATATCCTCAGCAATTCCCAGGGCCTGTTCCACCAGGTCTTCAAGGGTTTCGCCTGTGGACCCCAACATGTGCAATCTGAGCGTGCTGTCCTTTAGATCTAACTTGAAGGACTTCTTTACAGTCCTTTCGACTTCCGCACGCAAAGCTACATCAGACTGGCCCTTTTAGACGTTCGTCACAATATCTTCCGCTTGTGACTTCAGTGACATCAGCCTCTCAGCAAAGCGTCGTATGTCATCCTCCCGTAGCTGCCGAATGCTTTGTATATCTGCTAGAACCGCGTCCAACGACCGGTATTGCAGATAATTTTTCTTAATTACAGCGAATAGACCCTCCAGGCTGTCAAACTTCTTCGTGCGGAGCAAATTGTAGGCATTACCATGCAACCTTTGCTTCACGCAAGCGAGGAAATACGGTATTTCCGATTCGCCTATATTTCTTCTTGCTAAATCGCAACCCTCGATAAACTTGTAGACCTCGCTGCGGAGGTCCACCGAAGGTGCTCCCGAGAATAACGGCACCAAGCGGGTTACCGTTTTCGATATTTCCTCTATACCCATACTGACCGCAGGTGTACGTCTCGGCTGAAAAATGGGAGAGTCCCTGTTCACCTCCACAGCTGCTTTGGATGCTTCCTTGTGGTACAGGGTTGTCTCACTCGCCAACGCGATTTCCTGCTTCAACAGCCGGTTCTCCTCCTTCAGCTGATGGATCCTCTGCTTAGCTTGCTCCAAACTGGTGAAATCCTCCTTAGACCTCTGGTGCACGACCTCCTCAAGTGCCTCCTCGGCAAGGCCGCCGTCCCTTAGAAGGTCCCTTAGCCGCTTGTTCTCCACCTCCAATTCCCCCAACAGGCCCTCCTCCAGCTGCCTGTCCAAAAGGTAGTTATCGTACCTATTTTTCAGAGCCCCAAACTCTTCTTTCCAGCGTTGCACCTCCCCCGCGATTGCGATATTTCTGTGCTCTAAAAAGCTTTAAAGTTCGTCGGTCACTGCGTCAGCTTCTTCTATCCTTGAAATGGGGCCGAGCGCGCGGACCTTCTCTCTGATTAGGATAACGTTTTCCTTGTTGTTGATGGCCGCGGCTAGATTTCCCCAGGCCTTCTCCACAAATCTTTCTATCTGTCCGGACAAACCCCGGTATTTGTCGTTTAATTGGACGTACAATGATTCGCAGTCCCCGTCAGCCATCAATCATCATTCCAGAACACGAACCGTAACGCTTGGAGCGAATGGGTTAATCTGCATTTGCGCTTTGCTTTGGTTTGAAGAGTGCAAGCGACGCGGCCTTGAAAACGCTCGTCAAGTTCAAGTTCACTTTAAACCTACTCCTCTCGTTTAATACCAGGCGTGCGAAAACAATCTCTTGTTTCAACACAAATGGAGTATCGCGTTACCACTAACCGGCGCACGCCAAAACGCGAAACAACAAGAAACAAAACGACAAAGACAACAACGACGAAACAAAAAACAAAAAGAAGGACAAGTACAAGTACACAACAAAAACAAAACGACAACGGCATTGAAGAAGAAAAAAAAAAAAAAACCTTGAAACGTTGACGTCGCGGAAAATGCTGACCACGCAATTCGACACCCGTCGAGCTTGCGTTCACTCTACCAACCAGCTTTCCGTTTACCCCTCCTTTCTACTCTCAACGAAAAGAACAATAAACCATTGTTTCCATGCAACCGTAAACCAACTGAGAATAAAAATAAAATATTGTGCTAGTTTTACAAGTGTTCTTTATTTTTCCTCTTCGGCCCTGCTTCGTCAATGCCCTAGCACTTCTCACTTCTGACTCGATGCGACCGCTTTGCCTTCCTTTTAGGAATCACCCTACAAGTCTTTAACAGCGCCTCGTCCGCCGCCTTGCTTAACTCCCTCACAATCCTCTCCGCTCTCTCAAAAATCCTGGCGTGCTTGTCCAGGTGTTCCTCCAATCCACCTTCTCTCACCCTCTGCACACAAACGAAGCAATACATTGCTGCAAAAAGAAATTGACGAAATCCATTGGTACGGTATAATTGGAATAAAATTAAGTTGCTTCCCAAGACTGAGCGGTATTCGCTCACACGGTACAAATGAACATATGTAATTCTTCTCGAATTACACGGCTCGCGCCCTGGCGATAGCAAAACTTTTCCTGACCGCGCATATATGACAGAAAACAAAAATGCGCTAAAAATAATAAATTAACTAAAATAACATGATTCAATTTTTCTTAACTAACTCCTAACAATAAACAAGATATTGAGCGGCGAACTAACTTAATCGTCACACTCCGTATATTTACTTAACACACTGTAAACCGTAAATATTCACCGAAAATCCACAAACGTCTGCTTATTAGACAGTGCATGACTATTGAAGCGCATAGCACTGGTCTAAACTAAACACTCTAGATGAATTACCAGCGACTATTCAAGCACGCTTGCTAATTCATCACCGACGCAAAATTCGCGAATTCAGTGCACTTTCCACTTCTTCCAAACTCTAACCAACTATGTTAAATTGCTTTCCTAATGCATGCCACAATTTCTTAATATGTAACCCACTACCGCACCTAAAAAGTTACACCGAGCAGTGGACGACTGTTAAAGTGCGTCCCACTGCCCACATTACATGTATTGGATAGCTTAGCAGCGACTCTTAAAGCACGTCTACTGAGCTAATCCAACGCAAAATGCAAGCATAAAGTGCACCAAATACAAACATGCTTTTCCCATTTTATGAACCTTAATCTTATCAACTACCAAATGATCAAATCAATTATTATCAATTTATCAAATTAACTATGTTGAGTGTTCCTCAGCGAGAACGTCCAGCTACCCGTGGAGTATCTCCGAGACCACCTCAACTTCACTTTATTAAAGCAAGCAAATCCTTTGAAAAAACATTAAAGAGTGTCTTCAATTCGTGCAAATCAATCGCAAATAAGTTATTATGTAGTTAATAAATTTAAGTATTAGGTAAAATGTACCATCATGACTTGTGTTGCATTATTTGAATTAATTGGTGCTAATTGCAGCTTAAGTTCAAAGTAGAATGAAAACATAAATGCTTTGAAAACCACTCGATTCAGCATACAATAAACTGATGAAATATTGAGGAAAGACGATACAAAAAACTTTCGTTTAAGATTCTATAATTTTACTAAATACCATTAACATTAGTTGTCTCATTCATATACTCCTCATGTACCTTATGGCCAAGCTGAATAACAACGGGTTAGTTTCGAGAAAACTTCTTTCTCATAATATTAAAAATTTGATGATAATTCGAAAATGAAATCGTAACTCTATAAACGTAATACGTATTGTTGAAGATTAAACACTGTGTATCAATATAAGAAGGAACTTAAACTTAACTCGATGTACGCATAAAGAGATTCAATTTACATTTACAACATTTTTTAAAATTTTAAAAGTAAAAAATGCAATGGCGAAAACTTGCAAGACAAAAAAGAACAAAACTTAGTTTGTAATTTTTCCAATTTTTTATTAAACTTTTAAAACACATCACTCACCTGAACGATCTTAGGTCCAAGATCGTTAATTCTTGAGAAAGTGCAAACGATCTCAGGAATTAATTCTTTGATATTTTCTGTAACCATTACGCAATGGTCACAGAAAATATTTCGACCTTATTTCGCTTTTCTTTCTTGTGGTTTTTGGCTTGCTGTTTGTTTTTGCTCTATGTCTTGGCTATCGCGTCACTTGTATAAGGTGAGAGTCTTGAATACTTCCAGGCTTCACCATGTTAGTTGATAATGGTGGAGCCTGAAAGTATGCAAGCTTCGTTCCGCGCTCGGACATTGTTACCGATAGTAGCCAACGACACCAAACCAAAAACCACACCATAACAACGTGAGGCGTTGTTACAGTTAGGCCGACTCTGACCTACAACAGCCAGTTGGTTTCTCGAGGACAGCTTCGACGTCCACAGGGTGGCCAGAGTCAGGTTGTTCCCTTCCGGTCAGGGGTTAATCGTGGCCGTGAAAGTTCCCCTCCCGGAGGGCGAGAGGTTCACGATAATGAAACCGTATCCGGTCCCGGTTTTCCTCGCCGGTAAATGGGATGTCACGACGCAGGTCTCGTTCGACTACATAGCGGAGTCCAAAACGCGCTGGCGTTTTATGGGGTTGTCTCAGCATGAGTTGGACAACTGTGGAATCCTCAACGACAAGACTACGGTCATCGAACGCAGGCAGCTGAGAGTTTGTAAGAGGACAGGAAAAACGCTGACTGGGAATAGTCACGTATGCGAAGTGGGCTTGCTTCATCACAACAACGTGGATGAGAGGGTATGTGCCCAAATCGCCATACCGGCCAGCTCTGGCGTGATAGTGGGATATGGTGGCGTCAAATTCCTGGCTGTAAAAATTACGGCACGACACGAATCTGGAGGTTCATTGTGGGCGGTCGACCGAGTCGCTCGTGATAGCGGGGTTCGGAAAGATCAGGCTCGACGAGGATTGCGAGGTTCATGGCGAGGACCTCATATTGCATTTCGAGGAGAACGCGAACTCGACCCTGGACGACACCCACAAAACTCCTAACCACACCATGTTGGTGGATCTGTTACGGAAGAATTGGACGGCAGCGATCACGACCAATTCCTCGGAGTACCGGTCACGTCCAGTCACTCTAACAGACAGAATCAGAGTCAGGGACGTTCTTGCGGCTGGGGGCAAACGGATCGACGACTTGAAGAGGGAGGTGGAACAGGAGAAGGACATACGGAGGATATCCGGAAGACAAAGGTCTCTGGAGACATCGGGGGTGATCGGGGGGGGGCGCCGTACTCGCTCTAGTGGTCATAGGGATCCTGGTTAAGATTGTCTGGGGAGGGGGTTGTAAATGTCGCACTGGGGGGAAGAAGAGCAGATCACAGCCCTTCATTCTTCGGCTATCTCAGCGCCGGTCATTTCATCACCGGTAGCGTTGCCTTTAACGACTCCAGTGGCATTAGCTCCAGCAACGCCAGCGCCTGCCATTCCGACGGCACAGGCGCAGCCAGTTCAGCCGTCGTCAGCACCTGTAAGGCAGCACCTCGTTTCACCGCCAATTCCATCGCCAGCGCCACCAGCGGTTTCCCGAACCGACACCACTCCATGCATAGTCAGATACGAGGAGGTAAACAAAGCAAGAAACAATAAGAAGAAGGTTACGATTTACGAGCTACCATTCAAACATGCGTCGTATATATAGAGGAAGTAGAACATAAAAGAATTCTGCTGACGCTTCACTCCAATTGCACTCAACACCACAACAAAGGCCATCGCCACGGAAAATGAAAGGTAAGCAAAAGAGACATTGCAGAGACCGTCCGTCGCGGAGCGAAATTTTTTTATAAAGCGCGAATACGAGCTGGACAGTTCAACAAAGTATCAACTCTTCTTGCAGTGATGTCAGAAATAATTTTAATTAGCGACGATGACCTCGGTCTGTACGGAGAGAGGGAGGCGGAGAGATTCGGAGCAACTGCCAGTGAGGAGGAGTCGGCGCCGGCCGGTGAGGAGGAGGCGCCCCAAACCGAGTGGTTCGATACCACTCGGGACCGGGAGGTGGTTCGTCGACACGGGGTGGTGCAGGAGGTCCTGCACATCACGCTCACCTGCACCACGTTGGATCCGGAGGTGTGGCAGAGCAGCTCGCCCGCTGCCTGGCTGAGGGGGCTACCGCTACCAATAGCGGCGGGACCCGTACCACTAGCCATGGATGGAAAGGCCAACGGACCAGAGTCTGGCCGGTGGACAGAAAAGCGGAGTGGGTCGGGGGCCGGACGGGGGCGTCCCTATTAACTTCCACCCGAGTCTCCTCCTCGATTTAAAAATTCTCTCCCTTCCGTCATAAATCATATATTTCGTTTCTGTTAATTGTATGTTTTGTCTCCGCTATGGTCAATTGAATAAAAGTCATGGAACAATGTTAATCAGTTAATCGTTTTCTCAAGTTTAGTTCTTACCGGCTAAGGGTTCGTGGTGTTATTGTTAGTGGAAATATCAGTGTTAATTTCCAGAATTTGGCTTGACGTTATTAACTAATCTATTTGCAGGTTGACACGAAGATGAAGCCTCCAGCAAGGGGAAGTAAACATAGACAGAATATGTTTAATCTAAACATAAATAAAACAACAATTTAAACATGAATAGAACAAACAGAAAGACCAGCATTGGCCCAGCTATAGTTAGCTCAGGAGCAGTGTTTGTCTTTCTTCGCGCATGTGTATACGCGCGCGTATATGTATATGTATATGCATGCGTATATGCATACGTCACAACGTTTTAACAACATTTACAACACTTTAGCGTATATGCATACGTTGTAACGCTCACAGCATTTACAACGTGGTATGTATGTAAATGTATGTGTGTTTTGGGTTGGATATTAGACCACTTGGGTTTCGATATAATAATAGCAGTACATTAACAATACAATAATCAATACAAAATTTAAGAGATTCAACATAGATTTTAATATTAAAATTACTTGTAACTATTGGATCCTATTATACTTGCAATGATGGATACTGTTAAGTATAATTAAATATGCAAATGGATGCGTGAAAATATACAAACTTAAGTAATAACCCATTGTAGAGGAAGTGTACATACATATACTAAACGAAATAATATATATAGTATAAAATTTTAAGAAGTGATAATGGCAACAATAAAGTATAAAGTACGAAGTACTAGATAGAAAACCCAAACGAAATAAATTAGAACCTAGACGCCATGATAATGTTAGTTTGTTAAGGTCGTAATGTTCATGGCGTTTGCAGTAATTTGCAATAATTTGTATTTATCTAGGAATGTGTTTGTGTTTATTTAACATTAGTTTAGTTAATCTTTGATAAAGATGTTTATTACAAATTAAGATGTCAAGGTGGAGAAGGGTACATTCGAGGAACATTGCTTGAAGGAGAAACGGCGACGGGTATGCAGAGGCAGACAGCAGAGGCGGTATCGGCGGTAACAACAATAGTGATGGTACCGAAAGCAGCAGCGGAGAGCCCCGAAGACGGGTAGCTGGTTTTTCGAGAAGACCTGGTTTTTCAAAAAGGTGGACGGAGTCCTGTGGATTGGCCCGGGGTACGACGGCTGAGGTGGTCACCGCAAAAATATTGACATCCATTATGCCGCATTACTGCCGGACCGGCCAGGAAAGGCGTCCGAACAAAAAGTTGGCTAAACAATAACCAGAAGGGTCGTGCAACCATTTCCAGCGTTGGTACAACGTTTCATGTACTACTCGCCATAGTGCACACCCGAGGGAATGCCGGAATAGTCGATTCGTTAAGTCGACGAAGACGATGGCATAAGCAGCACATCCGTATGGCATGCGTAGTGTGCATAGGACGCAAGGGCCGAGCCCAAGCCTTCGAGTTTGGCACACACAGCGCAAGATGTTCTTAACGGTACCATTGCTTTTGTTGCAGTAATCACCACCGCATGAGAAACGCTACCGTGAGCCGCAGCAGTCGGAGCGCAAAATATGGGAAACAATACAGGGGCAGGTTAACGCGCATAGTTGAGCGCAGTTTTTTTTAAGTATATATAGGTGATAGTTTAATTAAGTAGTATAAGGAAAGAGTTGTAACAGTATTTTAAGAAGCCATTGTAATGCAATAGTCTGTAATACTTTGTAATAGCGTAAGTAGTTTGTAAGCTCCGCACGGCTATGGTATTTTTAAGCCACCCAAATATTTGTCAAAAGAAAAAATTACTGCCGCTTCTTGACAATAATTTTTTCTTTCCCTAGGGGTGGAGGGATGTTGTGTATCATCAGTCAGCATGTTGCCAAACATCTGGTGTCGACTTGCGGTCGCCAATTCAATTCAATTCAGGTGGCATACTTTTAGGCCGAATTGATTGCGATGGCTGAGCTAAGCACTCAGCCACTGGCTGGCGATCGCGACTCGAAAGCGGAATGTGTAAGGCCAGCTTCCGCGGCCAGCACAATTCAATAATGGAAAGCTGGTCAAGGTTCTCCTTCCGCGTCAGACGGAGAGGGGGGGGGTTGTAAATGTCGCACTGGGGGGAAGAAGAGCAGATCACAGCCCTTCATTCTTCGGCTATCTCAGCGCCGGTCATTTCATCACCGGTAGCGTTGCCTTTAACGACTCCAGTGGCATTAGCTCCAGCAACGCCAGCGCCTGCCATTCCGACGGCACAGGCGCAGCCAGTTCAGCCGTCGTCAGCACCTGTAAGGCAGCACCTCGTTTCACCGCCAATTCCATCGCCAGCGCCACCAGCGGTTTCCCGAACCGACACCACTCCATGCATAGTCAGATACGAGGAGGTAAACAAAGCAAGAAACAATAAGAAGAAGGTTACGATTTACGAGCTACCATTCAAACATGCGTCGTATATATAGAGGAAGTAGAACATAAAAGAATTCTGCTGACGCTTCACTCCAATTGCACTCAACACCACAACAAAGGCCATCGCCACGGAAAATGAAAGGTAAGCAAAAGAGACATTGCAGAGACCGTCCGTCGCGGAGCGAAATTTTTTTATAAAGCGCGAATACGAGCTGGACAGTTCAACAAAGTATCAACTCTTCTTGCAGTGATGTCAGAAATAATTTTAATTAGCGACGATGACCTGGGTCTGTACGGAGAGAGGGAGGCGGAGAGATTCGGAGCAACTGCCAGTGAGGAGGAGTCGGCGCCGGCCGGTGAGGAGGAGGCGCCCCAAACCGAGTGGTTCGATACCACTCGGGACCGGGAGGTGGTTCGTCGACACGGGGTGGTGCAGGAGGTCCTGCACATCACGCTCACCTGCACCACGTTGGATCCGGAGGTGTGGCAGAGCAGCTCGCCCGCTGCCTGGCTGAGGGGGCTACCGCTACCAATAGCGGCGGGACCCGTACCACTAGCCATGGATGGAAAGGCCAACGGACCAGAGTCTGGCCGGTGGACAGAAAAGCGGAGTGGGTCGGGGGCCGGACGGGGGCGTCCCTATTAACTTCCACCCGAGTCTCCTCCTCGATTTAAAAATTCTCTCCCTTCCGTCATAAATCATATATTTCGTTTCTGTTAATTGTATGTTTTGTCTCCGCTATGGTCAATTGAATAAAAGTCATGGAACAATGTTAATCAGTTAATCGTTTTCTCAAGTTTAGTTCTTACCGGCTAAGGGTTCGTGGTGTTATTGTTAGTGGAAATATCAGTGTTAATTTCCAGAATTTGGCTTGACGTTATTAACTAATCTATTTGCAGGTTGACACGAAGATGAAGCCTCCAGCAAGGGGAAGTAAACATAGACAGAATATGTTTAATCTAAACATAAATAAAACAACAATTTAAACATGAATAGAACAAACAGAAAGACCAGCATTGGCCCAGCTATAGTTAGCTCAGGAGCAGTGTTTGTCTTTCTTCGCGCATGTGTATACGCGCGCGTATATGTATATGTATATGCATGCGTATATGCATACGTCACAACGTTTTAACAACATTTACAACACTTTAGCGTATATGCATACGTTGTAACGCTCACAGCATTTACAACGTGGTATGTATGTAAATGTATGTGTGTTTTGGGTTGGATATTAGACCACTTGGGTTTCGATATAATAATAGCAGTACATTAACAATACAATAATCAATACAACATTTAAGAGATTCAACATAGATTTTAATATTAAAATTACTTGTAACTATTGGATCCTATTATACTTGCAATGATGGATACTGTTAAGTATAATTAAATATGCAAATGGATGCGTGAAAATATACAAACTTAAGTAATAACCCATTGTAGAGGAAGTGTACATACATATACTAAACGAAATAATATATATAGTATAAAATTTTAAGAAGTGATAATGGCAACAATAAAGTATAAAGTACGAAGTACTAGATAGAAAACCCAAACGAAATAAATTAGAACCTAGACGCCATGATAATGTTAGTTTGTTAAGGTCGTAATGTTCATGGCGTTTGCAGTAATTTGCAATAATTTGTATTTATCTAGGAATGTGTTTGTGTTTATTTAACATTAGTTTAGTTAATCTTTGATAAAGATGTTTATTACAAATTAAGATGTCAAGGTGGAGAAGGGTACATTCGAGGAACATTGCTTGAAGGAGAAACGGCGACGGGTATGCAGAGGCAGACAGCAGAGGCGGTATCGGCGGTAACAACAATAGTGATGGTACCGAAAGCAGCAGCGGAGAGCCCCGAAGACGGGTAGCTGGTTTTTCGAGAAGACCTGGTTTTTCAAAAAGGTGGACGGAGTCCTGTGGATTGGCCCGGGGTACGACGGCTGAGGTGGTCACCGCAAAAATATTGACATCCATTATGCCGCATTACTGCCGGACCGGCCAGGAAAGGCGTCCGAACAAAAAGTTGGCTAAACAATAACCAGAAGGGTCGTGCAACCATTTCCAGCGTTGGTACAACGTTTCATGTACTACTCGCCATAGTGCACACCCGAGGGAATGCCGGAATAGTCGATTCGTTAAGTCGACGAAGACGATGGCATAAGCAGCACATCCGTATGGCATGCGTAGTGTGCATAGGACGCAAGGGCCGAGCCCAAGCCTTCGAGTTTGGCACACACAGCGCAAGATGTCCTTAACGGTACCATTGCTTTTGTTGCAGTAATCACCACCGCATGAGAAACGCTACCGTGAGCCGCAGCAGTCGGAGCGCAAAATATGGGAAACAATACAGGGGCAGGTTAACGCGCATAGTTGAGCGCAGTTTTTTTTAAGTATATATAGGTGATAGTTTAATTAAGTAGTATAAGGAAAGAGTTGTAACAGTATTTTAAGAAGCCATTGTAATGCAATAGTCTGTAATACTTTGTAATAGCGTAAGTAGTTTGTAAGCTCCGCACGGCTATGGTATTTTTAAGCCACCCAAATATTTGTCAAAAGAAAAAATTACTGCCGCTTCTTGACAATAATTTTTTCTTTCCCTAGGGGTGGAGGGATGTTGTGTATCATCAGTCAGCATGTTGCCAAACATCTGGTGTCGACTTGCGGTCGCCAATTCAATTCAATTCAGGTGGCATACTTTTAGGCCGAATTGATTGCGATGGCTGAGCTAAGCACTCAGCCACTGGCTGGCGATCGCGACTCGAAAGCGGAATGTGTAAGGCCAGCTTCCGCGGCCAGCACAATTCAATAATGGAAAGCTGGTCAAGGTTCTCCTTCCGCGTCAGACGCAATTCTTGCATTGCGCTGACCCAGCGGAAGACAGAACACGGAAGAATCTTGGCGGCCGTGCTGGTGACGACCGTGGCTCTGCCACTTTATAAACCCGTACTCCAAGAGTACGAGGCTCAGTTCAGTGCGCAGTTAACGCGTTGTTAAGTGAGTTTCGTGGAAAGTTCTTTGTAGTTGGTTCGATACGTAGTTAGTTCCTGACGTACGAGTCAGTTTTGGCGAATAAACTGTAAACCAAGAAAGAAGTTGAATTTTAATTCCTGGAAGGACCTCGTCCTAGGAGCGGCTACAGGTGTCAAACAGGTACGGCATTCGGGAAATATGAGATTTGGCGATAGCAACTTCGGGAGTTACAACACATATAATAGTTATTCAATATTAGAAAATTATCTCTTTACAGCCATTCACTCAAAAGGAGAATCTTCACACACAATTACTCCAGAGCGAAAGTACCTTGCAATTGTTAAAAATCACTATTCCCTAATTCGATGGTGATTGCATAAAATGGCAACAACTTTGCGACATCTTAGTCCTTACAAAGATGATTTACGAGAGGCATCTTCCATCAGTGCAGAAAATGCGGTATTTGAAAGCCAATATTTCGGGGGAGGCAGGGCGTTTGATAAGGTAACTCACCGATAATCACTATTCACCGAAAAGACATTATGCAACTTACCGAAGAGAGCTACGACACTGCCGGAAAACTAATGAAAGAAACAGAAGTTTCGTTTTAACTGCCTGTTCACGGATCCAAGACATTTACCTCTCAGAGTTACACTAAGTGCTCTAACAAACATAATACATTGCTTCATTTGAAGACTAAGCCCAAGGGAGTTACATCAAGGGAAGGGAAATGAAGCAAACTTGTCCCTATCGGCTGCCGTTCCATCATCTCCAGCTGTGTCAAACGAAAAACCAGCCCACAGCATTGCCGGCATCGAAACCGGACTTTTTAAATCCTAGCTACTTGTTATTGGCCACTGCAAAGATATTAGTAACTGCGACCAATTAACCAAAGGATTCATTTCGAGTCATTCTTGATTCTGGATCACAATTAAATTTGGTGTCAGAAAGACTTATAGATCAACTTTAAATTAAGCCTGGCTAGTGGTTCTCTTTCCCTCGAAGGCATAGAAAGATGTATGATGGTACAGTATTTATTTTATTTTTTATTTTGTTATATTTCTGTAGAAATGTAGAACTTGGGGTCGGCCACTTTATAGTTGACGAATTTCTCTAAAATCGATTCATTTACATGTCGTACAGGGCTTTTAAGATTAAAATCTGGCACAACTTTAGGCTTTACAAATAATTGTATTGCATGATCATGAAAGGCTTTCATGTTTACTTCGCAAAGTGTACATTCTCCAATTGATGAGTTTTGTGATTGTAGCCGAAGGACCAGAGATTTTGAGATTTTGCTTATTTCCGAGCAAGGGTCCAATAGCAAACGCACTGGATAGTATCGATTTCTTGAACGAATTTGTACGACACAAGTTGGTAACAACGTAATTGATTGGTTAGTAGAAAAAGTTAATGATGAGCGACAGGATGCCTTAGAGGCCTTTAGTCGACGGTTTGTGTGCAGTAAATTGTTATGTTCGCCTTGACAGTAACAGCAATTGCGATCATTTGTGCAGTTTCTAGCAGTGTGAGAATGTGCGAGACACCTCGAGCAATACCTGTGGATGAGTACGGTTCTCAATCGTTTTTTGTAATGCATGGCCAAAAAATGTCGACAGAATCTTATTGGATGATTTCTGTTAGAGACTCTGCATATGAACGGCGATCGTATTATGTTTAACGACGATGAAGCTCCCTTAGGTACTCTTCTTTCTATCGAAAGCACAATTTTTTACTCAAGGCCCTAACTTTTTGCCAACGATTTATAAGCGAAATCGGATTAGATGAAATACTAGGTTTGGCAGGAGAGAGGAGAGAACCACCTATCAAAAAGTGTCCAGGCGTAGGAGCTGTTCATTTATTAGGATCATTAGATAATGGACTGTTCGGTCTAGAATTTAAACAAGCTTCGATGCGACAGAGAATAGTCGATAATTATTCAAATGTAAATTTCTCATGTACTATTTTACGGAAATGTATTTTAAAACTTTTTACTCCTGCTTCCCATAAGCCTCCCATATGTGGTGCACCGGCATGGACTTAGTTCCAAGAGATATTTTGATGATTAACTGGAAACAATTTTATCTCGCGACGGCGTCAACACATCTTGCAAATCTTTTCTCAGCTGTTTTGAATACTACGAAATTGGTACCATTGTCTGAAAATATTTGTCGTGGGCAGCCTCTTCGGGAAATGAATCTACTATAGGCTGCCATTAAAGTGATTGATGACAAATCGCTGGTCGCCTCTTGATGTATTGCCTTTGTTGAAAAACAAATAAACACACAGACATAACCTTTTGTAATCAGGCAAACGCTTCCAGTATAATTTTTCACATCACAAGGGGCAGTGAAGTCAATGACAATATTTTCGATTGGTCTAGAAAAGGAGGAACGTTCAACAGGAATAGCTGCCATCAGTTGGGAGTGGGTGCTTTATAAAAAGAATGCATATCATGAAATCGCGAATTATGGATTTGACAAGAGTTTTTTCCTTTGATATCAGTTGGGAGTAAGTGCTTTTTAAAAAGAATGCATATCATGAAATTGCGAATTATGGATTTGACAAGAGTTTTTGCCTTTGATATCCAATACTGGTGGCGACAAGTTGATGATGATGAGAGACTTCTTTGCAATTAAATTCTTATAATCATCACAGAAATATCTTTGTTGCGCTAGACTGATGAGTCGAATTTGTACCGCGGTGATTTCATTACTAGAAAGTTTTACGGAACAGAAATGTTCTCTCTTTTTTGCTACACAAATAAAACGAAATACGTAAGAAATTATGCGAAATACACGAGTAATTGAAGAAAATCTGTCTAGAATATCTTCGGAGCTTTCAATAGTCAAGGCGTGAGATTTGTGTGCTCGAACTTCACAGATAACGTCTCTATTTCCAATGTTTCGCTTTTCATCGACTTGGAGCCACTCCGGTCCGTGCCACCATAGTTAGTTCTGACACAATTCCTGCGGGCTAATGCGGGTGTCGACATGGCGCCAAATTGTGTTTCCAACCTTGTCTTGCATCGATCGTTATTTTCAATTCTGGCAAATGGATATCAGACAAAAGGAGTGCACCGCATAGTTCTAGCCTTAGAAGAGAGATTCTTTACTGGGGCTACCTTTGTTTCAGCCATTACTAAGGACGTATGAAATTTTAGAGCATTTTTAACCCTGACATAGACTACTCCTGCATACGCCTTCTCAGAAGCATCACAAAATCCGTGGATTTGTACGACTCCTTGGTTTAGAATAATTCGTCCATTAAGGAATTGTAATTTTGTAATGTGATGATAGTTCGTAAGGAATATTATCCATTTTGAAAGGGTTGGTACTGATAGTGGCTCATCCCATTCAGTTTTGTCTAACCAGACTTGTTGCATAATAATTTTTGAAACTACCAAGAAGGGTGCTAGCCATCCAGCAGGATGGAACAATTTGGATGTGATTGACAAAACTGCACGTTCAGTAAATGAATCCTTTATATAAAAATTTTAAGCGACAAAATAAAAGGTATCCTTACATTCATCCCAGTGTCTCGATGTCGTGGAATCCAGCTAGTACGTCGTCAACGTACATCGAATTTCGAAGGATTTCAGAAGCTAGAGGATGCGAATTTCGTACATCTGTTGCAAGTTGTAATAGTGTCCGTATGGGTAAATACGGGCACAATTTACACCAAACGTTATCGTTTTGAGTTGATAATCTGTAAGTTCGTTATCTGCTCAATCTCGAAAAAGAATTCTTTGGAAAGGGCGATGTGAAGGTTTTACCATAATTTGGCGATACATCTTTTGGATATCGTTGTTGAAAACAAAGTTATAAAGTCTCTAACGTAAGATTGGGTTGTGAAGCATGAGATAGCCGGAGTTGATAATGCTTCGGTAAACATCCAGCCAAAAGCAGTATTTTGGGCTAAAAGCGATCCCAACACATTTTTCTTGACTCCATCGAGCTTAACTAATGGGTAAATGTCACATCCATATAATACATCAATCGTTGCACTTTTCAAAAAGTTAACATCAGCTAACGGAATTCTAAGAGGTGATATTTCAGAATTGACATAAGTTGAGAATGATGGCAGATTTTCAGTTATTTGAGGAAGCACGGATGCTGTCACATCCATACGAATATTAGCATCAATAAGTGAGTCTAAAACAAACGAAAAAATTTGCGAAGAATTAACAGAGACCTGTTGACTTAGAGAGCACCGAAAATCTGTGCTTGAGCGTAGCTCACAGGTAACTTTAAAAGTTTCCGAAGACGTTCAGAAATGAAAGATGCTTCGAAAGTGGAATCAATAAGTGCCCGTGCTGTATAGGTCGCAGCTAAATGGTATATGTTAACGATCGCAGTACCTATAAGAATATTTTTTCTTCCTGAGGCGAAACAGATTTTAATAGCAGATGAATCTAAATAAGAAGTTGACTGTACTGCTGTATGATATATGTACTTGCGAGAAACTTGCCGATCGCGAGGGGCAAAAAGCCGTAGGCTTTCCATTGGAAGCTGGGATCGAAGGATTAAATACCGGCGACATTGAGTTTAAAAGCGTGGGTCTTGAACTAGAAGTCGCTAACGATGTTATATTTGTAGGCCGGGAGTATATTGTGATTAGCAGCGGATAAAAAGGAAGATGTTGATACAGAATCATCGCTGTGCAACAAAGTATGATGTTTCGAATGACGTGTGAAACAACGAAATTTACTTGAACATTCTCTTGATGAGTGAGTTTTACTCAAGCAATACAACATTTAAATTTTTTAACTGTCGAAAACCAATCTGTAACGGATAGTCCAGGAGTTTTTCACAAAGTCTCAAAGGAGGTTGCTTCATTGGACAAAGACTGCAATGAGATTTTGCTGAAAGTTTAAAGTGAAAAGAATTTAGTTTCTTTTGTGCATCACCATTAACGGATAATTGTTTCTTTTGCACAGTACTCGACGGTTTATTTCCCTTAATATCACCAATCGACTCCAATGTTTTACAACGTTGGAACAAGAAAGTATCTGTTGTTGTTGTTTAGGTGGCACCCACACACAAAGCAAGGCGGGGTCAATTAGGACAGATGTGCCGTTTTGTTATCACAAAACAATAATGCCAGCAGAAGTAGATATGGAGGAGAAATTAGTCAACGAGCTACTACAACCAGTTTGACCTGTTTAAAAACAAGAGAAGACTGTCAAGTTTGATTGCTGAGAGATCCACCAGGGTATCGAAGAAGGGTTTCCCAAGGGAAGTCTTTTCCGAGATAGGGCAGGGCATCTGCAAAGGAAGTGCTCCACTGTCTCTTCTTCGACAGTATCCCTGCAGCTACAACAGAAGGGGGAGTGAATGCGGCCCAGCCTTCCTGCGTGTTTTCCTATCATCCAGTGGCCAGTCAATACTGCAACTAATCTAGAAGCGTTTTTCCTGGTCCTAGACAGGAGAAAAGTAGACCTTCCAATATCGTAGGAGGGCCATAGTTGCCGGGATAGTTTGCAGCTTGAGAGCTCCTTCCATCTGGCGGATTCGAGTAATACTTTCGAATGTTGGCGGTGGCTGCCCTAAAGGATGGCTGTTTGAGCGACTACAGTGGCGCCCAGGCCCTCTACGGGCAAGCTCATCAGCTACTTTGTTACCGTAAATATTCCTGTGACCGGGAACCCACAGGATTGTAATAGACGCCCTCTCTCCTGCCCGAACGAGGGTAACTTTGCATTGTTGTACTAGTTTAGATTTGGTTTCCACGGCCGTGAGTGCCTTAATGGCGGCTTGGCTGTCGGAAAGGATTCCTTTGTTTTGGTTTGGGAGAATGTTAGCATCACGTATTGCTCTGCAGGCCTCCATGATGGCCATAATCTCCGCCTGAAAAACACTGGCATGGTTTGGCAGTCTGAGGCATAGCGATAGCTCGAGTTTTTGCGAGAAAACACCGACACCCGCACCTGCCTCCATCTTGGAACCATCCGTAAAAATAGCAAAGTCAAATTCCTCTGCTAAATTCCCTCCACGCCAGACAGCTCTTGAAGGAAAAATAGCCCGGAATTCGTGAGCAAAATTTACAACGGGTCTTAAGTAGTCTGTCTCACTTGGGATAACTGTTTTGTCTTACAGTTCCAAAATACTACTATGACCGTAGGTCCTTGATTTCCAACATTTAAGCTCTCTTAGTCTAAGGGCGCTCGCTGTTGCTATGTATTTAATCTCCAAATCCAAAGGCAGGAGATGAAAAATGGTGTTAAGGGCGTCAGCTGGGCAAGTCCGTATAGTTCCCACAGCTCCTGCACAAGCAAGTCGTTGCACTTTTGGTAGTCCTCGGCGCTGATAGGCCTTTCCTGTGGCCGCCCACCATACCAGAGCTCCATAGGTCAAAATAGGCTTTACAACCGCCTTGTAGGATCAGAGAACTACATTTGGCTTGAGGCCCCAGGTTTTCCCGAACATTTTCTAGCAAGCATAGAAAGCTACACAGGCCTTCTTAACTCGCTGTTCAGTGTTAGCTTTCCAGAATAGCTTGTTGTCTAGTATAATACCTAAATATTTGGCACTGCTTGATAGCTTGATCTCCGTGCCTCCTAAGATAGAGTCTAAATAATGGGATCTTGGTACGCGTGGTAAATAGCACCAGCTCTGTCTTGCTAGGATTTACGGCCAAACCACTGCTATGAGCCCACATACTGATAATTCTTAGAGCTCTGGTCATTAACTCACTCAACGTCGAGGGAAAATGCCTGATATCAGGATGACTACGTCGTCTGCGTAAGCCACTGCCTTGGCTCCCCCTATGTTGAGTTTTAGCAGAATCGCATTAATAACTAAGAGCCAGAGAAGCGGCGAAAGCGGCACCCTGTAGTGTGCCCCGCTGAATGTATTTTGTTAGCTTGAATCCCCCCCACAACGCTTGTACCATGCGTGTACTTAGCAGGGACGAGATCCAGTTCCTAATGGTTGCGTTAATTCCGAACGCCTCCAGCGAGTTGCGAATGCTGTCTAGACTAACATTGTTAAAAGCTCCTTCTATGTCCAGAAAGGCTGCAAGTGTAAATTGTTTAAAATGGAGACTACGCTCGATACTGCATAGTGCCGTCTCCGTGGATTTACCTTTAAGGTAAGCATGCTGAGCTGACGAGATATAGTCCATAGCTAGGCCACCTCTTATCTCATTGTCAAGGATACGTTCGAGAGTTTTCAAGACAAAGGAGGATAAAAAAATCGGCCCGAAGTCCTTTGACGATTCGTGTCTCGTCTTCCCAGCCTTGGGAATTCAGACTGCAGACGCCATCCTCCAACTTGCAGGAATATAGTTTAGTCGGAGGCTGTTCCAGTATATAGAAATTAGCCACGGCCTAATCAGCTCCTCAATTTTTTGAAGCATGATTGGCATGATACCATCCGGACCAGGGGATTTATAAGGAAAGAATCTGGATATCGCCCAGCCGATTCTCCTAGTGGTTATTAGGGAGGCGATAAACTTACTGCTGGAAGTACTATCTTCACTTCCTGTACTCTGATCTTCTGCATCTGCACAATCCCTACAGCCGGGAAAGTGCGTCTAGACTAGAGTTGTCAGCGAGTCCAGCGAAGACTGTCCACGACCCGTCTTGTCGTTTGAGATATGTAGGATTGGTGTGGGATTTGCATAGAATTTTAGAAAGCCTAACAGAGTCTTTAATACTTTCAATGGATTCGCAAAAGGATACATATGATTTTTTTTTTCGCGACCCAGATAGCTTTCTTATAGGTTTTTAGGCATTCCTTGTATGGTAGCCAGTTTCTAGATAAGTAACATTGATTGAGAACATGCCTAGTTTTCTTTCTTAGTTTCCCTAGGTCCTCCGACCACCAGGGGGGATAGGGCTTCCTGCCCCTAGAGGCCGGACAAGAGATGTTAAAAGCGAGTTTCATCGCTCTCTCAAACCTACTAACCGCACCCTCTAGTTCTGTGGTGCTTAGTAGGTCTTTTGGAGGATGCTTTAGCTTTGAAGACAGAATGGACCTAAATCGGGTCCATTCTATCCTCTTGGGATTTCTGAAGCTGGCAGCTTCAGGTAGAACAAAAAGAATGTCGAAGAGTATCATTCTGTGATCTGAGAAATATAACTCCTTTGACACCCTCCAATTCGAGACCGCTAATTGTACACTATCAGAGACAAGAGTTATATCTAAAACTTCTTCCCACCCATCGAACCTTTCCGAACTCGCAAAGACAAAAGTGTGGGTATTGCCCCTTTTATTTATTTTTTGTGGGAACATAAAATAAATTCGAAAAGGGACTCACCACGCTCTTTGGAGGCAGAACTACTCCACACCGTATGTCTGGCATTGGGATCACCAGATGATCAGGCCACAACCCAAGTGGACGGCTTCCACTGCAAGAGCCTCCACTTCGACTGGCGGGGTTGTTCGTGAGCCATATAGGTTGATGCGATGAAGGTCCCTTTACCAGATGCGTCATCCAACTTGACGACCGTCAGGTCCATGGAACTAAGGTTAGAACAAAAGAAAGCGTTAGGAGATTTTTTAATGATGATACACGAACGAGGCTTGATACAATTTACCTTATATAGAGTCTGGTACGTGCGCAGGGACAGGCCTTTCACGGTGCCATCTCGCACCCAAGGCTCCTGTATAATGGCAATGTCGATGTCCTCTTTCGCCAGAAGGATAGCTAGATTGTCCGTCGCACTCTTCGAGTGCTTCAGATTTAGCTGCACGACATTCATCATATCGACGGATGTTATGGATTGTGTTCGGCCAGGTTAAGGGGTCCTGGAGAGGACATCCTCCAAACCCTCAATACCTGCCTCCGCCTCCGCTTGGGTGAAGATTTTTAGTTTGGCATACCTGATGGCAAACCGGATTTTGTTATCCTGCCTACGCAGAGACTCCAGGCACTCCTTCCATTCCGTTTTCAGCTTGTCTACACAGCGCGTGAGGAACTCCAAAGAAGACCTATCTTCACACTTTATCAGACGGCACCCCCTGAAAACGTCAGACGAGTCGAAGAGAGGAGGGGATTCATCAGGATGACCTAGTAAAAAGTCATTTACCATCTCGGTCAACCTTGCCTCGATTTCTCCCCACCTTTCCTGAACTCTTCTTCCGCTCCTGGAAGCGCCGTCCACAAGTGCTACGTGTAAGTCATTCTTCAGGATCGCGCTGTACAAGTTCTTGGATGAAGAAGCCTTATTAGTGGACGGTGTGTCATCCGATCCACCTGCTGCTGCTGTCAGTTTGGCCTTGCGTTCAATGGCTTTAGTGGCCTGGTAATTCTTATACTCTTCGACCACCATTACGTACTTGGCTTTATCAGCAAGGTCCCGATCGTCCACTTTTCCCGCCGCCTCATTGGCCTGAATCTTGGCCAATATATGGACGGCCTTAGAATAGCGCGATCGAATAACCTTTCTTTCAGATTTCTTGACTCGTGCAGTTGGGCTATGTCTGGCCTCACCCGTAGGAGGTTTGGGTATGATGGTTGTGTCCTGGCTAGAGGCAAGAAGCTCCTCCCCTAAGCTGGTACCACAGTCGACCTCCCGTCTGGAGATCAGGTCATTGTCCGTTTCGTTAGCAAGGGTCGTCAAAGTTTGCGGATCGTTTGTTGTTTGTTTGTTTGTGTTTATTTGTTCCATCTGTTTCTTACGACCTTTCCTTAAGACGGCCAGAAGCCGCCATGCACAAGACCTTTAAAGCGAAAATACTTTGCATTATCGAGAGAATTTTGTGGTCTAAGGGTTAAATTCCTTGCCACGGCCGAAAGCGGCCACGCATCAAGACTTTTAATTTTGTTGTCTGAGGGTTTTAATCCTTGCCACTGCCGAAGGCCGCCCCACATCAAGACTTTTAATACGAAAATACTCTGCATTATGGAGAGAATTTGATTGTCTGGTGGCTTGATTTGATGATGGCTTATAATCCTTGCTACGGCTGAGGGCCGCTACGCATCAAGAACTTTAATGCAAAAATACTTTGCTTGATCGCGAGAACTTTCTCGTCTGAGGGTTATAATCGTTGCCACGGCCGAAGGCTGGCACGCATCAAGACTTTTAATGCGAAAATACTTTGCATTATCGGGAGAATTTTGTTGTCTGAAGGTTATGATTCTTGCCTCCTGGTAGTGGTTAAATTGAACTTTACTAATGGTTTTAATCTGTTCAAGAGGCTGGAGAATACCGAAAATCTGTAATTTCGGGACTTTGTCGCATCGGGATTTTGTCGTTTGGGATTTCTCCACCAACCCGTTTTGAAGACGTCCTGTGCAGCCCTCTAATATCTATATTATTTTACGGTTTCAAAAACTAAATGAAAACAAGTAATAGCGTTTAATTAACAAACACCTCATTATATTGTCTGGTATACTAGTGGGCGTGTCCCCCTAGTGAGCGGACCGCGCCTTTTTTTAGGATTGTACCTTAGTCTGAGTCGGTGGACTCGGGAATACAATTTTAGCTTCAAGATCACTCCATAAGCTGATAAATTAAAGTATAATCCTACAATTAAGCTTAAAAATGCTATTCCGCGAATTCCTGTTCGAGACTCGTTATTCATAAGTGCAAGGAACTATTAAGCGAATAGTTCGTTAAGCAAGGGGTACATGTATTGAAATGTTTTAACGATAACGAAGGTGTTCCAATATCTGCTTCAATCCTGAAATGTACACACAAATTTAACAATAAGCCAGTTTGACATCTCAATATGCTATATTTAATATCATTAAAAATAAAAATAATAATGTCGTTTTTATGTTATTCGACAGTCAATAATTGAATCGCCCGATAAACAGCTAACTTTGAACGAAATCTACAACTGGTTTCAAAACACTTTCTGTTACTTTCGTCGCAACGCAGCAACCTGGAAGGTATGTATTCATTAATATTTCCTAAAGGCACCCAACCAAATGGACAAATTTGTATTAAAATTGTATAACAATTAAATAAGAATATTCAATACAGCCAGAATTTTTGAGACTAAGGAATAGATCAGCAAGTAACTTATGCTACTGACTTGGGCAGTGCGCTTTCTTCCAATTAAACTTTTCATTTTGCATGGTTCTCGGTTGTTGAAACGAATTCTATAGTATTCTGTGTTGCTTTATAATAGTTTATATAAATGGATATTATAGTTCACGACAGTGAGCGGTCATTTTTTTTCATTTTTCTTTTGTGAACTAGTTCGATATTTTAGTTCATATAGTTCAGTAGTTCTCAACTAGTTTTTTATTGTCGTTCAGTGGTTGTAGCATATTGGGAACGGTTCTGTCTGAATAAATAATGCTGTGAGTACGAATTTTCATTTATATTGTGATCATCGAATTGCATAGACGGAATAATACAGTTTTCAAACAAAGCAGTTCATCTTGCTTCACTATAATTTTGAATAAATTTAATAAATTGAAACATTTTGTTTTCATATATACGGCAGAGAGCTGCATCGTTTCAAAGACACAAGGCATTAAATGACAATCGTACTTTGTATCAAAAGAAAACGACTTGCTAACCCGACAAATCAAAACACCTACTAGGCTTACAGAAAGAGTATAAGAAAATGTCTGTCACTACGTTTTCGACTTGCACGACAACAAATGGAGAGTGTCAACCTAAAACCTTTAAAACGAATTATTGAGGAAATATACGAGTTAGTAGTGTGAAGAAGGATTTTTTGTTAGAGCTTAAGCGGAGGGAATGAGGAAGAGTCTTTTTTATTTCTTTACTTGCGCCACGCTCTCTACTCCATGCAAATTTTCTTGAAATAATCACAAAATCGTATAAAATTAGTCGAAATTTGGTACATTGTTTCAGGAAGACTGTACAAGCGTATTTGCATGGACACATTGAGTATTTAATCTTAGAGGGTATTTTATTCAAAATATAAAATTTGTTTGAAATATTCGATTATTAATTTTTTTAACTTTTAGCTCCTAAAAACTAATTTAAAACACAATTCCTTGAAACTAAGAAAAATCTCACGTACAGTGTACGTTAAAAATACACATCAAATCGAATGTTATGATATAATCATCAACTGTCTTAAAACTCTCTGAGAGCGCGCCGCGATTAGAAGCAAGGTAGCGGATGGCAAAATAGCTGTATACAATAGATAACACAGAGGAATAGAATAAAAATTGTTTGCTGGTACCAGCACTGGGAACCGATCTTAGATGTATTTCAAAAACCAACATTTTTCTTGCAGCTCTAGTTTTTGAGATACAGGCATTTGAAAACGAGACCGTCCTATTAAAGTCAATAATAGATAATCGTATAAAAAAATGTTTAAGTGGTAAGCCATAAATATGTATATAATTATCTAATATATACATACATTACATACCTTAACTATAATTCATAGATTTTTGTAAGCCTTTGTCAAAAATACCAATACTAAAACTTAAAATATGCATGAGCAGAAAAAAAATGATTTTATTTCTGAAACTGCTCCATATAGTTCACCACAAAATGTAGAGCTGATAAACTAAATCTGAAAGTTGTTTCGGATTCTACACCCAGAAATTACCTAGAACCAGTTGAAAACTAGCCACTTAAAGCAGAACCCTGTGATACACCAACAGAAACAGGTTAAAATCTGAGTACGAATCGTTTACATGAACTCTTTGAAAACGATTACTAAGAAAGCAGTTAAATAACTTGCAGGCACTTGCCGAGAAAAAGAAGCAGTTTTAAGCATAGCGGTTGAACAGCTAAATTCAGACTGCATAGGATGCAATAATTTTCTCTCTTCAAGAAACGAATTCACCTTGCTAGACATTAAAAGCTCACATACTTTATACACTGGCAGAATGCTAATACCATTCCAATTTTTTTGAGAATGGGAACGATAGTCGCTAACTTCCACAGAGAAGGGTAAGAGGAGGTGGAAAAATAAAGTTAAAAATACACCCTCTATTATGTAGGGTAATATGATCTTAATGATCTTAATAAATTTAATAGAAAACCACGGGCAGGTATTGTTAACCATTACTACAGAACGCACAGGTACAAAAGTTTCAAACAGATCAATAATAACATTAAAAAAGAAAATAATTTTTTTATCAACAGTAGGACAACACCAGAGCCGACTCCAGTCAATTCTTAACAATGCAGAATGCAAAGATGCAGAGTCAATATGCTGAAAATCATAAAAACAAAAGGATGTTGAATTTGAGTGAGAAGTGTGCAGTTTAAAATAAAAAGAACAAAAAAAGATCATGATCAGAAATAAAAGTTAACTGAATATATAAAAGTAGTAAAGAGACATCCGAGACAAAAAAATAGTAAAATAAACTAGGCATAGAATTATTACTGAAGCGTGTACAATTAGTAACATTAGCAAAAGAAAGACCATTTAAAAAAACTAAATCCCTAAACTTATCAGAATAAGCATCTTCTCGTAAGATATTGACGTTAAAATCTCCGCAAACAATCGCATATATAATATATAGCAAAGCTATTAAGATTTTCAAAAGAGGGCTCAGTATCACACGTCTTATGTGGACTATAAACACATGAGATAAGTATTTTAGTACTGGAGTCGGACAAAAATACACAAAGTTACTCAACTTCATCACCACTAGACTTGCTAACAAGATTACAATTGTACAGCGAACGAACATATATAGTTACACCACCACGTTTGGATACTCTATCATTGCCAAACAACTTCAAATTGTGCAACCCAATACCACTATCAATTAACTCTGCAGAAAACCATGTCTCAGATATACAAATGACATCAACAATAGAGTTAAAAAAAATATGTTTGATGTAGTCAACCTTAAGACTAGTTAGACTACAAGCATTGAAGTGTACAATATTGAAACCTTTATGCCTTTCACACAAAATATCAAATATCAAAATATGATTCCCACTCACATCACCAAAAAAGGAACCAGTCGAACTCAAGTTAACAAACAGTGAGTATTTCCAACCAGCAGCAGAGACGAATTAAAGTTTATGAGATCAAATACAAAAGTGTAATATAAGAAAAAGCAAGTAAGAGCGTTATCTTCGGCCTGGCCGAAGCTCATATACCCTACACCCGCATCTGTCGAAGTGATAAAAAGTGGGCGGGTGACATCTACTTTTTTTAATTTACAGAGAGCAAATTTTGATCTTTCCGCTGTGAAGCCGATCTTTGTGCTCGTGCTGTTCTAGTTTTTTTGTTTAGATTTGACTTTGCCTTTATAATTTTAAAAGTTTTTTTTTTAATTTTTGAATCTTATGAATTTCTGTGAGCTTTTCCAGAGTGATGCAAACTGGTATAAAACAGGTATAATTTTTTTTTACTTTAGTAATTCTAATGCTCTCTTACTTACTCTTTATTACTCTTTACCACATTTAACCATAACATTACCACAACCTTAAAACATTTAACATTAACATAAAACATTTACCATATTTAACCGTTTTTATGTGATGATATGAGATGAGAGAATTCAAACTCTTTGCGTCGTAATTAATTCGCACATGAAAAACAGTGTCATGTACGGCCTGTAAGTGCCATGTTTTCAAACATAAATAAGAAAAATTACCTATCCGAAAGGGTGTACCTGTAAAGAATCGACCGGCATATTATACAAAAATACGGTAAATTTTTAAAACTTTTTCGCAAAGAGCTCTTCTCTGTAGTCAAAAAAGGTAAAAAACTGTAGAAAATAGAAGCGGCGTTCTAACGTAAAACTGCATCAGAAAAATTTGCCCGCATATGTTATTTTTGCATTTTAAAACTAGTGAGATTTTACCTTTTTTTATACCGCTTTTTTTCTGCAAGTTTTGGAAGCTGGGATTACTAATTAGTATATTTTTGGTATTTAGGTTTATTTTTGGTTTATTTGGTTTATTTTTGGTTTTATATTATTATTGTAGGGTAGGTTAGCTTAAAGTAAAGTAAGGTTTGAAATAAAGTTTAAAATCGTATCAAAATTTGTCGCTCCGTCTTCAAGATATAGATTGCAATGTTATTATACGAAAAGTAGCATAGCGCCCTCCAGCGGAAAATTTTCATAACTTCTAATACCTTACGTCATTCTCTATAGAGTTTATAATATAAAGAAGAAATCCGCATCAAAATAGATGTTTTTGTTTCTGAGATGTGCATTATTTAAATTTTTTTCAAAAAAAGGTATAAAAGCGCCCTCCAGCGAAAAACGTTGGAAACTTTATACTCCCTGTAGTATTTTATATAAAACGAAGAACTCATATTTGAAACCCAAATCAAAATTGATGCTTAATTGCTGAGATATGCTTTAGAGAGCTGCATAAGTCCATTTTATGCAACGAAAATTTTAAACAACGAAAAAATACTGCGTCACCGAAAAACTACTGGCGAGAAGAACGAAATTTCTACTTTACTTGCCTCTCTTTTCAGTGCCTCTCCGGTCTAAAGATTATCGGCAAGTAAACACCCTTACTCCAAGAGACGATATGGTTTCCAAAATCGTCTTTTTGTATGCTAAACAACAACAAAAATTGTTGTTCGTTTCGATTTTCGAAACGATATCGTCTCTTGGAATAAAAGTGTAAGTTAAGTACTTTTCATTGTCGGAGTAATTTTGCGTTGTCCTCTGTATACATTTAGTGTTGTTGTTGCTTCGTTATAGTAAAAACGCGATGACTATCTTTTTCCTTCAATTCAAGCATGAAAAAGGTTTGCAAAAATTTTTGGACAGTCACACTCGTTTATGAAATCAAAAAAGCAACAACAAACAATAGCAGAAATTTTTTGTTTGTTTCAATTGGTTTGTAAGTCGACTTATGCAGGTCTCTAATATGCATATTTATATTTTCCTATAAAAAGATGGACAGCGCCCTCTAGTAAAAATTTTCCAAACTTCATTAAGCTAATAGAATTCTGCATATAATGTTCGACATAAAATCAAAATCCGCATTAAAATTATTAGCATCGTTGAGGAGATATGAGCCTTTGTTTGGACGTGTTTTGGCTCGTCTTCGATTTTTGCCTCGTCGTCCTTTCATGGGCCTATTCAGTTTCGGGAACAAGAAAAAGCCACAGAAGGCACAAAAGTCACAGATCTGGGGAATACGGTGGCTCCGGCATCATTATTGTGTTATTGTTTTCCCAAAAATTCGCGCACAAGTAAGATGTGTGAGCAGGGGCGTTACCATGGTGCAAAAGCCAATTTTTGTTCTTCCACAAATCCGGGCGTTTCTGGCGGATCGCTTCGCGCTAATTGCGCATAACTTGCATGTCGAAGAAAAGTGTAGCATAATCTTCACATTCGACCGAACTTGGCGCGCTTTCTTTCGGTCTTGGCTCGTGCGTCAGCTTCCATTCGGATGACTGAACTTTTGATTTCACGTCATAACCAAAAACCCATGATTCGTCACCAGTAATGACCTTCTGGAGAAAATTTGAGTCGTCGCGGACAGAGTTCAACATCTCCTTAGCAATGTTAATTCGATGCTACTTTCGGTCGATATTGAACAAAAAGACGATATTGAGCCGAAGACGAGCCAAAACACTTCCAAGCAAAATAGCTGTCAAAAATGAACTCGTCAGCATAAGTGAGGTACATGAGTCAGCATAAGTGAGGGACATGAGTAGTAGTAACGCCACAAAAAATTTAAAATCAAATATACGTAACCCGTGGGAATTCAAAATTTGCGTTAGGTTTCGAACAGACCGCATATGTAATTAAAAATAAGTTCAAGAGAAAAAACCCAACACTGCTCTCTTTCCTTATTTTACGAAAAACGCATCATTGTTTAGACGTGCCGAAGCAGCAAAACTCCATCTGTCTCAATCTGTCCATAAGAAATACACATAATCTGCTCTTTTTGGTTTCTCTGATGCGCTTTAATGCCACATTGGGCGCCGGCCTTAACTCGCTGCCGCATTCCTCCATAATTTTTTTTAAAAGTTTTAGGCTGACACTCTTAATTTGTTGTCGTGCAAGTCAACAACGCCATGACGGTCTTTTTCACAAGTCACAACTTATTATTCAAACAACGCTTAAAAGTTTTTCTGTGTTTTAATACTGCTTTCAAGTCGACTTGTGCAACCCTCTAATATACGACATATTGAAAGGCCTTATTTTAATTGTATTAAAATATTTCAAAATTATACTCGTATTAATAAAAATAAATATAGGAATTAATATCAATGTTGATATTGTTCAGAGTTTTTGGCCTCTTGGGAGGAAAAAAGAGATAGGAATTCGCTACATGAGATTTCCAATATTGCCGTTCTTGTTCTTTACCAATTGAACTTGGAATCAAGTAACGAACTGATGCAAGCCGAAAGAACGAGTATAGTCTGAGTAAAGAACTATCGTACTAATAATATATGAAATGGAGAACGAAGAGAACTAGTGAACTAAAAGAACTACTGAACTAGATAGAACGAACTAGGTCTTATAGTTCACGGTACGGATTAGTTCGATTGAACTAGGTCGTTCACGAACTACACAACCCTACTTATAACAATAGAAACAATCATAATAAACTCATTATACATACATACATATGTATATTTAAACAATCATAATAGCGTTTTTATGAAAGTGTAAATGTGTATACACATATGTATATATAAGTATAGATATATGTGATATAGATATATGCGTAATATGTATAAATATATATGTATGTATGTATGTATGTATGTATGTATGAATAGAATGCAGTTCGGCATAACTTGTCACTGCATAAATGTTTCATGCGCGTGGAAAACGTGAAAGGCGCTGTGTGGACTGTCGACGAAATCGAGTTTTATAAAAGACGGCCACAGCGCGTGGCAACAATAGCAACAGCACCAGTTGGATCTGCAATAAGCAGCAGTGTTGGCGGTGACAGCGCCGATTTAAACGTGTTCGAGAGCGTTATGTCGACCAGTGGCAATAGCGGCGCTGGTGCTGTTTCTTTGGTCTTTGGGTATGTTCGCTCTTTAACGCAAACTTGTATAGATAGTAACAAAATAAGAACTTATTTGAATCGTGCAAAAATAATGAATTATTTCTTCTTCAAATTTACTATGCTTAATATTTCATAATTTGTTTTTTTTAAACTTTAGTATACAAAGTTTTAGTATTAATTCTTTTTTAAAACTTCAGTATATATAAATTTTATAAAACATATGTTTTGTAAACGTACATATATGTATATATAAATATATATATTATTACATACTGTCAGTGATGTAGCGATGGGTTGTGGCAGGGGCGGTTTTCGGGACGGAAAGGTGACACCCGAACAATCTGAGCAAATAAACAGCCCGAAAAAGAATTTTTTAGTATTTTAAGGGGTTCCACCCGAATAGAAAAATTATTATAACAAGTACAAAACAAAAACTTTTATTATGTATTAGGTAGTAATGAAAACTAATTTTAAACCCAGCGTATAGTCCATAGCGGTGACACCTGAGCAGTAAAACAAGTAAGAGTGTTAGCTTCGGCCTGGTCGAATCTTTTATGCCCTACACCCACAACTGTCGAAGTGTTGATAAAACGTGGGCGGGTGACGCCCACTTCCATATCACTTACAAATAGTATATTTTGATCTATTAACTTATTTACAACAACGCATTTCTCAACAAACACTTCATTATATAGTATGCTATACCAGTGGGCGTGTCACGCCTATTCGATGACTCCCACTACAAACAGCGTAGCGTAGAAATTTTACAACAATGGATAATGTATGTGTAACATTTTTGATTCTTGTTGTTTCGTTAGATTCAGTGGATCTGAATCAGATGGTATTCGAATAGAGACGGCGCGGTGTTGGTGCACCGGCTTGGCTCAGCATGGGGGGGTTTTGTCTCCCTCAACGTTACAAAAAAAAATTATATAAATTTTTGTAAAAAAAAACCGCGACTGTAAATGAAGGATAGTAGAAGGAAGAGGAATAGGAAAGAAACGAGACAGGAAAGATCTAAAGGAAGCAACATTACCAGGAAAAGAAAACCAAAAGGAAAAATAAAAAAAAATAGTACTAAATTTAACCTATCTTTAATGGAAAATTTACCAGTGGCAAGCGGCTAGCTGGATGGCCGACTTAACCCTACCCTACCTATGGTCGCTTCTTTGGCCTCATCTTAAGCGACCCCATACTCACTTCACGTTGCCATATCCTTTACCCCGTCATTCCCCACCCATTGTTTAAAAGAAATTACTCCATTTTTAACAAACCCAAACTATTTAATGAAATTTATTGACAAGGAAAATTGTGGTTCCATTTAGAATTGGAAATAGTTTAAAACAGAGCTTGAAACTTTTATAACTTATATTAAAAAAGTCTCTGAATAAGAGTTATTCAGTGACTTTTATTTTTAAAAGTCTTTTATAACAGTTATTCAAAGACTTTTATTTTTAAATGTCTAACTGCCGGCAACTCGACATGTCTAACTGGCGGCGACCGGACATGTCTTATTGCTGTCTCATTGCTAAAAAATTTTATGGCGATAAGATGGCAAGCATCGCCGTCTGCTCGCCGTATGCTTGCAGTTTACTTGTAGCACCTAAAATTATAAACATTTTGTTGTGTCATATATGTACATATTAAATGATTCTAGGCTGATTCATCGCGGGCGGTTTATCCCGGGACAAAATCATCGCACAGCAATTCATCGCGGCGGCAATTCGTCGCAAGACAAAATCTTCGCACAGCAATTCATCGCGTAGCAGTTCATTGCAACATCGTATCCAATATCCAATTGTTGCAATTATATCCCAAATAATTTGAAAAAATTGTTGAAGAAACTGCAAAAATTAGTTTTTAATATTTTAAAAATTTTTCGTTAACTTGATAATTTCATAATTTTTGGTGGAGAATTATCAAACATTTTTTAAAACTTCCTTGTGATTGGTTGCTGGTACGATGGGTTGCTGTTGCGATAGGTTGCTGCTACGATGAGTTGCTGGGCGATGAGTTGCTTGCGATGGGTTGCTTGCGATGAATCAGCCGGGTTCCATATAAAATAATTTATTTTTTGCGGACGAAAGATGATTCTATGTCCGCAGAGAGAATCTAAAATTATTTTAAATAAAAATTGACAGAAAAATATATGATATGAGCAATTTATTTTTTTTATTAATCTAAGTAGACAATTATCATCATAATGCTATCGCCAAACTATTACCGTGGCAGTAACAAAGCGAGTCGCCGTATGGTAGACAATTATCGTCATAATTTTATCGCCAAACTATTGCCGTGGCTGTAAGAAAGCGAGTCGCCGTATGGTAGACACAAATCGTCATAATTTTATCGCCAAACTATTGCCGTGGCTGTAAGAAAGCAAGTCGCCGTATGATAGCCATTTATCGTCGTATTTTTTCTTGCCAAACTATTGCCCCGACAATAAGAAAGCGAGTTGCCGGAGCTCGCCATATACATTTTTCGCCCAGACATCGCTCAAATGTTTGCAGGGAAGCTTCGTCGAAGACATTGTCCTCGAAGACATCTTGCAAGACAAATTCCTATTTGTCGGTAAAATTTTTTATTGGCGACATGTATTGAGGACACTGTCGCTCTTGTTGTCGTCGAAGACAATATTGAGGACACTGTCGCTCTTGTTGTCGTCGAAGACAAATGAGACATTCGTATGAAAATGTCCTCAAAGACGAACATAGGCTTGTCTTCCAGGTGTCCTCGACGACGGCCTTATGTCTTGCACGCGTCTTCAAAGATGTCTTCGAGACGTGAACTACTGGGATGTAAATATTTATTCATTTATTTATTATGTTAACAATAATATTAGCACTATAAGAACTAAGTGCTAATGTTTCTTCTTTTAATGTACAAAGCATAAATAATATTGAGCACAATCGACTGAGACTTAGCTTTATATAAAGTAATACCCCAGTGGCAAAAATGGTCATGATATCATCGATCATATCCTCATGATTTCGTGTGCCGTATCGACTCGATTTGGCATCCATTTTTCGCATTACATTTACACATAGAGTGCCTAGGGACCCGGAGTACTTCGGGTTCTTGCTTACGGTGTAAGCGAGTAACGAATGGCCTGTATACGCAATCAATTCGCTCCTAGCTACGAAATCTACACCCTTGATTCGATTCCACATTACGCCGTAAGGGAGGTCCGTAAGTAGTAGTTATTTTTCTCGCTTACAACTACCTTCGTGGCGAAGTACTTTGAAATTCTTCGACAAAATCAGTACGCAATCATCAATGATTTTCAAAGGCCTTCGCTACATTTACCACTGGGACATAATATAACAAGGAAGAGAAGGAATACATCAAAAAGAAAAAAAAAGATGATAGAAGCATGAAGCAGAGATAACAAAAAAGATAAATAAAGAAGAACAGAGTAGTCAAGAAATTTACTGGGAAGAGAAATAACTTAATCTGGAATTTTTAAAACTGGACCTTTGAGAAATTTTTTAAGAGCTTGCGGCAATGAGTTCCACAAAGGAATAACATTAATAAAAAAGAATCTCGTTGAGTTTAACGTCCGAAAAATCGGAATTAACAGCAAGTTGCTTCTACTTGATTGAGAAAAGGGATTTTTTTTATATAGATATATGTATATGTTTTTTAGTTAGCAGAAGTTTATGAAGAAAAATGCAATTCCTTACTTTGAGATAGTCCATGATATCACAAGCAATAACACTTTTCCTAAATTGGGAGATGTGATCATATTTTCGGATACCATACATATGTCTCGTTACACAGTTAAATGCCAATTGTAATTTTAACTGAGAGCGGGAATCCAATTTACTGTAGACAAGATCAGAATTTGTGATTACAGGTAATATTAAGTGTCCCACAAGTTTCCGCTTAGTTTCAGTAGGCATAAAATCAGATGTTGCTCTCAGGTTTTGAGGTATACAGTAGACTTTACCAATACTGTTTACATGATCAGTGCATGTTAAACTTGAATTTATTTTAAAACCTAGATTAACAATACAGTCAACTATCTTTAAGCTGCTATTCCCTGTAAACAAAGACGGTATATCATTATTTGCTGTCTTATACTTGGAAATTGGTAAAACAGATGACTTTGAGGATTTATAATCTTTCAGCAATAATTTAGCTGAAGATTATTGTTGATTGCCCAATTGTTAGTTCTGCAGAAATCCTCAATTACTCTATAGGCCAAATCCTCCAAATCTTTACCAGAGAGATACATCTGCACATCATCAGCATAAGCATGAATTAAACAGTAGTTACACATAAAGAAAATATCATTAACGAAAAGGGAAAACAATAAAGGTCCAAGAAAAAAATCCTTGAGGAACACCACTAATTTCTGGCATATACACAGAATATTTATTCCTACACATAACTCTTTGCAGGCGTCCTGGGAGTTTTCAATGAAACGAACTACACTATCACAAAACCCAAATAAATGCTTCAACTTTAGCAAAAAAGCATGTGACTTACATTGTGAAAAGCTTTGGAAAAGTCAAGTAAACAGAGCAGTGTTAAAGACCTACTATCATATTCAGGCCTGGTGTCCTCTAGAATTTCTAAAGTTGCCGTTGAAAACTATGAGCAGGACGGAAACTGAACTGGAAATTGAACTGGAGATAACAACTGATTATCTTGAACATATTTCGCAATCTGATTAGCCATGAGTGATTCCAGAACCTTTGACAGAGACGGCAAAATACTTATTGGCCTAAAGTCCTTAGGTTCACTTGCAGCAGTTTTTTTTGGCAATATGCATAACAATGGCAGTCTTCCATTGTGTAGGAAAAGTAGAAAAAGCAATACAATAGTTTAAAATACGATATGTATCAATGGTCTTAATATATAAGCAAGAATAAGTTTTAAGAATTTAATATGTGCTCTGTCTTCACTCACAGCGCATGACTTGATCTTCATTACGCCTATAGCCACTTCATCTTCAGTAACTGTATTAAACTGAAACGTTTGTTGCAAGGGAGGGGTCAGAACTGTAGAAGTACTGTTACTCACACCCAAGTTATTAGTAATAATAATAAATTTTTTCAGATTTCTCCACAGGACCTTGGAAGGCAGGGAGGCATTTATTTTTACCGCGCAATATTTCGCCTTAGATTGTCTAGTAATCATAACACATGCATTTCTAGCACGCTTGTAATTTCGTTCATTAATTGCTTGTTGCACACGGTTTGAGAACCATAGACAGGACACATTTTTTATAGTAACCTTTTGAGTCGTACATGCTTATGAAAACCATAATCTATAGTTTTTTTAAAGAAATCAACCTTATCGTCTACCGTAGCACGGAACCATATCTCTTCCCATACAACAGAAGATAGGTCATAAAATAGCTCTTGGTACTTAATCGACTTGAAATCATAATACGAGAAATTATGCGAAACGGCAACATGTGACAGATTAATATTTAGGGTACAAGAAATCAGATCATGGTCTGACACAAAATATATCTGATCAAACAGTAACACAACAGAGCCATCCGATACAATGAAGCAATCAAGAAGACTGGGACAATCTCTATCCGAGAATCGTGTTGGCACCGAGCTTTTAACTACCCAGGAAACATTTTTAGGAGCGTTCATATTTATGAGCTCAAAAGAGACTCCTTTTTCGGAAGAAAATATGTGTGCTCCAAAAAAGGACTCCGAAAAGAGTCTTATATGATTCAAATATGAATGTACAAATTTATGACTCCGAAAAGACTCTTTTATGAACCACACCTGGGCACAGAATATTTCGACTCCGAAAACAATCTTTTTTATGAGGAAAATATGAGCCTTAAATTTTTTTTTCAAAAAAATATTGAAAAACTATACACTCTAATTTATGACTCCGAAAAGACTTTTTTATGAACCACACCTGGGCACAGAATATTTCGACTTCGAAAACAATCTTTTTTATGAGGAAAATATGAGCCTTAAATTTTTTTTTCAAAAAAATATTGAAAAACTATACACTCTAATTTATGACTCCGAAAAGACTTTTTTATGAACCACACCTGGGCACAGAATATTTCGACTCCGAAAACAATCTTTTTTATGAGGAAAATATGAGCCTTAAATTTTTTTTTCAAAAAAATATTGAAAAACTATACACTCTAATTTATGACTCCGAAAAGACTTTTTTATGAACCACACCTGGGCACAGAATATTTCGACTCCGAAAACAATCTTTTTTATGAGGAAAATATGAGCCTTAAATTTTTTTTTTTTTAAATATTGAAAAACTATACACTCTAATTTAGGACTCCGAAATGACTCATATTTATGTCTATATTGTGAGTCTACTTGATTTATCTTTTTTCAAACTTTGCTTTTAATGTCAAAAAATTTACTTCAATCCAAAATTAATTGAAAATTGCTGAAAAAGTTTTCAAGAAAGCGTGTGTAAAAGTTAAAAGGTTAAAGGCGTGTGAAAAAGTTAAAAGTACAAATTTAAAATAACAGGAATTAAAAGAAGAATTTGTAGGTAAGTAAATCAATTATATACGATGTGAACTCGGTTAACGCGACTATTATTTTGTTTCGCCATCCAACGTTTGACAACTCTTATTGCTTGTCGCTATCGCTTTCGCTTTGGTTGTGTTTCGCCCATAAGGGTGTAATCTTATATGAATGATTTATGTATGTAATTAGTAAATACATACATATATCGTTTTTACTCTTTTCAGGTGCTTTTTGCCGAAAATTTAAACTTGACACGGAGTTCAAGGTCGTGTCCATGAAATGGTTTCAAACGGCAGCTGACAGAATAAAATACAAGCAAAATAAATTTAATAAGAATCCATAAATGTTTCGTGTTTTTTTTCAACAAAATTTTCTTGTTATTCTTTTGTTAATTATTCTGATTGTTAAATTTTTAAATGAAATATAGAAAATAATATTTCCGTTAGTTGATATTATTACATTTAATAATATTATAATCAATATTGTTATTAATATTGTTACACTTTTAAATGAAATATAGAAAATAATATTTCCGTTAAAAAATTTTTAATATTTGTATTTTTTATTGAAGTTTTAAACTCAAAATTTTATGAGTATTTTCTGATTCTTTTCAGCGAGCCGTCTAGGAGAGCACATATCTGAGTCCTTTATGTGTCCAAAAAAGCCGAAGTTGCTCATAAAATTGAATATTTTTGGAGCCTGGAAAGTGCTTAGAAATTCATTATATTTTTAGAAACGATTTATAAAATGCTCCGGAAGGAATCATAAAAGGCTCCGAAAAGAATCATAAAAGGCTCCGAAAGGAATCATAAAAGGCTCCGAAAAGAATCATAAAAGGCTCCGAAAAGAATCATAAAAGGCTCCGAAAGGAATCATAAAAGGCTCCGAAAAGAATCATAAAAGGCTCCGAAAGTAATCATAAAAGGCTCCGAAAAGAATCATAAAAGGCTCCGAAAGGAATCATAAAAGGCTCCGAAAAGATTCATAAAATGCTCAGAAAAGAATCATAAAAGGCTCCGAAAAGAATCATAAAAGGCTCCGAAAAGATTCATAAAATGCTCAGAAAAGAATCATAAAGGGCTCCGAAAAGAATCATAAAAGGCTCCGAAATTATTATATTTTATTGAAATTTTAAACTCCCAAAACGCACAATTTTATGAGTCTTTTCTGACTCTTATTTAGGACTCCTTTGAGAGGACAGTCTAGGAAGGAAAAAACGTTCATTTCTGACTCTTTTATGTGTTCATAAGGAGCGTATTTGTTCAGAAATATGAATCTTTTCTGAGTCTAAAAAGACTCATATTGTTTGCTGGGTATTGACATATCAAGATATGACACATGGCCATGAAATGATTTTGACAAGCTATCATTACACATCAAATTTACATTGAAATCTTCACATAGCATACAAAAATTAAATTTGGTTGACAGTTCACACAGATCAGAGAAGAAACCTTCAAAGTCATTACATCTACTAGAGCTGTAGACACAGATCAAACATATTTAAACGATATTATCAGATATACTAATACTTAAATACTCTACATTATTGTTTGAAGATTTCGAGACAAGAGCTGACTTTAGCGTACTGCGACAATATATTGCAACACCTCCACCCTTTTTGTCCTGTCTGTCATTTCTAAATAAAGTTGTTAATATTATACAGTGAACTGCTCACATCAGTATCAAACCAGGTCTCAGACACGCATATTACATTAACAGACGAAGCCTCAAAGACATATCTTACATAGTCTAGTTTGTTAGAATTAAGACTTCTGGCATTGAAATGAGCAACTTTTAACCCACACATCTCCCACACATAATACCCACAATAGACTTATTATTAATGCCATACCCACATTTACTACAGTAGTTGTAGTTGATGTAGTTCTGATGAGGAACGATCTCCAATTTGTGTGTTTGAAAATAGTTGTTCTAATCTATTTTCTTCACTAAGGGAAAATCTTTCGCAGAGGGCTCTTTTTATTGTTTTGTATTTATTTGTTGTTGGTGGGGGTTGTATTGTTTATTGTGGCTTCGTCATGTTGATTTTCTGTGTTTATGGTTCGTATGGGAGATCGTTCAAGATGCATTTTGATGGAAGGTCTATGTATGAGGTTCTTTTATATTATTTAGAATGTATTTTTAATTGTTAGAATTGAACGCGTTTAATATTCATTGACTGGGTGGGTAATTTGCGAGAGGTAGGATTGTAAGTATTGTTCAGAGAGTAGTCAATTTTAGTAATAATGATGCTGACAAAAGTATTAACCTATTTATTATCTATTTATTTATTTATTCACTTTTATGCGGTTTGAAATAACAGTTAAGATTTGTATACATAAATAATCCTGCGAAGCGAATGGCTTGTATCCAGGAGGTTGTACATCTAATTTGGTTTAACATTGTGAGCAATAATTCACTAGCTTAGAAAGACTATTAACTAATTATGCATGTTTCACGTCGACATGTTTTAAAAGTAAGCTTTGATTTTACGTTGTTGATTTAAAATCGACGGTACCGCAAATTTTAAGTGTCTTCTGCCATATTTCTTATAAAATTCTGGTTTTCGCAACTGTCCTTGCGCCTTTGCTCTCGTATTTAAAAATTATGTGATATAGTTGTTTGAAAACGGGTGTCACTATAATATTCCAGTGTAATCAGCATTTTATACGTTCGCTGAACATCTAGCACTTTGAGGTTACAATTTTTGCTGTATCCAATACTTTTAACAATCAAGTGTTGTAGATTATTTAGTCTATTAATCAGGTATTCAGACCCATTTCCCCAGGCAAGTATTCCATATCGTATCTTCGATTCCACCAGTGCAAAGTAAAGTTGTTTTTGCACATCAAATGTTGTATAGTTTTTGAGATGTATCAACGCTATAAGTGCTTTTCTAAGTTCTGTTCGTAGTTTGCCTATGTGTAAATCCTATCGAAAATATGAGTCAATTATAATTCCTAAGTATCTGTAACTTTCTACCTGGTCAATACGTTGCTCTGCGTTCGATTGCGGGAATTTATTATTGCGTATATATGTATACCGTAAGATGTGACGTTCTGTGTCCAGGGCCTCGAATATGCATTAGCTTCGTCTTTGATATATTTATTATCAAGCCATTGTCATGGCACCATTGTACCGCCTTATCAATTTCTTCTTGCATAATTTGCATCGCCATATACAAATTTGCATGCCTTACCACCACCGCTATGTCATCCGCATATGCGAACGAAAACGCTTTTTTGAAGACGCGAAGTAATTAATTTACATATATAATAAATAATAATGGGCCCAATTTAGATACTTGTGGAACACCGAAAAATATATTTTTTTCTTCACTTTTTATGCTATTTAGCTTCACCCGGCAGGTTCTATCTTTAAGATAATTCTGAACCCATCTTAATAGCTTTCTTCTGATGCCAGCTCTCGAAAGAGCTTCGGAGATTTTTTTTTATGATTAAGAGTACCAAATCAAAGAATATACAATATATAGAAGGCGCATCACTCAAAAATTTCAATTTTTAGTAACAGATGCGGTTGGTCGGCAGAAAGCGGGTGCAAGCAAAATGAGTGAAAAGAGCGTCACTGCTTTGAAAATTTATTTTGCCTTTGCTTTGTTTTTCTCTGGTTTTCTCCGCTCTTTCTGCTTAGCATTGGCATCATGGTCCGAGCTCTAGCCATTCATGTGAATTGCTTCTCTTTTCTCTTCATTTCCCTCACGGTATCATTGCTTATGATAATAAAGGATTTGAACGATTTCTTTTTTCGTTCTTGGCCCGAGCCAAATGCATTTTATGTATATTTCTTTCCTTTTCGTTTCGACGCTTCTGACGATATGCCGTTGTTTGCTGCTTGTGTTAGGTAATTTTATACGGCTATGTATGCTTTGGTTGGGTGGTGGCAAGGTTGTCGGCGCTTGCGGCCGCAACTAGAAATTTTTGATTATCTGTTCAAAAATTTCAATTGATAGAATAATTGAAAATTAAAATAATTATAAGATTGTTGATAAAATGAAAATATTTGAAAGTTTTTTGAAAAATTATTAAATATTATTTATTTGCTTGTAAATAATATTTAATGATTTCTTGAATTTCATATTTTTAAAAAAAATTTAAATTTATTTATAACACTATATATTTATATAACAATATATATATCATTTGTTATGTTTGGACAATTTATATATCCTTTTTTTATTGAATTAGAAGTTTATTTGTATCCCAAATGTTCAAAAGTCTTTTAATTTAATAAAAAAAGTGAACACCGAGGATTAAATTCAGGTACTTTTATCAAAAATTATTTCAATTTATTGTACCGGATAAAATTCATCGAACATACCGAGATTTTTCCTCAATTTTTCAATAAGAAAAAACGCAGATGCGCTACGTTCTTCTAATTGCTAAAAAGACATTCTCCTCTGTCGTTTTCATCTATTGTCGACGTCTGGCGTCGTCAACTCAGCCAACTCTAGAATAGCCCACACAAAGCTCATCCTACACATACGAAACCCACAGACGCTAAATGACACAAACACATGCATTCAAAATTCTTCAACCCATCGTTAGCCAAAAAAGAATACCTGGCATGGAGTCATGAATAAGCCGCGAGAAGAGAACACGAAAACGAAAAGTTGCAATTTGGTTGAGAGGTTGAGATCAAAAGAGACAAAGTTATTAAACAAATGAGAGAATGAGGAGAAACTCAAAAAACACTCAAAAGTGTACGTACCAGTACGTACACCAGAGCAAAAATTTTTGGCTGAAAATTTGTATGAGATGCGCCTTCTATACATTGTATATTCTTTGACCAAATGCTTTGCTGAAATCTATATACAGTGGCTCACAGCTTATTTCGACCAGCACCGTACAACAACTTTAAGCCGCTTTAATAACTAAACTAAAAAAGATATCAAAATTATTTAAATTCAGGTTGTTAGTCTAACGTTTAAATTAATCAGATATGGCTTCATTTCTTTTTCTATATGTTTTTTTTATGTATATGTACTATCAAAACATGTTGGTTTTTATTAAGGCCCTCATTAACTAAGTGTACTAATTCACTCAGCAGTTTATTTGTGCTTTTATTTCATTGGAACCCGTACTGACTGTGGTGAGCTGTTTTGTGGATCCAAGGATTTAATCATAGAGTAAGAAATAACAAGAGGCCGAATCAGCCAAAGTTACTCAAACGGCATCAATGATGCGGGCGGTATGGACGAAGAAACGAAGAAAAGCATAGATGGAAAAATACACATGATAGGCGAGAGCACGCAGTTTGAACGATTTCTCTCTTTGTTCATGGCCTGAGCACTTGCATTTCATTTGAATTACTTGCCCTTTCCTCCGTTTCATTGCGTATGCCCTTTCGTTCTAATGCCGGCAAACACACAACACACATGATAAGCAGAAAGCAGGCAATTTGAACGATTTCTTTCTTTGTCCATCGCCGAGCCAAATGCATTTCATGCGTATTTCTTACCCTTTCGTCTCTTCGCTTTTGTTAACATACAGTTCTTGGTTTGTGTTGGGTAATTTTATGCGTCTGTGTATGCTTTGGTCGAGTGTTGGCAAGGTTGTCGGCGCTTGCGCCGCAGCTTAAAATTTTTAGAACTAAAAATTGAAAAGCCATTTCAAGATTTCTTTATGTTACAGAAATCTTGAAATGGCTTTTGTGTGATGTGACAAATTGAAAATTAAAACAATTATAAGATTTTTTTTAAGATTAACGAGATAGTATTTTATGAAAATATATGAAAGTTTTTTGAAAAATTATTAAATATTATTTATTTGCTTGTGAATAATATTTAATAATTTTTTTAATTTCATATTTATTATATGGAAAATAATAAATTTTTAATAATAAATATTTAATTTTTCATATAATAAATGTGAAATAATAAAATAAAATAATTTTTAATTCATTTATAACACTATGTTATATATTTATATAACACTACATAAATAATTTTTTATGTTTGAACGTTTCATATATTATTTTTTTATTAAATTAGAAGTTTATTGTTATCCAAAATGTTAAAAAGTGTTTTCATTTAATAAAAAAAGTTAACAACGAGGATTAAATTCGGCAATTTTTATTAAAAATTATTTTAATTCATTGTACCGGATAAAAAGCACCGAACATACCGACATTTTTCTTTAATTTTTTAATAAGAAAAATCTCAGTTGCGTTACATTCTTCTTATTGCTAAAAAGGCATTCTTCTTTGTCGTTTTCATATATTGTCGACGTCTAGTGTCGTCAAATCAGAGAAATCAAGAAAAGCCACACAAAGCTCATCGCTTATCCTATATACACACACACGCTAAATGACACACAGCCGATAAATGACACAAACACATGCATTCAAAAGTCTTCTCCCAAAGAATATACAATAAATACATTGTAAATTGTTCTTCTTCTACCCATCGCTAGCCAAAAAAGAACACCTGGCATGGAGACGCGAG